>JAFIDM010000005.1:25873184-25884879 GCA_023159025.1 Thereuonema tuberculata
TCTGGTTATGTATTATCGAACCCTCATAGCTTCGGCCTGGATAATACTAGAGAGCTCAAATTTTCAGGATAAGATGCAGTTACCATACTAATGAAATACGCTAAGTTTCATTTATCTAGCTTTTATACTTTGGATTTTATTAAGATCTGAAATACGTCGTACCCTCAATGCTTCGGCCTAAATAATACTGTGTAATAATGTGATTTCTTACAAAAGTGCAAACAGCTTGTATATACAAGTTGACCAATAGAAAAACAGAAAAGTAGGGTATTGAAAAAAAATCCATTTTCTAAATAATCTTAAAACTAAATTTAGTTGTAATAGATAATCCCACCCAAAACATTTCATGTAAAATAAGTTGCCAAGACTCACATGCTCATAACGCTTTCACTGTTAAAAAGTTATCAGATCTTATCTTACAAAAAGAAATGAAATCCCACCCAAAACATTTCATATAAAATAAGGGGTTGCCAAGACTCGCATGCTCATAACGCTTTTACTGTTAAAAAGTTATCAGATCTCATCCTACAAAAAGAAATGAAATCCCACCCAAAACATTTCATGTAAAATAAGTTGCCAAGACTCACACGCTCATAATGCTTTCACTGTTAAAAAGATATGAGATCTCATGTAGAGCCAAGCCCCTAACTCTACAAGGCCTAACTGTACAAGCCCTAACTCTAAAAACCCTATATCTTGGTCAAAAAGTATGGCTTGGCCGTTTCATGGAACTATTTCATCCCACCCAAAACATTTCATGTAAAATACGTTGCCAAGATGCTCATAACGCTTTCACTGTTAAAAAGTTATCAGATCTCATGTAGAGCCAAGCCCCTCACTATACATGCCTAACTCTAAAAACCCTAATATCTTGGTCAAAAGTATGCCTTGGCATACTCCATATCCTTTACATAACTCCATGGGATTGTCTGTGCGACAGCCACGAAACGGCCAAGCCATACTTTTTGACCAAGATATAGGGTTTTTAGAGTTAGAGCTTGTAGAGTTAGGCCTTGTAGAGTTAGGGGCTTGGCTCTACATGAGATCTCATATCTTTTTAACAGTGAAAGCATTATGAGCGTATGAGTCTTGGCAACTTATTTTACATGAAATGTTTTGGGTGGGATGTATATTTCCTACATTTGCCCATATATTAACTCCATAATTTAGTAAAGAATCAAAAATTGCAAAATAAATTAAAATTTTTATCTTAAGTGGAAGAATATTTTTTATATAATAAAATATTTATATGGGTACATTTAATTTTTTATATAAAATATTTATGTAGTTATCCCATGTAAAAAAATCATTTATAATTACATCTAAATATTTAAAATTATTTATTATATCAACTTCAGTACAAGAAATACATTTTGTACTATTTCCATGTAAACAATCATTCGAATGTATTATGAATGTAATTTTTTTTATCAACTATTTTCTTTTTGGGTTTTATTAATATTCCTTTTGTTTTTTTATTATTAAGAACAAGTTTATTATCATGAAGCCATTTTTGTAAAATATTAAAATTATCCTGTAATGTTTTATTCACAATCTCCAAATTTAAACCTGATGTATATATTATTATATCATCAGCATATACATATACATAACAATCTTTTAAAACATAAAAAAGATCATTTAAAAAAATTATAAATAAAATTGGCCCTAAATTGGATCCTTGTGGCACTCCAATATTAATTGTTTTCCTTTTACTTAATATTTTATTTATTTGCACAAAAAGCTTTCTATTTTCTAAATAATTTTTCATAATATTAAATATTTTACCTCTTATTCCATATTTTTTCAATTTAATCAAAAGCAATTTATGATCTATCAGATCAAAAGCTTTACTCAAGTCAATAGTTATTAATAGTACAAAATGATTTTTACAAATAATAATAATAATAATAATAATCAATAATATTGATAGTTTAGCAACTGTCCAGAACAAAATTAGCAGCTTCAGAGATAGTGTGATTACGATGTTCAAGTCAATCTAAATAGATGATTTATAGACCCTGTTCTTTATCTACAGCTGAGTAGCCGTACTTTCAATTAAAATGTTAGTTCCCAAGAGGAATAAAAAAAAAATTATCTAGAAAAGAACAGACTGTATAGTTTTGGGCTGAAAAAAAATATTTCGAACTCAAAACTGATTTTCTAAAAGTCATAGTAAGAAGGTGTTACAAAAGTAAAATAAAACATGTAGTAAATGATATTTTCTTCATTTGCCTTATAAATAGTGAAATTATTTGCTCATTGAAAGCTTATTTTGAAACAATCCAAGACATATAGCATGCTGTTTCACGTTGCACCAGCCAGACTATGGCGAGACTTTCAAAAAACGGCGTAATCTTGTTATTTGCATTTTTCCGTATGAGAATGTTAAAAAAGCAGTGATTGTCAGTTATAAAAACGGTAATTTTTTACAGTGCAAGAATATAGGTAATTTAGAAGTTGAAGATTGAAAAGCCATTATTTTCCAGATGCTAAGAAATTAAGAAATGAAGATATTATTGTTGAGTTTCAAATTTGAGTTTAATTTACTTGATTACATTTTTTAAGTTAAACCTGTTTTCTTGATATGTAGAATTTAATCGAATCTTTCATCATTAAGAACATCTAACCTAACATATAAAATAATAGCTTCAGTAACTTAGAAAAAAACAAAATTATATTTCAGTTTTTCTTCAATGAAATACAAATTCTTATAAAATTAATATTTAATAATAGTCAATTGTTATTTAAAAGAAGCTAAACAAAAACTTAGGCAATCGAACATCAAAAACAACAAATTCATAGTTCATCAGTATATATTGTTAAAAGACATCTTTACATCTTTATTGAGTTTATGAAAGCAGGTGAAGATATTTCGGATGTGTTCAGTGGTTGTTAATTTAGACATGTTTTCTTTTGTGCTCAGTAAAATATAAATGTTGGAATTAAAAGAAAGTAGGTGAAAAAAACAAATGAAATGTGGGCTTTTTAAATATGATAATGTTGTAACAATTGCCCTGAAGGTTATAAAAGCCTAATTTAGACAGAAATAAAGGATGTCAGCTATGTCTCAATATTAGTGGAAATTACATAGTACAGTGGTGGTCAAAATTATAAGGACAAGGGAAAAAATCGCCAAACTTGGTTACAGTTGGCTGGAAAATTATCCAAATTTTATGGCTGGAAACCAACGATAAATGCAGCATTTTTTATTAGTTTTTATGGAAATATATGGGAAATTCACATTCATAAAATGTATTTTGGATTTAGACAGCACTGTGAAATGGACAAAATTATAAGGACAATGCTATTTGTGTGTTCTAAAAAGCAAAATTTGCATGTTTTTTGTTCAGCACACGGCACTCCCAGACGATATAAATGCATAGTAAGAGTTTGCGAACGTCATATTCTATTTTTTCAGTCATGCCACTAGGTACGAAACTTTCGGAGTTTTAGAAAGGGAAAGTGGTTGCTTTTAAAAGTTCAGGACTTACTGTACATCAAATTTCGACAAAGCTGAATAGATCGAGAACGGTTATTTATAATTTTCTTAAAAATCCCGAAAAATATGGACGGCAAAGACGTATAGGTAGGCCATCTTCTGTTTCTGTGCCTGTGAAAAGAATGATAATAAGGCGAGCTTGCTCCAAAAAACAAACATCAACGGAAATTAAACGGGAATTAAACTTACGATGCAGTGTTCGAACTGTTCGACATATTTTACAAAAAGAAAAAAAGGTTCGTTATGGAAAACTTATGTCACGACCACCTCTTACAAAAGTTCATAAGAGACTGAGGATGGAGTTTGCCAAAAAATGCATTACTATGGAAAAAGAAGTGCGATGATATTATCTTTTCTGATGAGAAAAAGTTTAATTTCGATGGACCAGATGGTTTTCGCTACTTCTGGTATGATCTCCGTAAAGAAAAAGAAATTTTCGCAAACCATAGATTTAGAGGTGGCTCAGTGGCTGGTCTGAAGAGGTTTCGCAACTGGCGGAACCACTGCAATAGTTTTTGTGCAGGGCAAAATGAAGTCTGAGAGTTATATTTACATATTGGGCAATAATCTTTTATCAGAAGCACCGTCAATTACAAGTGGAGACTTTTTGTTCCAGCAGGACAATGCCTCAGTACATGTTTCTCAAACTTCGAAAACATGGTTTCATGCTAATTTCGTGAAATTACTTGATTGGCCGGCCAGAAGCCCAGATCTAAATCCAATGGAAAACCTGTGGGGTATTCCGGCACACGAAGTATACAAAAATGGTGTTCAATATCAAAATAAGCAAGAACTCATGTCCTCCATCGAAAAAGCCTGCAAAAACATTTCTAAAAACATTCTTAAGGAACTGTCAAACTCTATGACGTCAAGACTGATGAAAGTGATTGAGAAGAAGGGGGAGATTATTAATTATTAGTATGTTTTAGGCCAAAAACATTCATTGTCCTTATAATTTTGGCCAGTTTTTACAATGACATTTTTTGTTTAATACGGCAAATCATTCATATTTTGCATTTTCCAATGTTTTGCATTCTACAATGATTTCTAGCATAAAAAAGCATTTTATGTATACATTTCACTTTATTTACTTCAGAAATAAATTTTTTCTGTGAAATTTTCAGTTGTCCTTATAATTCTGACCACCACTGTAAAATTTAAATATACTTTTTGAAAGAATGACCCAATATTATCTTTAGAACATAATAATAATAAATATAAATTAAAGCTTCATGTGCATCAAAAGTTTTAAGAAAAAGAAATTTTTTGAAATGCACATAAACAAATAAAGGTTCTCGCACCCTGAGCTACCATGTCTTTTGATGGACGTTAAGCTTTTGATTTACATTAATTGTATATTTTTTTGGGTTCTCAATCTTTTCTTAAATTCTTTTGTGCCCAGCGGTTGCCGGGACAAAGAATTTGAGGCTGTGCGGTGCACAGTGATTTATTGTTGGTGCTTGATTTTGTTCGAGGGGCCATTCCAGGGAGCCGGGATGGTTTCTTCTTCTTCTTTGTCTCGCACTTTGACCTACCATCAAGGGTAAATCTGACTGAGGAAGCCTAACAAGGCTGAAACAGCTGTCTCAGATTTCCGAAATGGTAACTCAGGGTGCGAGAACCTTTGTTTGTTTATGTGCATTTCAAAACTTTCTTTTTCATAATAATAATAACATCAATAAAATGTATAAAGGTAATAAAATGATATAAATAAACCAAGTCATGAATGTTTTTGGTAGAATAGAATGTAGAATAATTAATAATATTCTAATTGGTTTTAATAAGAAAGAAATAAGTATTTTATTTATCTCAACATTTATTATTATTCTAATAATCATAATAATAAACAAACTTGCGAAACTGGGTGCGAAGTGTGCAACACATATGTTGGGCGCCGATCTTTCAGGGGCACGGGCTGTGTCCCATAAGTTTTTTTCATAACAAATGCTTCATAAATCCTATGATTATAATTTATAAGATAAGATTACTAATGCATTCTTTTTTTTTTTTTTTAATAAATATCTATACTGTCTAAGTACATTTTTTTCAATCCTTGGAGATGTTTCGCACAAGGGCGCTGACACACTATGAGACAGCTCTGATAAAGGGAATATGATTGATCTCAAAGTAAGATCAATTGAGGGGGCTACAATCAAAGGCAGCTAAATCCATTTTAATTATTCAATACATTTTAATTATTCAATAAAAGAATAACCTGCCATTATAGGCGTTCAGTGTGCTATCCATTGAGTTCTAGTTCCTACTCTTAAGTATTTTGAAGATTTCTTCTTACAACGTTATCACCTTAAAAAAAAAGTAAAATTTTTGTAAAATTTCAGAACATGGATTTAGCTGCCTTTGATTCTAGCCCCCTCAATTATTTCTGTCTTATCGCAGGCCGCAACTAGACTAATGGTTAGACTGTACCGCAACAGGCCATGCAGGTGCTGGGATGCGCGAGAGGTTTAGGCTCCAGCGATTCTCTACCAACGGGACCTAAAATGAGGTCGGAAAGTCAGCCCATCACCCGCCCACATTTAACTCGCGAGTAATAATCCCCATACCCATTTGACAGTGGGCTATGTGAACCCTAGGATCCGTTTGGAGGAGATTTATCCGCGAAAAAATTCGGCCGCAACTAGACAAAGCCAAATTAGCGAGTCACAGAATAACATAAATAATTTTAAATTACTATTAGCTATTATATCTTAGTAAATTTAAGATAGACTAAGATCTTAAATTACAAGAAAAACAATGTAAAATTACAATTTAAAAGGTCATTTTCGGAAAATGTTATTAAATTCAACAGGATTTTTTTTTTTCATTTTTCCTGATTCTAGCAATGAATTTTATAACATTTTGTGAACACTAAATATTGTGAAAGAAAATACGCATTTTTGAAATAATGGCTTCGTTATTTTGCCAAATAATTAGCGGGGTCGCAAGTTTGAGACTACTGAATTACAACTTTATTAAATATCTCTTATAATAATGAAATAGATTGAAAATTGCTGTGATGGTTATCATATAGTAAGTAAGAAATCTATCAAACAGTGTCAAGACTATAGAAAATTAAAATAAGAAAACGGGAAAGAACAACAAAAGGTTCATTATCAAATTATTCTCTGTTTTTATCGTAATCTCTAATTGTTTGAATCAGTTTTTTTTTTTTTTCTATTTATTTTTAAAAATTAAGATGCCAAGTTAGCGTGAAACATTAATACTTAATATTCCACGGGAAAATGTGTCAAAGTTTGCAAAATCTTGTAGTTATTAATATCCTTTCTAATTCTTAATTTATGCCAAGAAATAGGCCACTGAATTACTGTTCATATTAAAGTTTTAGGCACTCTTTCATTTGCATTTTCTGATTGCATAGAAGAAAATATTTAATTTAGCATATTAAAAAAAATAATTCTATTCGATTGCAGCAATTCATGTTTTTCCAAAAAAATGTGTAATTATTCATATCAGCAGCAGCCCAAATTCAGAAGCTTCCAGAAAAGTTTTTTCCATCAAAAAATATTATAATTATTTCAAGTTGGAAATTAAAATTCTATTTGTAAAACTTCAAATATCAACTCATCATACCATTAAAATCCCAGGAAGTAAACAATGCTATATTTTACAATGAATCCTGAAACAATATCTATTTAAACTGCACCGCCCCCCCCACCCTGCAAGAAAATATATTATCACATATCATTTATTAAAATTAGGGAATAATAAAAATGTGATGTTTCGATATTATCACTATATTCGTGATGCTAGGAGATTTATTTAAAGTAATTTTTTGCTTTAAAACTGACCTTATAATTTCAGTGTTTGTTTTAAAGACTAATGCTTCTATACATAGTCTAATAACCCACTGCCATTAAAGATCACTAATTATATTTTCGTGAAATGCTGTGGTCTAACATATACAAAAATTTCAATGAATATCGAAAATATATTATTATTATTACTAGTTGACCCGTGCGAATAATTCGCACCAAAAAACCACTTTTGAGAAATAATAAACAAATCCAACAGCTGTCGAGCATATTATTTAAACCCATTGTCAATAGATGGCGCCTTCTCCATTTTTATAAAAAGGTTGACCCGTGCGAATAATTCGCATGGCATCTTGATCAGTCGCCGAATGGTAATGTGGAAATAAATACATGAACAGATTCAATAGATGGCACCTTCTACATTTTTATAAAGGTTTTTAAAATAAAGTTTTTTAACGAAAACAATAATTTAAACAGTTTGTTTAATTTTCGTCATTAGCGGTGAACGTAATCTTCAAAATATCTCAATCATTGATTTTAATAAAGTATTAAGTGAGATAAAAAAAAAAAAAAACACCTTTGAGAAATAATATATGAGAAGTTGACAAATTGTTATGTTTTTTATTGTAATAAGTCGTTTATTTTCATTAAAACATAAATCTTTGTTTGTTTTTTAATCTGTTCTTATTAAATAAACGATGAAATATATTTTTAAAGTGCATTTTTATTCCAAAAAGGATGTATTAGAAGTTACGACGCTACAGCATTATTTGAAATTTTCTTTCGCTTTCGAAAAATAAGTCACTTCTGTTAAAGCATGTCTACATTTTTATAAAAAAGTTTCTAAAATAAAGTTTTTTAACGAAAACATTAATTTTAAACAATTTGTTTATTTTTCGTCATTAGCGGGGAACGTAATCTTCAAAATGATGTCTCAATCATTGATGTTGATGAAGTCTTAAGGGAAATATGCCGTACCGACAACAAAACACCTTTGAGAAATAATATATAAGGATTATTTTATTATACATATACAAACTTTAATGTGATTTTTTTTTATTAAGGAAAAAAACCCCAATAAGATAAATTAAAGCTTTATTTTATACAATTATCATTTAAGCGAGATCCTGAAATAATATTTATAAATATAAGATAAAATCAAAACATAATAGGCCTGTTCATAAAAAAAATAAAAAATTGAAATTATATGTTTTGAAAATCGTTCATTTCATCAAAGTTGCTATTTTGTAGTTTCACCGCTCAGCAGCTGATGTAGAGAAGACATTTTAAATTGCTTCCTACATTATTTCGTTAGCCTAATTGATTACGCTAATTTTTAAGTAAAAATTTCTTCACAAACTTAAAATAATACCAATCTTCAACATCTCACAATAACTGACGAAGAGACATCGGAGTTCAGTTCAAAAATGTACAAGATCTTGATTTTTAGAAATCTCTCAATGTGCTGTATCTATATAGGAGATATAATCTACGATCAGAACCTTCAACTATTAATAATCTACACACGTTCTTATTCAATAATCTCTCAATGTGCTGTACCTACACTGTCCGGCCAGTTTATTAGGTATACCCCTACTGTGCGCACAAATGCTGTGTCTCACAACAACTCTTCAAGTCGACTGAGCGGGTCAATGCAGCAAGGAAAAGTCATCGACATGTTCCTCAAATCATCCCATAGTGATGCTGGCTTTGTGCACCGGTGCATTATCCTGCTGGAAGTAGCCATCTGCATGAAGATGAACTGTTAACATGTACTGTTGCACTTGGTCAGCTACGATGTTTAGGTTCGCTCTAGCATGCTGATGTGCCTCCAGAAGTATCAATGTACCCAACGTGTGCCAGGAAAACATCCACCACACCATGACACTGCCCCACCGGGTTGAAGAGTTGTTGTGAGACACGACGGGTCCAGACATTCATGCGCACAGCAGGGGTGTACCTAATAAAGTGGCCGGACAGTGTATGTACGAGATATAATCTATGATGAGAACCTTCAACTATTAACAAAGCAAAGACGTTCTTATTCAGTAATCTCTCATATAGTTTTCTAGATCTGTCTCTGCGCAACCCACTTTCTCTAAAATAATAATAATTTCTACAATGAAACGTTCGCGACGGGAATCGAACCTGCAACCTTCTGATCTGAAGTTAGACGTGTTATCCATTAGGTCACGGGACTACTTTCGAATTATTGTTAAATATCTCTTACCACTCCTTCTGTGTAGGTGACACAATGATAGAAGAGCCAGAGGAAAAAAAAAATAACTCATTTAGCTACTAGATTTAAATTTAAATTTCAATGTTCATTTTTTTAGCCTACTTCAAACGCAGGCCAGACGAGTATTAGATCCAGAAGCTCGCCGTCAGCGCCGAACTGAAGAGTCGTTAGAGACATTTCTTGATATGAACGAAGAAATTGCAAATGACGGGCAAATACTCTATCTCAACTAAAAGCCATCACATTTTTATCACGCCATTGTTGACGGGGCGTAAATACAAGTTATATTTCTAAAGGAACTATTAATAAAAGCTGGGCTATTCAGAAATGGAGATGTTACTTCTTAAATTCAAGTTCCTATAGTAAAATGCAAGAAATTAGACGGTGATTTCGTGAATTCAGTCACATTGGCGAATAAAAGAAATTAGACAGTGCTTTCGGTAATCTAGTCACAGAGACAATCAAAAGAACTAGTTGCGACCCGTGAAATATTCACGGAAGTAAAACAAATTCAACATTTTTGAAAAACACAAGATTGAAAAAGATGTTCTAAACTAATTTTTTTAGAAGCCACGACTTCCACAACAGCCCATATTTAATTTCAATATCGGCTTATTTGTTAAAATAATATTATAATAGTGTTAAAATAAAAAAAAATAAAAAATTGATTTACCCCTTTCGTATTAGCCAGCGCTGCGGTTTCTCATTATGAAACATAATGGCAACCTGCTGCCCTAAAAGAATAGGCGTGTCGAAATTGAGGCAATATTAACGAAAGTAAAACAAAGACCCCATTTTTGAAATATCCTAAAATTTTTAAAGAACACAAGATTGAAAAAGATGTTCTAAGCTCATTTTTTAAAAGCCACGACTTCCGCAATAGCCCACATATAATTTGAATGACTAAGCCAACTTTTGTTAAAATAAAAGAAAATAAAAAATTGATTTACCAGTTTCAACAATAACAATAACAATAACGAATGTCCAACAGCCAATACCAATAATCCTGTCTGGGCAACAATGAGGGCACGTGCATCGTCATTATTCCCTATTTCGTTGATTATTGAGAGAGCGGTAACACAGCCGAAATTATGTAAGCCGAGGTTTTACAAACTCTCTGATAAATTTTGACACATAAACTTCATGCATTTCAGTGTAAACTTTATTTATGTGGGAAAGAAAATCTCAATACGCTGATAGTAATTATGTAATCGCGATTCTTCGTGGTGAAGTGGAGAAAATAGTAAGAGCGCCATCTTTAAAATGGGCGTGACGTCATGCCTGACATGCACCAACGCTGCACTGTGATTGGTTATTTCAAATTACAAATTTACAAAGATCGTACAACTTTTGCCTATTAATAGGATGATTATAATGTGTGATTTCGTGAATTCAAACTCGTAAGGACAATGAAAGAAATTATGAGGTGATTTCGTGAATTCGAAGTCACGTTGGCGAATGAAAGAAATTAGACGGTGCCTTCGTTAATCTATACACAAAAGACATTAAAAAGAAATTACGGTGTGTGATTTCGTGAATTAAAACTCATAAGGACAATGAAAAAAATTAAAATTCACAAAATTACAATGAATGATTTCGTGAATTGAAACTCATAAGGACAATGAAAACAATTATAATGTGTGATTTCGTGAATTCAAACTCATAAGGACAATGAAAGAAATTATGAGGTGATTTCGTGAATTCAAAGTCACGTTGGGGAATAAAAGAATTTAGAGAGTGCCTTCGTTAATCTAGTGACAAAAGACAATAAAAAGAAATTACAATGTTTGATTTCGTGAATTCAAACTCATAAGGACAATGAAAGAAATTGTGAGGTGATTTCATGAATTCAAAGTCACGTTGGGGAATAAAAGAATTTAGAGAGTGCCTTCGTTAATCTAGTGACAAAAGACAATAAAAAGAAATTACAATGTTTGATTTCTGGAATTCAAACTCATAAGGACAATGAAAGAAATTGTGAGGTGATTTCGTGAATTCAAAGTCACGTTGGGGAATAAAAGAAATTAGAGAGTGCCTTCGTTAATCTAGTGACAAGAGACAATAAAAAGAAATTACAATGTTTGATTTCGTGAATTCAGACTCATAAGAACAATGAAAGAAATTAAAATTCACAAAATTACAATGTATGATTTCGTGAATTGAAACTCATAAGGATAATGA
>JAFIDM010000005.1:25884889-25902708 GCA_023159025.1 Thereuonema tuberculata
TGTATGATTTCGTGAATTGAAACTCATAAGGATAATGAAAACAATTAAAATTCACAAAATTACAATGTATGATTTCGTGAATTGAAACTCATAAGGATAATGAAAACAATTACAATTCACGAAATTACAATGTATGATTTCGTGAATTGAAACTCATAAGGATAATGAAAACAATTACAATTCACGAAATTACAATGTGTGATTTCGTGAATTCAAACTCATAAGGACAATGAAAGGAATTATGAGGTGATTTTGTGAATTCAAAGTCACATTGGGGAATAAAAGAAATTAGAGAGTTAATCTAGTCACAAGAGACAGTAAAAAAATATTTAGATGCTTGATTTCGTGAATTCAAACTCAGAAAGAACAATGTAACAAGAAAAGTAAGGATAACAACGCACACATTTAAAGGATTCATTGCGCTATTTTTGGAAATTTTGTACCAGGAACTCAAGACAGACTGTTTCGAGGTTCATACGTCTCGTCAGTTGGATTCGCCAAGTACTCTTAGCTCAATATAATCTAAAGAAACATAAACAGAAGACGAGATTAAACAAAACAATGGCCCTTGAGTTAAAAACACGTCAAAAAGCTAATTAAGAATAAAATGGGCAATAAATGAATCCCCGCTAGCTGAACGCTTAGCTTATGAAAGATTAATTTATAAATCACAATAAGGAAATTATTATTTCGTAAATTCAAAGTCACATGGGAAAATAAAAAAAAAATAGGATGCATGATTTCGTGATAATTTGATTTCTTCGTTGTTATTATAACTCCTCTCTTCTGTCTTCTTCATCATAGTCATCTTCGGTGTTTACGATATAAAAAATATCTTAATAATTATTTGGTATAAAAGGTATCTTTTTTAAAAATTTGTGTGCTTTGA
The DNA here is from genome assembly GCA_023159025.1 of Thereuonema tuberculata. Lineage (NCBI taxonomy): Eukaryota > Metazoa > Arthropoda > Chilopoda > Scutigeromorpha > Scutigeridae > Thereuonema > Thereuonema tuberculata. The sequence continues at coordinate 25,885,779 of JAFIDM010000005.1, forward strand.
AAGTCAGTAGTAATGATACCTATGAAAAAAAAAACTGTTAAAAAGCATTTATAAAATTAAAACTGACCTACATCTAATTATTTGTTATATCTACATCTATTTGACATTAGCTGTAATTCAAATTGAAGATATCTTCTATCAGAAAGCTTGTAACTAAGAAATTGATAACTAGCAATGTACGCGAAAGAATTTTATTTGTCTTCTAAAAAAATCTAGAAATAACAATCTCTTTCAGGTTGAACAATACTCACTTGATAACGTAAAGAACGTTTAAAAACTCATTGTTAAATGAAAATAAATAATTATGTTTGGAATCTTTTGAATCGCATATCCAGTAGTCCAGTGGTACTGGCGCTGGAATGCGGGCTGGAAGGGCCGGGTTCAATTCTCGGCGGAGGTCTTGGATCTTTTTCCTCCAGATGGATCCTAGGGTTCACTTAGCCCTCTGTAAATTGGGGCGTGGAGATGAAGCCAGGAGGACTTCGAATTGACTATCTGATCATCACTTCATTACCATGGTGGATAATGTTTTGGGTAGGCACTTCCACGATCCCGAAGAGGGTTTATGGCTTGTGAAATGAGTTCCTTTTTAATCTGTCTGAAAATACACAGAAAGTTATAATATTTTGTTTTTATGTAAATACCTACTTTTCCATATATTCAGTAAATGTTCCACATTTTATACAGAATTATCTTACATAAAACCTTATTTAATAATTGCTATCTGAAAGCCTTTCAATTATTCAGTTTGAAGCTCTAAAATGATCTGTATATATCTAATTGTTACGTTTAATATTCAAATTGAATATTTTGGTTTCTTCATTCGCCACTTAATATTCTTCTTTACGTTCTCTTCTGACATTGTTTCTAAATATTCACTGTTTATTTTTGTTAATGGTTCAAGGCTTGACTAATGAATAAAACAACAATTAACTTCAAAAACATTCTCCTTATTTGAAATTTAGAATTGATTAAATAATTATAATTTCTTCACATGTAAATTTGATTTATAAAAGCTTCTCTTGTTTCTCGACACCAGACTTTCAAAGTTTGTTCAGTTAGAAGCCTGAAGATTAGCTGGAGACAAACCCTGGGAAACGTAGGTAAAAATGTTTAACAATATTTCTTTTTTAACAAACTCCTCTATTACCGATAAAGCTATTACTGATGCTTCAGTGTAATTGAACTCTATAGAAGTAAAAAAATATGTGTTGAGTTTATTTTCTGTGATATTCTAAATTAAATTTAAATTCGAAGTTATTTTTACTAAGGAAAACGAATCTTCAATGTCTGCTTGAAAAAATAAGATATATTTTCCTAAAGAAAACAAAAGGAAATCGCCTTTCTGATTCATTTTATGGGGAGAGAATTGGGAATTTTGTTTTCTTTATTCTTGTGCTGCTCTTTTCTTTGTTTTTTTTTAAAAATTTTCACAGAACGTTAAAATGTTTTGTTTATCTTGTAAACCCTTTTTGAACCTTCTGTTCCTTTTATTTATTGCCTTTTTGCCTACGAGTTGTAGGAAAAGGATTTGGGTTAGCGTCTAGCGACGTACCCTTTTATTTTCTTGCCTTTTCTTAGTTGGGAGGTCACTGTCCGATTGACGGGGGCCTTCACCAAAGGGATCTCTCCTTTCTGATTCCTTTATCGGGGAGGGCGAGGTTTGGGCTGATGAGTGCGCAGAAGCACGAAACAGCTGTTCCCAATTCCCTAACCATAAAATGAATCAGAAAGGCGATTTCCTTTTGTTTTCTTTATTCTTGTGCTGCTCTTTTCTTTGTTTTTAAAAATTTTCACAGCACGTTAAAATGTTTTGTATAGAAGGAATATATTTGTAAATAGAGAGATTGTGAATAGATACCATGATCGATGGTTATGTCTATTCCTCTATTTGTTCAGATACATGACTGTATGCATGCATTAGAAAAGATTAATGTATGATTTCTGGAGATAGCGTACGGGAATTTGATTTATACAATGATCTCTATCTCCTGAATGAGACAACTGTTGAATGAATGGGATGTTAGGGATGTTAGGGAATGAATGGGCTGTTCTATAGAGAAATGGTAATATTTTCCTACTGAATTCTTGCAAACCGTCGTGATGAGGAATGGCGGTTTACGAGGCCAATGTAGAGTTGGAGAAAACTGCAGCCATTCCTAATATAGTCAAATAAAGTTTTTTTTTTTAAATATTTAAATTTCTTTCTTTCTAGAAACGTTATCCTTCTAAATTTATTTCTAATTTACTATCTTTCTAATATTTATATAGGCCACATTATTGTTTTCAAGGAATTTAGATCAGAGAAGATAGAACAATCATACATCAGGACAGTCCACATAGGTAAAAAAAATATGGCTTTTTCAAAATTTATTTTTTTAAATTATTCTTTAGCATCTCTACAAAAGTAAATTTATAAAATATTAACGCTTTTATAAAATATTAAATATTAATACTGTTAATATAAAATATTAATACAAATTTCTTTATCTTTCACAGATAAGCCGATCTGTAATTGGTCTCAATGGCTGATCTTAAGACAGCTTTGTTATCAGTCTTGTGCTTTCCTCTAGTCCTGCTTGTGTCAGTCATACTTCTAGTTTTCTCAGCTTATTTCCTGTTGATTTTCTACTTTGTGAAGCTGGTAGTGGAATGGTATTCCCAGGGAACACTTGAAATTTGTTCTGGAGCACAAGCCTTATTCACTAATGAAACAGAAAGCAAAGAATATGTGATCACATTATGTTTGCTATTTGATGGCACCGTTGATGCTGAATCTTTAAAAGACTTTAAGCGATGGATTGTAACAGCTAAAGATAAAACTGGTTCCCTCATGGCCGCTAATTTACAAACACTGACAGAGAAGAAATTCGGGTACATATTTAAGAAAAAAGACCCAAATTTCAACATCGATGATCATGTTTTTCTGAGTCCAAAGATATTGAAAAGCAAATTAGATATTAAAGAATTAGTTTCGGATGACAACAAGATAAATTGGAACAAAAATAAGCCACAATGGCTTTTTAGATTTTACAAAATCTCGGGCTCATCTGAAACGGAAGACAACGATTTGAAACTAACTTTAGGTTTATTTCTCGTTTCTCATGATTTAACAGATGGAGTTTCTTTGTCATTATGGCTTGGTGAATTGCCGAAATTCTTTAATCTCCCAAACGTAGTTGATTCACGTGAAATGAAATTTAAACTTGTTAATAATTTTCCTAAAGCCATTTACAATACATTCTTCTACTGATCGTGGGAGCTTTACAAAATTTTCTTTAAACCTGATAAAAGTTTTTTCAGATCAAACAAGATCTCAAATGAAATATCGTTTTCGATGTTAGAAGTAATTGCAATGGATAGAATTAAAGCAGTTGCACAATACAAAGGTGTACAAGCTTTTAATATTTACGTATCTTGCTTTACAGCCGCGATGTGTAAGTACACTGAAACATCCGGCGGTAATTCATGTGGTGAAGAGTTTAATTGTTTTCCAGCATGTTACCGAGGGAAAAACGATCCCCTGATATTAACCAACAAAATATTTTTAGTACCTGTTTGGTTTCCTGTTGGACCAATGAAGCCTCTGGAAAGACTTCGAGAAATTACCAAACGTATTGATGATCTTAAAAACTCTCCCTTACCACAGTTAAGTTTGCTGTTTTCGAGATAGTCAGTAGATATCCTGTTGACTTGTTTAAATGGATCCAATTCCGGTTTTTGCAGCCTGGACTGTACTTGTCAATCCTACCTGATTTGAAGCTTGACGGACGATTTGTTAATGGGATAGAGACTATTGAAAACTTCGTAGCAGTTACTCAATACACAAAAAGTAAGTTAACATTAAAATCCATTTTTTTCATTTTAAAAGCAAATCTATCTTAAATTTGAAATTTTTAAAAATCCGTAGGATAAACTGTAGCAGTGGTTATATATTGAATGAATTAGGGTGGTGTGCAGCAAGGACATATTATTGTTGTTGTTCGATTCTCTACTTAACCTACATTTCCTGCTCATCAATATTCATCGTTTGCTAAATCGTTGTTGAGTCATCAAAATTTAGCTTCTGTTAAATCATTCCTGAATTATAAATAAACTAATCATCAGCCCCCGTGGCTGTTCACCTTTTTTGAAGATGGCTGATAGCGATACCGATTCCTGTGTTTTTTTTGATGATGAATTAGATTACAGACAATACTAAAAGTTTCCAAAATAATACTAGATAAAGCTGATTCCTTTGAAGATTCTTGCCCTGAAAATTCGTCTTCAAGGGAAAAATTCGGCCAAACATGTTTTCTTTTTCTTCACCATGGAAGCTCACATTTGAAAAGTACTTAAGCAAAAAAGTGATCTGGAAATGACATTAAACATTATTAGTCAATCGCAGCCACTTTTAGAAATACGATACGTTATCAATGACTCATCACAACTGTCTAATTGTGATTGATGTATAGTAACTTATATTTGAAGATCTAACACGAGAGGGCGACTTATAATTGATGACAGACAGTTGATACACCGCCCTTAGTGTTACAGTAATTTCTCAATGATTTTAAAACATTCATGAAAAAACTCTTGTAAGAAGACATAAACTATATAGATTGAAGTCGTAAAGGCAATTGAAAACTTTGTGTCAAATCGAACCAAAAGAAAAATGTAATAACTTGAATGAAATTCATTCTAAATACAAACACAGATGTCTGATTACTTTACAAGTGAACGATTTCAATATGCAAAAACTTAGGTTTTGTGAAGTGCACACCCACAATTCGTTCAAGGGTTACGAAGGCAGTGTAGTAGCTAACATTCAATTAATTGGCAATAGTGTGTCGGTTACGATGCTTCCCGAAAAAAAGACCGTTTTTGGGAGGGCTATGTTACTGTCCTTTCCGACGCCAAATTTTCAATATTACTGTCCAAATTTTCATATTCTGCTATTATAAGCATGCTCAAAAGCCGGGGATTGCACTTTTCGAAAGGACAGGTGAGCAAAGTATTAAATAAAAAAAGAAAAGTCAAACATCGGCAAAGTTAGACGAACCAGGACTCTCGAGGCAGAAACCTCATCTCGACAAGTTTCGGAGGTGGTTGCTAAAGTGAAGCACTTCTTCATGGGAGAGAATCCGAAAACGCAAAGGATTGTTGCGAGACATGGAATGGTCCCTCAGTCAACGGTACACAACATAATTCACCAGCAACTGCAACTGGTTGAACGTCACAAATGTGCGTAAGCTGCTGCCGAGACATGTTGAAGAGCGACCTACCTATTGCCGATAATTATACGACCGCTATTTTTCCGGCGATACGTGGAAATTTGTTGCGACTTTGGACGAGGCACGTGTGTACCTAAGTGACTGTAACAACCCCAGAGCAAGATATTACAGGCCAAGAGGTGAAAAAATTTATCAAAAATGGTATCGAGAATATGGGAAACGTTTTCCGAGAGATGTCATGATCATCGCAGGATGGTGCTTTAAGAGAAAATTTCAGATTCGTAAGGTGTCTAACAACGTCAAAATTAACTCCCTCTGCTATCAGAGAAACGTGCTGGATCCATTATAATGCAAAGAAATGCCTTCCCTATATAGACCAGACATAAATCAAGTTTGGGTGCACCAAGACTAAATTTCCAGTCATATCTCTAAGTCGATCATAGATTACTTAAAAATCCTTGAACAAAACACATCAGTACATGCAATTCATTTTCCGATAACTCGGTCCAATTACGCGACTCATCCCCATTGGACTTTTGTGGGTTTGAGTTACTAAAACGGGCCCTTCAAAGTAGGCGATCACTTTTGTTGGACTGTTCGTGGAAAGCCTGTGAAGAGGAATGAGAGGCGATTGATAAGAATTCTCTGAGAAGGAGTCTTTTGGAATGGAAATTGCGATGCAGTGCAATAGTTTGAAATAAGGGCTGTCAGATAGAGCATGAGCGAACCTGTCGTCGCTGATATTCGTAAAGTTGTGAAGGCTAGAAATCGTTCACTTGTAACGTAATCAACCCTGTATGTTCAGTGCCTACACATGGGATATTAAACTAAGACAAATGAGATGTAATTACGTTAAAAATTATCAGAGAACAAAAACAAAATTAAATTTTTATCAGACTATTAAAAAAAACCAAAACAATAACAGAGTCACAAAACTGATATCAGTGTTGTATTAAAGACTCATAAACAACCTCTGAAGATATAATTACATTCTTCTATATAATATAATTGTATTTAAACTTGAAGAAACAACAACAACTTCTTTCTTGATTTGTATATTTCGTCTTTAATTCTAAAAGACTTCTTCAGGGTTTTTACATATGTACATATAAAATAAATAGATAAAATAACTGAAATAAAAGTAAACCAAATGAAGAGAAAAGAAGAGAAATGTTAAAATAGAAGTTGTTGTTCCTTTAAGTTTAAATACAACCTCTGAAGATATTTAAAATATCATTCAAAAATCACTAACAGAAAATAAATCCAAAAATAGCTTATCCGAGAGAATTATTGGCTAACTTCCAAAATATTTACGATGTAGTAAGAAAAATCGAAGCTTTATATCAGTGGTGACCAATCTTAAGCATACCATGCGCCAATTTTTTCACAGACGAGTTCAGTTGCATCATACAACTTAATTTTAACAGCCAAAAACACCAAACAAAAACAAAACCAAAAGGATGCAATGCGCCAAGTTTATCATCCAATGCGCCACGGCTTGGCCACCCCTGCTTTATATATTCGAAACAATCAATCTGAGTACACTAGACGGCTAAACCTATTCGGATACCAACTGTTGTACAATCAGAAAGTCACATATTAATGTGGCACATGTTAATAGGATGTCGGGCTACCTTTAGCATCAATCACAGCCTGCACTCGTCTGGAAAGACTTTCCACCAGATTTTGAAATATGTGAGCAGGAATTTTCTTCCATTCATGCACGAGAGCTGCAGTGAATTCGGACATTGAAGAAGGGCGGTTAGGCCAGGTGTGAAATGTGTGTTCCAGTTCTCCCCAGAGGCGTTCTATGGGATTCAGATTGGGGCTCTGTGAAGGCCAGTCCAGTAGCTCAACACCCATCTGTTCAAACCACGACAGCACAGCCTTCGTTCTGTGGACAGAATACTGATTCTGTTGATACAGAAACGGTCCTTCCCGAACTGTTGCCGGAGGGTGGGAAGTGCAGAGTTGTCAAGAATGTCGACGTACATCTCAGTGTTCATGCTTTCGGTTTGAGGAACTAAGGGAGCCACGCCGAACCACGAGAAACAGCTCCAAACCATGATCCTGCCGTCGCCAAACTTGACAGTTGGCACAATACACTCGGGTAGGAAACGTTCTCCTGGCATCCGCCAGGACGCATCATTGGACTGCCAGATTCATCACTTGTTTCCACTGCTCCAGTGGCGGTGGGCTTTTTACCATTTCAACAGCCGTTTAGCATCCACTTTGCTTATCTTGTGAACGACCGCACGACCATCAAAACCTATTTGTTTCAGCTCCCTGGTACTAGCGAAGACGCCTGAAGCTGTTTGGAACACACTGGTGATCATTGCCAACGGGAGTCTTCTGCCCTACCTCTTCAGGATTCGACGGCTGTGATCTGTGAGTTTCTTTGGCCTATCATTACGATTTCCTGCCGTTGTCATTCCCAGGATGACATCACTTATAGTTGATCGCGGCTCCTGTAGCAAGGCCGAAATTGCACGAACCGATTTGTTGCCCCGATGGCATCCAATGATCAAGCCACGTTCGAAATCACTCAGCTCTGCTGACTCACTCATTGTTTGTCTAACGCCCGTTTATGAACGCCCGTTTATGAACGCCCGTTTATGACCGCTTGATGCTGTGATGACCACTTTTATCTCGTTCCATAGTGTCATAGCACATGATAATAGCCACTTGCACTTCTACAGAGGGATGTCCGGATGCTTTGGCCATATAGTGTATTGGGTTACTTTTTTGGGTGATTATTACTTCTGGTCACAAGTTTTTCTACAAGATTGAATAATTTTTTAAATTTCCCCATTCGCATTCTTCATGAGATCGGTTCTGGTATAGGAGTAGAATACGTAAATTGATTTAATAGAAGTAAGAAGGATGTTCCACTAATGCTCCGCTGAAATAATTCTTTGAGGAATTTTGAAAAACTGGGATTTTCTATGTTTTGGAATTTTTTTTTTAATACAAGGTGATCGTAATTAAATTTGGCTTCAGAGACAAATAAATATAGAGATGTAGCCAATAGACGAATTTGCATACAGACTATTCAAAAGATATGGAAAATGATTATGCAAAAAAAACAAAAAATAGTTCAAGAAAGTTCCCATAGGGGGCGCTTTCCAACAAAATACACGAAAGAACAACAAGTAAACAACAAAATAAACAATACTCAACAACAAAAACACAATCAAAAAACATTTATTTCTTCCGTACCCGATATGTCTGCTGCACAGACTATTTAGCGTGTAAGGAACATTGCTCGATGTGTTTCCCATTGTGAAGTTATAAAAATTGCAAGCGATGAACAATATGTTCAACGGCTTACCACAACTGATCCCCCATGATGCTTCGAGGGTACCATAGTCCTTTAAATCTGCAAATTTCCAACATTCCCACGATAAACCTTATTCTTTAAAATGGCCCCACAACCAAAAATCACATGAATTGAGATCCGGAGAACGTGATGGCCAAGCAGCAGATCATTTAGATCGACTGATCACCTAGCGTTCGGTGAAATGTTGGTGCAATCAAGGCTATAAGGTGAGTCCAATACGAGGGGGCGCACTATCTTGCACGAAAGTTGTAGACGCTTGTGTTGACGTTCTCTATAAATGGCTTGTCCAGGAATATCGGTCCTTTCCAAAATATCTCACGCTCTCTTCCATGTTTCTTTTTGTCTTTTAGTTTAAGACAACTTTTTTTTTGTCATCTTCAAGTGTCTTCTCCATTTGATAGATATTCTGTTTTACCTCGATTCTAATTTTGGATTCTTTGTTTCAGTCTGGATTCGTGTAAATCCTGTAATCCTGCTCTTGTGTCTAGATTCCAATAAATTAAGGCGACACATTCCAAGATTCCAAGTTTTTACTTTACAACTTAAATCTTTGGGCAAATCCACGAACTTTATGCAAATACAAAATATCATTCTGGCTGAATATGAATAGGAGTTACTAAGGGATTGGCTGAGGTGAAATTATCTTTAATAATTTTTTGGTAACCGCTATGTCAACTCGTACATTGTTACCAGACATACAAACAAAACAAACAAACACTCATATAAGCCAGATCTCTGGGGTTATAAGGGGTGGGTGGTCCCTTTTTTCAGTTTTTCGTTAATAACTCGAAAACTACGGCCTATAGCAAAAAAATGTGCATATACTAAATTATTCTACATAAAAATCTCTGCAAAAAAAGTCCTATACACTTTTTCGCTGGGATATATACTTAAGGAGATGTGGAGGGGGAAAAATGGACAATTTGGAAAAAATATTTGTTTGGTTGTTAAAAATGGTACGTATATTCGTCAATATGAAATCCACATTAATTGTCGAAGTCCTAATTATCTTCGAAGTTAAACTATCGTCATCGTCGACGGTGTCTTCGATGGGGGCTTCGTTAGTGCACGAGCCGAAGAATACGCCATAGACACTGGAGCAGGCAATGCCTGCTTTCCGGCACCCGCAGCGCACCCCACACCCAATCGTGCATCGGCAAAATATGGTGTTGACAATGGAGTCAGGTGCCACAGGATCGTTGGTTGTCACCGGCTATTGGATGCCATTATCTCCCCTGGCCCAACCCCATTGGGTGGGCGGTAGGGGGTTGCCGAGCCATTGTTGTAGCTGTAAGAAATTAATATTGTTATAGCTGTAAGTATTTAGCTCAAATAGATATTTATAATGAAAACAAAACAGTGTATTTGACAACGATATATACATAATATACCTGTAGGTACACTATGAACGAGCGCTGCTTCGAAGCTCCTCTGGAAGAAGGAAGAGTGGCCATATCAGATTTCGGCTTCGTCGATGCTCTCAAAAAATCCGAGTACCGGAGTTTGTTGAGGTTTTGTTCCTAGGCTGGCGCTTGGTAAATCATCAGAAACAGCTTCTCGCCGGCCTGTGCAGTACCTCAGGTAATGTTGAGGGATCAGTGAAAATGTCTGAGATTTGTTGTGCCAGGTCAGGTTTAGCTGTGAACAGCTTAGCAATTTCCACTTTGCTCTTACCATGGTCCGCCGAGATGGTGTCGCATCCGGAGAAGCTGTGGAGAAGGAGGATCGTCTTGGCGAATGGGAGCTGTTGAAGTTGTGGCACTGAAAACAATTTGGTCTCCACCTTCCCACGGCCTGGCTTCATGAAGAACATTGATAGATTGTGGAGCCAATCCTATGAGGAGGATTATCAAGTCCACATCCTCCCAAATATTGCAACAGTTGGATGTACAGCAGCTTTATCCAACCCACACCTCTATTGACATCAGCATCATGCATCAGCAGTTTCAACAGCTAATTCAATCCCTGCTGCTGTCATTTTCTCGGTGAGGAAGTGGATCAGTCTTGTTCTGTTCCTTTCAATGGCGAGAAACTGCTCCTGTTGAACTGTGATGGTCGTGCTTTCATTACAGTTAATGTCAACCGAAGTTTTTGTCAGCCCTCTTCTTTTCTGCTCTGCTCGTTTTGTGCTGATGACATCACTGTAACCATCAAAAACCATCGTACAATGTTGACCGTAATGTTTCTGTAAGTAGGGAATGTACTGATGGCAAATTGAAGAAATGCTGGAGGATGGTTTCCACTTCATGTGGTGAAGAAGAAAACCACCATCTACCACATTGATGCTTTGAGTGAGATCGAGAGTTGCCCTGTTCTCTACTGGCAAAACATCGTAGAGGGATGACTTCTTCCCTTTTCGCAGTCCAACCTCGAGGAACAGAACCAGAGGGAATGGAGTTAATTCATAGGTCAAAAGCTCTGCCACATCTTCATCGCTTTTTTGCTATGATAGTTCTTCGGAAAATTGTCAGAGGGTTAACAGTAACTGTCTCACCATTGATTTTAACTATGATGATAGTATAGATTTCGACAATAATTAGGAATTCGACAATTGATGTGGATTTCATTTTTAGGAATATACGTGCCATTTTTAACAAAAACATGAATTTTTTTACAAATTGTCCATTTTCCCCCCTCCATATTTCCTTAAATATAAATCCCAATGCAAAAGTGTATATGATCTTTTTTGTAGAGAATTTTATATAGATGAATTTAGTATATGGACATTTTTTTGTTATAGGCCGCAGTTTTCGAGTTATTCACGAAAAACTGAAAAAAGGGACCTTTAAACCCCCACCCATCAGTACTTTTAGTATGTTGTTCAGGACACCTTCCCCTACAACTGTGCCAAAATTGGCTTTTACACGAATTATTTCCCCTATTCGGTCTTTTTTGGTCTTCGTTGCTTGGACTAATTCCTAAGAAAAGCAGGATTGATTTAATTTGATTTGTGGTCTTTTAGAAAAGTAAAAATAGATCAATTATTCTTTGGATAAATACATATTCACAAGTTAATAATTTCTTTTCAATTAGTTAACTATTCACAAAAATTAATCTTCTTCGACTTTCAAAGTAAACACTCAGACGAAATAGATTCATCACTAGCTAAATAGGGCCTTGAAGATAAATTGAAACTCCGCTTCTTTAATTTTCTTCATTTCAGGAGACACATTTTAAATAAGTTGATACAATACCTTTGTATTACTCGAATAATTCGCTATAGAATTGAGAATCCGTTCAACTGCTTTTTGGCTCTGATCCAATTCAGCTTTAAACTTTTATTTATTTGTAAAGGTTGAATGTTAAGCAGCAACGATAAATACAAACTTTTCTAGTCAGTGGAATTATCTTTTGCACGGAATTATTTATAAAAACTTGTAAATGAAACCTTGATCAAAAATTCCGTTCTTCTTATCGTGAAGCATCTGAATCCATCCGTTCTTTAATACGTAGAACACACACTGAACATGCATTGCTTTCACTTAGTATTTATTCTCAACCACTCAAAAAGTCAACCTCAGTTCCTCGTCGTGAGTGGCGGGCAACATCATAGGCTCCAGATAGACTAGTGATAGTTCTAGATAGATTACTATAGATGGCTAACGAGGCTCTGGTGTAATCTAAGGTGTAAGGTATCGGGCCGATGGATGTATGGCACTACGGGGTAAAATAGTGTCACGAACGATCCCTGTGGGTTGCCTGGCGACACCCACAGTATTTAAACTGCCTAAAGCAGTGCCTTCCAGGCAAATATGGGGATATGTGCCTGGCGACTGCTTTTTTCCCCAATTAAATAAAAATCTTGAAAATTACAAAAGGAAAAAAAACCCACGGTCGAGGACCCTCAGAGGAACTCGAACGATATTGAAACTCAAGGGAATTTTTAAACTATGAAGATTATTCAAGTAAACATACAGCACAGCAAGGCAGCAACCGCTACACTTTGCAAATTCATCTTAGAAGAAGCTGTAGACATCGTCCTCATCCAGGAACCTTGGTGTTACAAGGATAAGGTTAGAGGATTAGGAAATATTGGGGGAACTATCATTGCATGTTCAACAATAAACCACGTACTTGTATATTTATTAAAAAGAATATTAAGTATTTTACTCTAACTGAATATTGCACCACTGATTTGGTAGCAATTAAAGTTAAGTTTAACGATAACGAAAAACAGAGGGATGTTATAATTACCTCTGCATACTTTCCTTATGATTCACCTGAACCTCCACCTGCTGAGGAGTTTGTTAAACTTGTTAACATGGTGAAGGATAAAAAGGAAGAACTCATCACTGGTATTGATGCCAACGCACACCACATTATATGGGGAAGTAAAGACATTAATATCAGAGGTGAAAAACTAATAGAATTTATAATCACTTCAGATTTACAAATTCTTAATAATGGTAACACTCCTACGTTTTTTAATAAAATTAGAGAGGAAGTTATCGACATTACCCTAGGTACTCCTTTTATTAGTATTAAAGTGGAAAATTGGCATGTATCTAATGAGATGACCTTTTCAGATCATAAATACATTAGCTTTACCTTAGAATCAAGTTATTCTGTAACTAATCTCTACAGAAATCCTAAAAATACTAACTGGGAATCTTATAAAGATGACCTTAAAAATAGTATTAGGTTTTGCCCACAACGGTTTAAATCTGTTGAAGATATAGAGATAACTGTTGATTATATACAACATTCTATTATCTCTTCATATAATGCGAACTGTCCTGAGATAAAGCTCAGACTACCTAGACGAGTTTCTTGGTGGGATCAAGAGCTGACAAATCTCAGAACACGCACTAGAAGGCTGTTTAATATAGCTAAGAGAAACGGTGAATGGGATGTTTATAAACAATCACTCACTGAATATAATAGAGCTTTGAGAAAAGCTAAACGTAAATCATGGAGGAAGTACTGTGAGGAAATCTCTGATATTCCTAACAATTCTAGACTCTATAAAATTTTAACAAAGGAACCTAATCTTAGATTAGGGACTTTGTTACAAAAAGATGGAAGTTATACTACCAATGGGGAAGAAACACTTAAGGTTCTAACCAGTGTACATTTCCCAGATTCTATCGAGATCGATCGGGACGGAAACGCAAACTCGCTAAATTTAAACTTGGGGTCTCATTTCAGAGCACCCAAGGAAAATTCGCGGACTGCGCGACTGGCCATAAATCGATCAAAGGTAGAATGGGCAGTATCTACTTTCAAACCTTATAAATCAGCTGGATTAGATCAGATCTTTCCAGCCCTTATACAAAAAGGAATAAGCTTTCTAGCTACATCTCTTTGTAATATTTTTAGAGCAAGCCTAGCAATGGGTTATATTCCATCTCAATGGAGACCAGTCAAGGTTGTGTTTATTCCTAAGCCGGGTCGATCTTCTTATGTCGATGCCAAAGCTTTCAGACCAATTAGCTTAACATCCTTTCTTCTGAAAACTATGGAAAAGCTAATTGATAAACGTATTAGGGAGGGTGTACTTAGGACTTATTCAATACACCCAAACCAATATGCCTATCAAGTTGGGAAATCAACTGAGGCGGCTCTATATAGCCTTGTCTCTATTGTCGAAACCACACTTGAAAATAAAGAAATAGCTCTTGCAGCTTTTCTTGACATTGAAGGAGCATTTGATAATACATCCTTCCTTTCTATAGATAGGGCAGCACAAAAACATGGTATTGACCCGACCACGTGTGATTGGATAAATGCTATGTTGAAAAACAGAACTATTCATACTTCCATTTATGAAGATACCTTAAGAGTTTCGGTGACCAGGGGATGTCCGGAGGGAGGGGTTCTTTCACCTCTCCTGTGGAGCCTGGTGGTTGACGAGCTTATTGAGGGACTGGAAAGGTTTTTATATTCAGGGATTTGCGGACGACATTGTGATCATTGTAAGGGGTAAATTTCCTAACGTGATTTCAGGTCTTATGCAAAATGCACTAAGTACTGTAGAAAATTGGTGTGATAATATTAAATTATCAGTAAATTCCAATAAAACGATTCTTGTCCCTTTCACAAAGAAAAGGAATTTGGCAGGTCTTACAGAACCTATCCTATATAACAAGAACATTAAATTATCCAAGGAAGTTAAATATCTGGGCATTACCCTAGATTCAAAACTAAACTGGAATTCCCATATAAATAAAATTATCAATAAAGCATACATGGCCTTCTGGTCATGCAGAAATGCTATTGGAAAAACATGGGGATTAAAACCTAGTGTAATCTATTGGATTTACACAATGGTTATTAAACCCATTATATTATATGCAGCCATAGTTTGGTGGACTAAAGGTAAACTGATTACAACCAGGAACAAACTGAACACCTTACAAAGACTAGCATGTATGGGCATTACTGGGGCTATGAGAACAACCCCTACTGCCAGTATGGAGGTCCTTCTTGATCTTCCCCCTCTTCACTTGGCACTTGAAGCAGAGGCAAGAGCGACCATACATAGACTTAAAATTAATAATCTGTGGAAACCACATTATTGTAATGTGGGACATGCAGTCCTAACTAGGGACATTTCTAAAGAACCATTCTTACAAATGAATTCTGATAAAATGATATCTAGAATATCTTTTACAAAACTTTACCGCATTATCATTCCTTGCCAAGATGAATGGAATAATGACAACAAACCCACCAATGTCAATGGAATAATCTGGTTTACAGATGGTTCTAAACATAATGGGAAGACCGGAGCTGGAATCTGAGGAATGAAACCAAGGATGGACATAAGCCTAAGCCTAGGGATCTACTCAACAGTATTCCAAGCGGAAACATATGCCATTTTACAATGTGCCTATGAAAATATAAGACGTAAATATAGAAATAGAAATATCTATATATTTACAGATAGTCAGGCAGCTCTTAAAGCCCTGAATTCTCCCAAAACCAATTCTAAATTAGTATGGGAATGTAAACAAACCCTTAATAGTCTTGCTGAACATAATTGGGTTAACCTAATATGGGTGCCAGGACACAAAGGGATTGAAGGTAATGAACTAGCAGACAAGCTAGCAAAAAAAGGAGCTGAAACCTCGTTCATTGGACCTGAACCAGTTTGTGGGATCTCCATTGAAACCACTAAAACTGCAATTCGGGACTGGGCAAGGAGACAGCAAAAGACCTATTGGAGTAATCTTCCAGGGCAGAAACACTCAAAGCTCTTTATTAAAGAGCCTTTAAGGAAAAGAGCCAGGGAACTTATTACCTTAAATAAGAACCAGACTAGAATCTTGACAGGACTCTTTACAGGTCACTGTCACTTAATGAAACATCTTTTTAATATAAAAATAGTTTCAAATCCTACTTGCAGACGATGTGGAAAAGCTGATGAAACAGCAGCACACATACTATGTGAGTGTGAAGTGCTTGCGAGCACTAGACACAAGTTGATAGGTATGGGTTTTCCCAATCCTTCAAACTATGTGACAATACCCCTGCATAAAACACTACAGATTGGTAAAATCCTAGGACTTATGCAGAATTAAGGACATTGGGATACACAATAGGCCTTTTGAGGCCGCAGTGTTAGGGACTTTATAGTACCTCCCATTTTATGTTATGTTATGTTATAGTATTTATTCACTGCGTGACAATATCTTACTATTTAATTGCTTCGCACTTTTGATCTTTATATATGTTCACTATTTCTTTTTCTTTTTTAAATCACTATGTTAATATTGATTTAATCACAAAATATAAGGTTTTTTTTTTTTTTTTTAAATATATATATATTTTAGGGTTGTTTTTAGGGTGCAAAATTGAAAGAAAAATGTTTCTGTGTTTCTCAAATTAACATTAAATTCAATCAAAGGCAGTAGAACAACCGTGAATCAAAAAATTTAGTTAAAATGTGAAAAATCCCTTCTGTGGCTTATACAAACTTCTGCTCCAGTTGGCAACAAAATGGCGGCGGAAGCGTTAGCCAATAGAAAAGAAGACCACCGTTGGCCACACTGTAGTCTCTAGTCACTGTACATCCCCCTAAATTCACTGTATGCTAATCGGAGAGATGTCTCTTCGTGACGGAGCATACAGTGACTTTACATCACACCATATTTCCATTTTTCTATTTTCTCAAATTCATATACGTAATCACTGTAATCTTGAAGGAAATCATTCGTCAATGGCTCGCAGGCGAGCTGAAATCTATGTAACTTATAATGTATTAAATAATTTTTATTAATTTTAATGTGTGTTTGCCTTTATTTTTACAATTATAGTATATTTCACACATTTTAAATTGAGTACTTCAATAATAATTATTATGATAAATAAAAATATTAATAATAATTATAAATAAAAATATTAATAATAATTATAAATAAAAATATTAATAATA
>JAFIDM010000005.1:25925396-25938047 GCA_023159025.1 Thereuonema tuberculata
TAGGTTTTTATTGTTATTTAATTTGGGACGCTAAACTCCACGATTACATATATTAGTAATACTCCGCATCGATTTTTTTTTACATTCTAAATTGTGTTATGTATGTATGATTCAATTATATCAATTAAAAGGATTTTTTTTCATCTCTATATAATTAGGGACTCGGCAGAATTCAGTTTTTTAATTCCTGAACTCCATTTTCATAATGAGATTGTTGCTGCTGAAACAAAGGACAACTGTTGAAAAAAATACAATGGGTTGATTTCCCGCAACGAAAGACGAATCTTGTAACCAATCAGGAATCAGCTTTGAGCGCATGACGTACTTCCGCCGCCATGAACTCAGATCACAGAACTTCGGTTCAGTTCTGCTTGTTATAGCTTGGTGCAACAAGGCTGAACTTCAATTTGAGGTTCAAGCAGAACTCGGTTCATGGAAACCGTAGTTAAACGCTACTTTGGTGCAACCGGGCATTAGGGATGTAATTGTGTGTGTTTTAAAATACGCTCCCTCTCCTGAAATGTTTAGACTCATTAGGTGTACTTTTTGCCCGTGTGTTTCTGATTCATCAACTGATCTGATTTTTCCCGCCAGAGTGTACTTTACTTTTCTCCTTTTGCTCCCACGGGAAAACGAAACAGATAAAACCACGTGATCACTCAATCAACGCACAACTGTTTTTTTCGAAGTTTTTCTTTTTCTTTCGCACATTGTTTTCTAAATAAGCTCATGAAATATCACAATAATAATATACAAGACTTTACCAAATACAAAAATGCAAATACATAATTACAACAATACAATTATTAAAAATCAAAATATATTCCCTCAGAGACCAAGATTTTAATTGTGTCATGTTGCCAATTCCACAACGTGACAGTTTGTATAGTTTTTAATTAGAATTTAATAACAGTTAAATGTGTAAATTGGCTATTTTCGAAGATTAAGATACCTTCGCACGAAGTCTTCCCCTATTACGGTACTTGCTGAGAGGAATTACTAAAGGGGTAATATCCTTTTATAATATAGGCTACACACAATATATAATAGTCTACATAAAAAAATATATAAAAAAATATAATATGTAATAATATAATACAATATAATAGGCCTAATCAATATATAATATAGAAAAAATATATGATGTGCCAAAATATTTTATTGTAAAAACAGAGGGGCAGAGTAGACCACTGGTCCAATGTGCCCCGTGTCATTCAGTCCACTCTGTCCCATCGCCTTTTTGGCGTTTCCTTCAGTTGTAACTATCGACTACTTTAAGTATTCAATTCATATTACAGCTTAAAATGATCTTTAGATTACTACCTTCAATTTGAATATTACAGTTATGTTATTCAATGCATCGCTGAACGGCAATATTAAAGTAAAACAACACTAAACATTTACTTACCTGAACAAAAACAAAACAATCGATCACCTCACTGTCACCAATAAGCCGAATTCACTGACGCTTTTGTGGTAGCAGCGCCACAATGGCACCAACCTTCTTTCCGATTTTTGGCGCATTCTAGCGTCTACACGAATTACTAAAGTCAACGGTCCACTCTACCCCTAGGTTCACTTGGCCCCGGTCTCCTCTATATATATACCCTTTACAATCTTGCATTTTACTTGAATGCAATAAATCAGAAATAAATTTACACTGACTAATTTCCAATTTTCCTTCCTGGCGATCATATTCGAAATTCATTCCTAAGAATTCTTGAATTTTCCCCATTCTCTTAATTTTGTACATAGATTCTAATTTCTCAAACGTATCATCAATAGCTTTCTTATTTTTTCCAAGAACTAGAATGTCATCAATATAAACAATCAAAATAATTTTTGATGATTTACTATTATTAACATATATGCATGGTTCAGACTTTATAGGTTGAAATCCTATTTTCTTCAACTTGTCCTTTAGTTCTTTGTACCACTGTCTTCCTGCCTGTTTGAGGCCATACAGTGCTTTAGTGAGTCGCCTGCCGTCATGTTTCTCTTTATCATACATTACTTCCTCTGGCATAACTAAATAAATTTCCTCTTCGAGTTTTCCGTATAGGTAAGCTGCATTTACGTCGCACTGCTCTATATGCCAACGTTGATCTGTTGCAACGGCTAATAGTAATCTCAGATTTGTCATACTTGGTGTTGGGGCGTATATCTGATCATAATCTAGATATCTCCGTTGCGTAAAGCCATTTACTACCAGTCTAGCCTTGTAAAGATCTATGTCGCCATTTTGATGGTATTTAACTCTAAATATCCATTTTGACGATAAAGGTGTTGCATGCTTGGGTATTTTAACTTTCTTTCAAGTTTCATGCTCGTTGATACTCTTCAGTTTTTAATCTATGGCTTCATTTCATTTTTCGCTTTCATCACTCATTACAGCTTCTTTATAATTCTTGGGTTCATTTATGCGTACGTGAAACGTTTTCACATTTACTGATTTAGATCTACTAACAGTTCCCGATCTTAACTTCATGCTATCTCGTCACTTTGCTCTGGTTGATCAGATTCTTCTTCTTCAGACTGAGGTTGCTCGTCAGGTTCATTCTCTAATTCTTCGGAATCACTTGATTCATTCTCACGGGAATTTCTTGATGAGAAAGCATTATTGTACTCTTCAATTGTAAGCTCTTAAGTTTTCATTCACATAAACATTACTAGTCTCTTCAATTTACCTTTTCTTAGGGATCCAGACCTTGTATCCACGCACTTTGGGCGAGTAACCAATCAGAATTCCTCGAACAGCTCTTTCTTGAAATTTTGATCTTCGATTTATCTTCGGGATTCTAATGTACACAATGCTTCCAAATTTTCATAGATGTTTCGCGTTAGGATTATATCTGTTGTTGTTCCAGATCTTCAGTGGTATCTTATTTTGAAGAGTCTTGCAGGGAGTTCGATTGATCAGGTAATTCGCGCATTCCACGGCGAATGCCCAGTAGCTTAAAGGTAGCTTTGACGCGATGAGCAATGTCCGTCAATATCTAACAATGTCCGGTTATAGCGTTCCGCTATTCCATTATTTTGAGGAGTGTATGCTGTTGACATACAATGCTTGATTCTTTTACTCTTCAAATATGTTTCTAGATCATCATTTACATTCACGGCCTTGGTCTGACATCAATCTTTTTATTCTTTTATTCATCTGACCTTCAGTGAACTCTATGAAATCTTTTGTTTTCTGAGGAACTTCCGCTTTTGACTTAAGCAAATAAATGAAACCTCTCCTCGAAAAATCATCAATGAATGTTAAAACATATTGGGCTCCGTAAGGATTGTTGATATTTATAGGCCCACATACATCCGTAGGAATTAACTCCATTGTCTCTGTAGTTCTAATGTAATTTAACTTTCTATGTGGGGAGTCTGTCAACTTCCCTAATTTGCATGGTTCGCAAATAGATTCAGTATTTACTGACTTAATATCAATACCACGTAGTGGTTTTTCCTTTACAATATAGTTTAACTTCTGAGAGGATATGTGTCCTAATCGCTCATGCCACGGTATATCTCTTCTGTTTTCGGCTTTCACATAACTTTCAGGTTCAGGATGCACTATTTATATCAGCATTAAATAATCTATTATTTAAATAACCTATTAATACTTTCTTTCCTTCTTTATCAGAAACTATATACTCTTTGCCTTTCATCAGCTGTGTGAATCCTTTTATAGCAAGCTGAGTAGAAGATATTAGGTTTACACCTAAATCAGGAACATAATAAACATCATGTAATAATATGTGAACTTTTCTGTATCATAGCAACATTACAGTTCCTTTACCAACTGCTGGAATGGGACGTATCGACGCTCCATGTAAATTTACTGGTTCTTGAAATTCATTGTACTCTTGAAAATCATTTAATTTACAACAAATGTGGTTTGTAGTAGCACTATCGAGTAACCATGTATTATCACTCATATTAGCAAGCATACATTTTGGTGCAGAGGATACTGTAACTACTCCCGTGTAAGGATTTACTTTATGTGAACTTTTCTTTTCACTATATCCTTTATTACTGTTCTTTGATTGCTTTTTACTTCTTAACCTACAGTGCTTAGCTATGTGACCTGGCTTATCACATATATAGCATTTTCGCTTTTCAGTATTACGATTAGTATAGGATTTATAACTAGTTATTTCATGTTGAACAGATTCATCTTTTTCACTTGCTTTTCTGTCAACCTCGTGAATAATCTTGTCAACTAGTGTATCAAATCTAAACTGAGCAGTACCTTCGGTTAACATTAAACCTTGTGCTGTTGAATCTAACTCAGGTGGTAGGCCTGATAACAATATCCAACATAATTCCGTATGTAAGCAAAACTTGAGCAAATATTACCTCCTATTTGCTCAAGTTCCCTAACTAACAGTTTCATATTCTTTATTACATCTTCTAACTTGCTAAAGTTCTTAAGTTTGGATACTTCAAATATTTTCCTCTTTAGTCTTGTAATCTTTAAAGAGTCCAACTTATTATATTTATTTTCTAGTTCTTTTAACAATTGACAAGGATCACATTCTTCCTTAATCAATAATTTATATCTATCTTCTAATAGGGTGATAATAGTATCAAAAGCCCTTTCCGACTTTTCTTTTAATTTTCTTTTCTCGACCTTGTCTTCGACATTCTCTATGTCGAGCAATGATAAATTGGCAGCTTTCCACAATCCGTCTTTCATTAATGTATTTCTCATTCCTATTTTCCATGTGGTGTAATTTCTGCCATTAAATAGCGTCGAGGTAGAATGCTGATTACCTCCTTCGGCCATTTTGCTTAATCACGCAAAAATAATTCTTAATTGAATATTTTAAATACTTCTCAATATCACTCAATACTACAACTAACTTCTCAATATTAGTTGTTGCTACTAGCATTTACTAGCATAGGCGCAGTGGAATGCAACCACTAAAACCCATAATCTATATTTTATAAGATAATTTACCATAACCAATATTTTCTTGGTTATGATATCCTACTGATAATGTAGTTAAGCTGGAAATTAATTACTAGTGAATTGTGGTTAAACAATTCGTATATATATTTTTTTTTTGCAATTAGTATTGAAAATAAATATTAATAGTTCAGCCTAATACAAAAGTTCTCTTACTGGTGTAGCAGAGCACCACTAGCAAATGCAGTAATTTAATCTAAAGAAATAGTTAAATAATAATAGTTCATTATCACAAGTGTTCATTCAGTCACAGGAAACAGTTCCACAAGTCTTCGCTACAAATGTTCTAATACTATCCGTATTACTTTTTATAAGCACCTAGCTTTTCACTTGTATGAATTAAATTAATAATGCTTTATCACCTGTATGTAATATATTAATTTAATGGTTAATCACCTTCGTGAATTCCGCAATCTCAATATGCTTTATCACCTGTATAATTAAATTAATCCTATTTCCTATTTCACTTGTATGAGTGATTTACATTCATTTGACTTTTCGCCCGTAAATCTACGCGATTGGCTTAACCCATGTGTGAAAGTCATTTATCTGAATAGACGTAACTAAATTCTCTTAGTTACCATAACGCATACGTCACGCTTCATGACGTCACAATAATCTTCATTTACTATTGTTCACTTAATATTCTGTTCACTAAATATCATTTAATTACTCTTGAATGATATTTATAATTCTTTTCAATTTATTCTCTTGAAAATAAATATCTGTAACAGTTCCCGCTACTCGCGTCTTCTTACGATAATGAAATATTCTCATTAACTAATATTCACTTGATTTTAGTTCCTTAACAAAATCATGTTCCAGAAGAATCTTGCACTTATTGATAATTAATTCAGTTCCTATAACTTCCTAAATTTGCAGTAATTAATTGATTCTATTCACAGTTCAAATTTCTCCACGCGAACATGTGATATTAAACTCTGGTTTCTCTTCTTAATAACCTGGCAAGTTGAATTCTTCCTTTTCATATCCCTCAATGGATAATAAATAAATAAGGTCTCTACTTACAATAATCTGAGTACGTTGTATTTGATCTACGTGGCTCGGAGTAGTCCATTTCGTCATCCCGACAATTACCGCCAGACCTTTTAAACCTCCCGCTGCCATACGCACGGTCCAAGTGATGACGTCCGCTTGCCTTTGGGGAATCCTACGTCACACAACACATAAGTCGATTGTCCCGACCTCTCTTGATTGACAACGTTACTATTAATTTAAACTCAATTAATTCTTGAAGTTTCACGGGCTTCGTTAATGCTGAGATCAAAGACTCGATACGAAAGAGACCCAATACGAAAGACACAATTCGAAAGACTCAGAACGAGGCAAGCTCGCTTCTTTTATGCAGCTTGTCTCTGACGTAATCATTACGTTCCAATATGCAAATTTTAATCACTAGTTTTAAACATAATTAAAGCACTCAAAAAATAATAATAATATTTATTTATCGCTTATAAATAAATAGGAATTTACTACACTTATATTAT
Source organism: Thereuonema tuberculata (assembly GCA_023159025.1). Lineage (NCBI taxonomy): Eukaryota > Metazoa > Arthropoda > Chilopoda > Scutigeromorpha > Scutigeridae > Thereuonema > Thereuonema tuberculata. Next base: position 25,931,871 of record JAFIDM010000005.1, read on the forward strand.
GGTCAGAATCACACTTTGCACTTGCTCCTTATAATACCATGAGGAACAACATAGTCTAGCCGTAGTATCTGATACTATGGATCAATCAAAGGTATCAATTGTTGTATTTACTGACAAAATCTTGCAATGCCTACCAGCAGAATACAGACATTACAATATGGAGTGATGGATCTTCAAGCCAATTCAAAAGCTCCACTAGCTTTCTTAGAGAGGAGTCACAAAAAAATTCAAATGGAACTATTTTGCCACAAATCATGGCAAAGGTCCAGTTGAAGGCATTGGCGATTATGTAAGAAGAGTGCTCAAATTGGTAATGAAACGAAAGTTCATTGAACAGGAAGTGATCATTTATTGACGCATGTAGAAGTGCCCCATCAACAGTTCGGATGCTGACTAGCAGTAGTAAAGAAATTCAAGAATATTCTAAGGATTTGCATTTGCAGAAACTTTTTGTTACAGCTAAAGATCATGCAGTCACGAAATTGACTGTGTTGAAGGGAAAGTGCAAACGTCACCATTATCCAACATAAGCCATTCAAGAGATTATTTAAGACTCGTAAGCATTGCATTAATGATACTGCCTTGGAAGTAGAAAGTGCTATGCAGTTTATAAGCCTGAAACTGATTACTGGCTCATTGGCCTATTATAGGAGCTATCTTAACCAGACAAAACAAGGTAGGGATAGCGATTAGTAAACCAAATCACAATGCTTCGCAACGTCTTCTGATACGCATAAGAAAATGTAATTGATATTGCTTAAATTTCCTTATTATTATAAATGTGATTGTTGCGAATGCAAAAGGCGCAATTGTTGCGATTATTGTGAGTGATTGTTGCACATGCAAAAGACGCAATTGTTGGGATTGTTGCTAATGATACCTGTCCACAGACGTAAGGACAAAGCGAGAATATTAGTCTTCTGATACTTGTAACAGAAGACAAAAAGCAAGAAGACAAAAAGCTGACATTTATGAATCAAACTCGCCCGTGCTTCAGCCGTTTCCAGCCAATGAATGCCTATTCAATATGATATTCTTTCAGAAGTGTCAGCTCACACTGCAGTCTATGTAAGAAGACATAACTAACTAAAATTGTCAAATACTAACTATAAGAAAGCCCAGGATTTGTTTTCAGAAAATTCTGAAGCTCAGTGATCTAATTTTTAAAACTCAAATTTTGTTAGTCTTGGAAGAATTTCATTACGTCACGTTACCCACACAATAGGTAACGTTACTCACACTATGTTTTGAGCAGGTTACAGCAAGGCTTTTGTAAAATCAAATTTCTTTTGAATTTCTTAAGGTAGAATATTCCATTAATTAAACATGTAATGATTTCAGTGTTGGGATTAAAAGTTTGCAGGAAACCAAGTGTTTGTAATCATATACATCTATGTGTGTCCATTGCGTGTCACAATAATCACATTAAATTCAGAACAAGATATAAAAATAATAAAACATTGCAGACTCAAACCGACCATGTCTGAAGATAGCATACGTAAGGGAAAACACTGCTACCGTAGGGTAACGAGAAATAATCAGATATAATTAAGCTAGGATAAAGAAGGCAAAAGAAAGTGGCGTCAAATGTCACGTTACTCAAGCGCGGATTGAGCGCTATCGGTTATAGGATAAGGCTTATTGGACGTATAAAATAACACGGATTTTAATTTTCTTGCCTTTTTTGTTTTCGGGGGTCACTGCCAAGTGTGGCGATGGCCAGATATATCCCTGCCTTTCTGAGTCTTTTTATCGGGGAAGGTGGATTAAGCTGATTGAGTCCCAATAAGTTCGAAACAGCTGTTCCCAATTCCTTCCGATAAATTGATTCAGAAAGGCAATTTAATTTAGACATGTGCTGCTTTTATCTTGTTTTTGGTTTTCATTGAATATTATAATATTATTTTAACAAATAAACCGATATTCAAATTACATATGGGCTGTTGTGGAAGTCATGGCTTCTAAAAAAATTAGCTTAGAACATATTTTTCAATCTTGTGTTTTTCAAAAATATGGAATTTGTTTTACTTCCGTGAATATTTCGCAACTAGTTAATATACACAGGCGTCCAAAAGCTAAGAACGGAAGAGACTTGTACCTTTACCTATTTGAAAAGCAGTTCATGACTAGGCAAATGTAGACATAGATGTATTCCCAGAATATGAACTCTTATGACATAAAAAAAATGGTAACAAATGAAATAAAACTCAGTTGTAATAAACTTGTTTCCAAAAATCAAAGATTTCCGAAGGACATTGGTGGAGAAGGGAGGTACAGTGCTGACAGATAACCAGGAGAAGAGACATATCAGAATATAACCCTAACTGCGACGTAGGTCGAACAACTTCGCGGTATCTTCAAGTTATTCAGCATGCATCAAGTTATCCAGGAGTTCCTGAGACAAAGTGGTCCACTCCTCCTTCACAGCACGAATCAGTTCCTTCTTGATGTCTAGAAAGGGGTTTCGTGCAGCATTGCATCTCCCTATTACTTCCCTGAGGTATTCGGCGGGATTAAGATCTGGGGAGCGTGCTGGCCAGTCGATGCGATGAATTTCCACCGTCTCTGCTCTTCTTTAGTACGCTGGTGAGAAGGGGTGCGCTGTCATCATGAATAGAACAGCACACGGAACATCGAATGTGACATAGAACAACTTCGTTGTAATATAGAACCAATCATAGAACCATTTAACTGTTTTCATGCGTCGTCGTAGAGCGAGGACGATGTCATTGCATGCGTCTGAAACGCAGTCCATTGAAATGCTGCCAAAGTCCATGAAACTTCTCAACGTTTTGAAACGGCCAGAGCCAGATGAAACTATGGATGGTTCTTAATTCCCTGGCAACATCAGTTACTCTTGGGCCTTCTTCCATCTTTCCCACAATTCTTAACGAACGTGAAATCATCTAGATCAGATCTAACTGATGTCTTTGTGACATACGCAAAATTTCATGTTCGTCGCTTCTTTCCTTCAACCAGTGCCTTCAATTCATCTACCTCTCCACTTTGCTTTTCAGTGCTACGATGTGAGCTACGTGCGCACGATTCACAAATTTGCGTGTGCGCCACGTTTCTACTGATCGTTTCCAGCTATGTAAATTGCCAATTGTTTCGTCTGGTTTTGTTTTCGTAATCATTAGAACAGTGGAAGTCCTTAAGTCTGGAACACATGTCTGTATTCACTCTCTACAATCAATTGTCGATGAGGAGATATCAAAGGATGCATTATTCTGCTTGGAAAAGTACAGAATTATCCAATTGGATACGAGTTTTCATGTTATTATAAATATTTTTGTTTTATCAAACTGATATTTTGGGCCAGTCAATATCGACACAAAAAAAGGCAAACATCGCAAACGCGCATGTATCTACGATTTTTTTATATGTTGTTAGGACCCCTGAGAGTAGTTTATACCCAAGTTTGCAACCCTGAAAACCCTGTGCTACTCCCGTGGTGCTCGAAAAACTGGCACTTGTTTCAGGTTTTGCGCAAAAACTACCGCAAGAAAGCGTTTTTCGGGTATCTTCACGGTATACTTTTGTAAAGCAAACTAAATTTGCTGCAATTTGAGCCCAACCCGAGTTGTCGAGGTCCATTGGTTGCCGAGATACAGCCAATCAAAAATGGGCAATTGTATCCAAAAAGTGAAAGGTTATCGGGAAGGTCATTTTCCAAGACATGTACCGGATACAGGAAAGTCATGAGAGAGGAATTTGATGAGAATTGAATTAGCTTCAAATTGATTCCAAGTTGGTGCCTTTAGGCCTCATAGTTTCCTCAAAAACCAAAAAAATAGTAAAAACATCCAATTTTGGGAAAATGATGAAAACATGATTGAATAATGTTGGTATGGATTTCGTTAAAAAAAGTTAGGCCAGTCAATATCGACACAAAAAAAGACAAATGTCGCAAATGCGCATATATCTACGATTTTTTAATTTGTTAGTACCCCTGAGAGTAGTTTATACCGAAGTTTGCAACCCTGAAACCCTGTGCTACTCCCGCGGTGCTCGAAAAATGCGAAATTCTGGCACTTGTTTCAGTTTATTCGAATTTAATGTTTGAAATGTAAAATATGGCTGCAACTAAACATACATACAAAATATTACATTGAAATAAACACAATACAAGAATGCCTACAGAATACATAAGAACCCCAGAATACAGATGAGTCCCGCTAAGGTACTCCACAAATCTAACGATAATATGGGTGAGTACCGCTACGGGTCTCCTTACTCTGTGGCTCTCGGAATTAAAAAAAAATCATAGATACATGCGCATTTGCGATGTTGGATGTTTTTACTGACTGGCCTATTTATTAAACATTGTATGTACATTGTTTGACTGATCATTGATATTTCTTTGACTATTTATAGCAACTCCATACGGGAGTGGCGAAGACTCAGAATTAGGAAGAGTATGTTTGACGCCTTCCATAGCCCAAACCGGAAACAGAAACTTCATTAGTCATATCTCATTAGATTTCCTATGTCTGGAAGTTTGGGGAAAAATTCAACTTCCGGTCTAAGACACTTCCAGTTTTATGGGTCTACTGATCGCATCAAGAATATAAGGGTAATTAGACAAAATTGTGGTCTATTTATGGTGGATCGTCTATACTTAGAAAATATGATATCTCCGAGCATAGTCACTTCCACTTTATGGTGCCCACTGTACACTTACTCAGAGTTGCCCGAATGATCAAAATAGGGTTTACATATACTAATTGAACACTGTGCTGGGAATAATTGAACGGAAAGAAGTCTCCTACAAGTCCATTTGTATGCCAGTGCTATACGGAGGAGGCTATTTTGGAAGTTGTACTTGACCTTTTAATAACAACTGCATTCTTTAATGTCCACAATATTTCGTTTTTCTTTTTGAAAAACTTATTCAGGTGTAAAGAGGACAAAACTTTTTTTTTTGCCTCTACATAATATAAAGGATTACAAAAGAACTAAAAACATTTCTGTGTATATGATAACAATTGAAAGTATAAGTATATCATTCAGTGGTATAGTTATTAATAATGATAATATTAAACACATAAATAATGATAATAATTAAACATTAACAATAACGATGCTTCATAAGTATCAGTAACATTACTAACATTCTCTCATTATATTTAAACTTCAATAACTTATTTTTTATAAACTTATTTTTTCATAATATCTTTAATATAACCAAAAGAAGCCTTACTAACGTTTAGGAACTTATCTTTATTGAAACAATCTCTACTATTAATTAAACATGATTCTATCATGAGTCTTTCCTTTCCTTCAGAAATTAAAAGTAAACTTAAAAATTAAAATCAATAAATTTAAATTTTTTATAAAAGTGAATCACTAAAAATCTTAAAAAAATAAAAACGTGTAGAAAAAGGGAGGAACACAAGGAAGGGATTTTTTTTCTCTTTTCATACGTGAATGGATCATTCAAATTTGCTTTCTTTTAGTTCTTCTCTGCTTTTGTTCCTTAATTCCTTGTAATATTCCACTTGAAAATGATTATCACTCAGCAATGTAAACTACAGTTGTGTATTAGTAATTCTTTTGATTAAATTAATGTGTCTTATCTTAACCAGGTGTACCGGCTCTAATTTGTGGACATATGTTCAGTACACGTAAAAGACTCTTTGCTCTTAAGAACTAAAAATAATAGTTCTTTTACACTATTAAGTATTTCTCTTTACTAGTCAACATTTTCCACTATTTATTGTTCAGTTTAGTACACTTAGAACACACAAAAGTATCTTCTTCCTCACTGCAATGTTCGTGAGCCCAGTGATAACATTTCGTAGGTAGGACAGACTTTCTTATTGTAATCTTCGGTCCATGTGGATAAGATTCGGCAGCAAGAAATCCGTCCGGATTAATTGAAGAAACCTAAAGAATATTTCTGAACTTTGGGGACTTTAGTATCGAACAATTGTAAACGTTCGTTAGGTTAGGTTTACGAATACAAGCAATGAACTGTTTTCATATTAAATTGTATCTAGTTAATTTCTCATATGTAAGATTGTAAAGTGTTCCTTTATATGTTGAGAATATTCCGAGGGGAATTATTTAATACACTCAGGTATGAAGCCATTACTGTAGGTTAGGCTTGGAAAATTGTAATTACACAGTTGGTGTAATTTAGATATTAAATAATTCAGGGGTCAAATAAGTTAA
>JAFIDM010000005.1:25952593-25978758 GCA_023159025.1 Thereuonema tuberculata
TGCAATAAACTATTTAATGTATGTCAATGCATATTTGAATTGATTTCTCCAAATTATAAGAGAAAAAAATGCCAATGTTTAGAAATTTCAAGAACAAATCAACAGTGTAGTATTTATTGAGTTTACTATTTAACATAATTTCGAAACTGCTTTTGGATACAGTTCAAAATCAGAAAGCAATCTGGCAATTTCATATTTCATTACACTCAATGGTTATGCAGAACACCGAAAATTCAGAGAATATGCTTGTTTGCAAACCAAACGATTAAAAAACATTTAAGTTTTCATGGAAAACTATCATTTTTCCTTTAGTTTTTAAGAATATTCGAAATTTATTTGCACTCTTTCACCAGACAGCCAATGAGCATAAAGTTGTATGAATCACTCTTAAACATGGCGGAAGCCAAACATTAAATTAATAGCGCTCTACTATAACTTCATTTTTTTTTTCAAATTTAAATTTCATAAAACTAATCAATAAAAGAATCTTCATAAACTTCTTTAATATTTCAATAAACTTCTTTAATACTCCAAAAACGTCATACATCAAAGGCTATATATTGGCAATATTTCGAAGGATTTATACTTCTTTTTCTAGCCATATTTCACCATAGGAATAGTGATCTCTCCCTCTTCCCAAACTACAAAAATAATAAAATAATAAATACATCCAAGAGAATTCAGAAATTTAAAAGAACAAACAAAAACGTGAGGTATGATTACCAACACACAAAACGTGATGTGTTATGCTGGGCGAACACGTACCAATATGCGGCAATATTGGTAGACAATATTGGTCATTATTGATATTGGCGGTTGGCATTGTCCGCGAACACACAGGTTTTCCTTTACGAGTATTGGCCTGGTTACGGCATTTCTCACTAGGGAGAGATAGAGAGAGCGTGTTTCCGTACAGAATCGCTGTAGTATTAAACGCCGTCCCTCTGTAGAAATCAATGAGAAGTCTTTCCTGATCAATTGAATAAATGTTGTTGTTTGGATTTCCTTTTTTGGGTCGACCCATTTTGCTGATTTTAAGCCTTGTTTCTCAAACAAAATGGCCGGCGTGAGTGAGTGATTTTCCGATTTTCAAAGTCTCGCCTTCCTTCGACGTCACCATTGTCACGTGATTTCATCCGTTCATGTGATTCGCTCGCTCACCAGCAATATTTCTCGCCAACTAAAATTGGTGCTTTTTTTCCGACAATCGCCAATGGGCAATATTGGGCAATATTGTTCATTTTTATTGCTGGAAACGGTTGGTACCAATAAAAATGACCAATATTGCCCACCAATATTGCCGCAGATTGGTATGTGTTCGCCCAGCATTACAGCTAACAAACAAAACGTGAAGATTGTTCAAATTACAGAAATAATTTTAGATTTTAATTTCAAATTTTAAATTACTAATATTTAAAGATAAATTTTTGTAGTTTGGGAAGAGGGAGAGATTCCCTATTCCTATGGTGAAATATGGCTAGAAAAAGAAGTGTAAATCCTTCGAAATATTGCCAATATATAACTTTTGATGTATGACGTTTTTGGAGTATTAAAGAAGTTTTGTATTATACAAATAAAAAGATTTACCACAAATGTGATATTAACTAAGTATTTCCGAATCCTTTTGTTGTAAAATAACGAGTATTCTTCTTAAGTTTTGTTTTGGTATTCTTCATAATTACCTTGTATTCTAAGGTTCTAAAAAATTTCTATTCTAACTTCCTAATTTATTTAAATTTCGATTGTTGCAGTCGAACAGGTATACATATAAGTTGTATATAAATATTTTATATATAACAGTGGCGTATAACGAATATATTTTCGGGGGGGGGGGCCCAAGATTAATAAAATTAAGTAGACACCCCATGGAAACCTATCTGTTCAACCAAAAAAAAAAACGTTGGGAGGACATATCTTCATTATTTCGGGGGGTGGGGCCCTTATATACGCCCATGATATGTAATTATATAAATTACACTTGGTGCATAATCCGACTTCGTTGGATGTACATAGAAAACCAAAGAATTGCTAGTGTTTCTCTTCAGTCGTTGCGTTTGGAACGGTTATGTTTTTAAACAATTTCTAAAGAAATATTGTAGCTAAGTATTGAATTGGTTACATTTTATTAGCTTACCAGGACGATAAAAATCTGGGCTAAACTGAACAGTGCTAGAGCTAGGAAAGCCGTCAGATTAGAAGATGCTGAAGTAGGTTAGAAAGCCATTGAAGCGACAGATTATTAGCCATAGTTAAAGTGACTTTACTTTCAGAATTATTAGTGCTGCGTTTATTAAGTGAACTCAGCATGTATCTACGCAACACCCATCCGTAAAATTTATCCGTCAGTGCAGTTTAAGAGGCACTCAACGTTTAAAAAAGCAAAGTGATTCGCCGACAAGAATTCTACATCAGCGAAAAGAATGAGAAAAGCTATCCCGCGTGCATTTTAGTTAATTTAGTGTTGCGAGAAAATAGTGCAAACCAGTGTCTCTTTTCAGGTGTGAATGTAATTAGGTGGTCAGAATTATCCACAAAAGTTTTAGTCATATAGTGGGCTCCCGGAAATTTGTTCGAAAGAAATTTGTTCGACGGTAATTTGTTCGAGGTAATTTGTTCGAACGGTAACTTGTTCGAACGGTAATTTGTTCGCAAGGTAACTTGTTCGAACGGTAATTTGTTCGAACGGAAAAATATTCGATAGGGAATTTGTTCGAACGGAAATTTGTTCGAATCGAACATTTCCTAGTGGGTGTTCGAAAAATATTCTCTTTAACAATTTTGAATATTTATCTAAAGAAAATACATTTATCATCGCCTAAACAATTCTGAAGTTAATTAATTAAATTAATTAATGAAAATCGTTTGTAAGCGAAATCTATTGTAAAAATATTTTCAATAATATGGAAGTTTTATAAGCAAATCAATTGTAAAAAAAAAGTTTTGCAATTATTATAAACAATGTTATTAACAGTATATAAGAGTTTTCCTATGTTGTTACCAGATTCTTTATTATATTTTACGAAGAGTTTTTTCGATGTATATAAAAAGGCCTGGTGAAGCAGTAAAAAGAAATAAAACGGCGAAATATATAGCTGATAAGAAGAGGATGTATCTTGTATCTATTTTAGTAGTTACTTGCATATTATGTTTGAATATTAGAGCATCAATTCTTAAGTTTGTTCGAACGGTAATTTGTTTGAATGGAAAAATGTTCTAAAGGAAAAATATTCGAAAGAGAAGATCAACAGAAACCAAAATAATGCTTGCTATGCTTTACAAAATGATTTAAATAATATTATGAAATGGTCTTTTAATAATAAAATGAATATTAACTGTAATAAGACAAAAACAATGTTAATCAGAAATAAAAATAAAAAAGTTAATACAGAACTATGTTTCTTTTTACCCAAAAAATACTGCTGTAATTTGAATTCTCAAGTTGAATATGATTTTATAATATGTAATTGTGATCGAATTCATAATGTAGAAAGTCAAAATTATTGTAGATAATAAATTCAATTGGAATATCCATTGCAATTTCATAATTAATAAGCTTAATTCTTTAACATATTTCTTTTATCATATAAAAAAAATGTTTCCTTTTAAACAAAAATTAATTATATATAAATCCTTGTGGATTCGATTCTTAATTATGGATTGGACTGTTGGATTCCTATTAATAATAATAAACAATTAAATAATATTAATAAGATTGTTTTAAAAATCTTTAATTACTGTATGTATATGTTCATTTTAAAAAATAAATCTAATTTGGAAAAACAACATATTAGGAAAAAATATAAAATTTTATTGATCAAAGAAAAATTTATTTATAATACAAAAATAATGAATTTTTATTCTGTTAAAAAATAAAAAAAAATAATTATGTATCTAGTCTCAATACAAGACAAAATTGTTTAAGAATTTTTGATAGAATTAAGCTTAACAATAATTTGGGTAAGAGATTACGTAGTAATGTTATATATCATCTTTTTAATCAATTGAATTGGGACAGATATAGTTCTGAGAAAATTAAAATTATAAAAGCTAATTTAATATCAGATGTTATTAATGGTAAATTTCAATTAAATTTTTAAATTCAAATAGTAAGATAAATTTAATTTATTTTAAAAAAAATAATAACATTTTGTTTCGGCGATGATAAATGTATTTTCTTTAGATAAATATTCAAAATTGTTAAAGAGAATATTTTTAGAACACCCACTAGGAAATGTTCGATTCGAACAAATTTCCGTTCGAACAAATTCCCTATCGAATATTTTTCCTTTCGAACAAATTACCGTTCGAACAAATTACCGTTCGAACAAATTACCTTTCGAACAAATTACCTTTCGAACAAGTTATCGTTCGAACAAATTACCTCGAACAAATTACCGTCGAACAAATTTCTTTCGAACAAATTTCCGGACACCCATATAGTGGATTAGATAGTGGATTAGGGTTACAGATAAATTAACCTGAAGAGTAATAGTTAAATTTTTAATTTCATTTGTTTGTTTTAACTCCAAAGCCAGGAGTAAGTAAATTTTAAAATCATTGTTTGTGCTAAGTGTGCGCCTTTGCGAGCAACAGAGAGCTCCCGTAGCAGTGTAATCGACCACGGTCGCAACGAGGAGGTGTATTATAAATAAATGTGTTGATTGTTTTAAGAAAGTTTTGTGTGTTGTGTGCGTTATTGGCCAACTTCACTTGGGTTAGCGCTGACCCCCGAACCCAGGTGGTGACTTGAGCTAGTTGACCGGACAACTTCAGCGACGCGGATTTTCCCGGATAAAAAAATTCGTCAACCTACACGTTTCACTTTCGCCCGTCTGAGATAGCCCAGCGGTTTCGGAAGGTTTCCCGGAAGAACCGTAACGTCACAATATAAATTGATTAACTAAAGATTGCTTACAATGTATGATGAAATTAAATAAAGCAAAAAATAATAAACTTTGAATAACAAAAAAATACTTCAAGAAATCTCGGCCAAAACACACAACTGTAAAAAAATGTCCGTCGGAATTGCTCGTTTCCGGCTCTTCCACTCGACTATCGTCACCCAGCGCTCTCCACCAACGAGAAAATGAAGAGCTAGCGGAGGCACTGCACCGCTATCTAAGAACAGCAATTATTGAAAAGCTATTAAGCTTAAGCTAAGCGATTGAGAAGCAATCTATAAAATAAGCTTTGTTAGCATTCTTAAAAACCCTTCTGCTTACCTGTGAAAATTTCATGAAAAGCGATAAATCCAATAAAAAAATACGGAGAATGAAAATTAAAAGCAGATTAAAATAGTGAAATCCATATTCACAAAAAGTGTTTTATTTTCCTGTTCCTAGAGCAGTGCTTCGCAACCTTTTTTACTTCACGGCACACTTTTGAATCAGCAAAAATCCCACGGAACACCAAATCTTATTCCTATACACCCGCTGCATACCATAATTTTCAACGCTTTTTTTGCCTATTACAAAACCCTTTGAAGATTTACCAATAAAATCAATATAAATAAAAAAGATCCTGAACTATTTTAAAAGTCCATTTGATTGAGAATTACTACTTTATTAATCTTAATTGTTAGAATGAAACAGAATACGGTTCAAACTGCTGTTATTTGATGTTTAGATCTTATTCTAGTTACGAGCATTTGATTAGTGTGAAGCTAAGTGTTGATTATAAAGGGATTCTCAGAGTTTTCTTGCGGCACCTCAAAGCATCCTCACGGCACACCGATTGAGAAGCAATAGATAAGAGGAAATAGAGATAAATTAACATTTGAAGAAGCACAATTTAACCCTATCAAACGTCAGAAAACTGTATCAAAATTAATTGAATGGTTTTCAAAAGTTATCAGCTTTAATTTGTGTTAATTATAAAAGATGCAGCAAAATCATGTTTCGGTTTAGGTTTTTAACAGCATTTTTGTCTAATTCGTGAAAAAAAAGGCATATTTTGATAAAATCAGGGGAAGCGTGAAGTTCATTAGTTCCAAAGTGTGTGTACTCTGTATGTACTCCAAAAGTAACTACGCAAAATTTGGTCAAGATTGCTGAAACAGGCGAGGAATATATAAGCGAGAATACATTTATAGTTAGGAATACACAGAAATTATATAGGGATACATATATCCTTAATACAGAAATTAAATTTCATTAATATAGATGTTTAAATTATCGTATTGCTTCTTGAAAGCAATAGATTTGTAATCAGAACGAATTTTGAAAATAACCTTGTAAAGCTAAAAAAAGCAATCAGCTTCGCTTCTGAAAATTGATTATGTAACTTTTTTCATCTGCGGTGGTATTTCTTTTTAATTTCATAGACATTAAATTATATATTAAAGTTTGCTTTATAAATTTCAGTATACATATCTTTGTATTAACAAAATACAAATAGATTTAGATATTGTAATATCTCTTTATTTACAAAGTGCTCATAATTTGACTATCGACATCTATAGCCCTTAATATCAAGCTCCGTCTATATGCCTCTATTATCATTCCAATGGCAATATACGCTGCTGAAACCTGGAAAGAATCAATCAGTATCACACGGAAAGTGAACACTTTCCATCAGCGTTGCCTGCGACGCATCCTACGTATTCGTTACTTTGAACACATTACGAATGAAGAAGTATTACAACGAAGCCAGCTTCGTAGCCTTAGTATCACCATTGCACAACGTCGCCTACGTCTGGCTGGCCATGTGTTTCGTCTGGACAATGCTCGCATCCCGAAACAGGCATTTCAGTGGGTTCCACCCAACGATCAACGGGGCCATGGACGACCATGGTTAACTGGCACCGAACGTTCATCACTAACCTCCAAAGATTTTGCCTCGGCTCGTGCTCGAAAGCTGTGTTGCCCAATACGCTCATTAGCGCCAATGGAACTGAAGAAAAAAAAAGTTCATAATTTAAGTTCACATTTCGAAAGCTGTAACTGGAGAAACAATCAACGGAACGACTTCATGTTTCAAATGAGGACGTTCGCTGCGATGCAATTTTGTTTTGCACAAAAAAAAAATAATAATTCCGAAGTTGGTCGATAGGGCGATATATGCTGCTGCAATAGTGTAGTGGATACATATGGATCGTCTGCATTACACAAGGACATGTTCGATATGATTTCTCCCGGTATCTACAACTTACAGAAATCACAAAACCACGGTATGTAGAGTGTCACGAGTGTCACGAGCGAATCACATGAACGGATGAAATCACGTGACAATGGTGACGTAATAGCAAGGCGCTTCTTTGAAGATAGGAAACGCACTCCGAGCTTTTTGTTTGAGAAAGAAGGCGTAAAATCAGCAAAATGGGTCGGCCAAAAAAAGATAATCCAAACAACAACATTTGGTCAATTGATCATGAGTGTCACGACAAGAATGTTTTCGATCATTTTCCGAACATCATTTGCTGCCATTGGGCCAGTTTTTAATTCCTTTACTGCCGTAAACCATCGCAAAGATGTTAAGGCGCAGCTGTTATTTTGATGAAACAGCTTCACAAGAAGTGCGCAATCCTTTGGTAATATTGTGATTACGCAATAAAGTGACGCATCTCTCACCTGTCTGCTTTTAGCAGTTTTGCATCATGTGTCATGGTACCTGCATTTGTCATTTGCATTGGTTGTCCCGTTACAGCCTATCGAAATATAAGATGTTAACGAACTTTAACATCTTGTACTTTAAAATACTTTAAAAATGTATTTATTAAACTTAATCATGTCATTTTTTTATATATTTTCTTCAATGATTGACTCATATTTAATTTTTTTTTATAAACTAAATTTCAATATTGTTGTTAAGAAAAGAAACAATAATAGAAAAATACCCAAGGATTTAAAGAACAAATGTCGTAACCTATTATTTATACTTTACGACCTACAAATAAATTTATAAAAATAATAGTCTCATCTGTCCTACAATTTAATGAACCAATGAAGCTAAATATTTTTAATTTTATAAAATTATAAATCTGAATCTTTTATGAAAAAGTATTAATATACAGCTTCTAATAATTCTAAAAGACTAAGAATTACATAACGAAACATTTGAATTATCTTTCACAATAAATATATTTTTAAAGTTATATTTGTAGAATTAGTATCAAATTATATTTATGAAATTTCAGTAATCTACAGAACTCTTTTTTCCTTGTTATTTATATGTTAGAAGAGTGTTATATCTTGATAAATATTGGATATATCCAGCTTTTCTTTATCTAGTGAGAGAGCATTAAAATTTCAATAATTGTCTTTCTTTTGTTATCACAAATTTTTTAAATAAAAGTTTCTTAAGGGCAGCAAAATGATTTAATGATTCTTTAATGCTGGCCGAACACGTGTCAATTTTCTTCAGTATTGATGGTCAATTTTATTGATATCAACCGTTTCCATCAATAAAAATGATCAATATTGACCATTTCAAGAAAATTGATATTGATACAAAAAAAGGATCAATTTCAGTTGTCGAGAAGTATTGATGGTGCGCGAGCGAATCACATGAACGGATGAAATCACGTGACAATGGTGACGTAATAGGAAGGCGCCTCTTTCAAGATAGGAAACGCACTCCGAGCATTTTGTTTGAGAAAGAAGGCGTAAAATCAGCAAAATGGGTCGGCCAAAAAAAGACAATCCAAACAACAACATTTGGTCAATTGATCATGAAAGACTCCTCATTGATTTCTACAGAGGTAAGGCGTTTAATACTAGAGCGATTCTGTACGTTCCTAACAAGTTAGGCTTAAGCGCAAGTAAGCACACTGGATAGCTCCCATTTTATTCGCAAATAAATTGTATAAAACCGATGTCGTACAATCGCTGGGAATATTGTCCCCAGTGCAGTTATGCTCTGCTCGTGTGGTGTGTTTATAAGGCGTTCTCACTGAGTTTGTAATGACTAGGGCTCCCTAGTGAAGGACGAAGCGCCGTAAGCATCAATAATCAGGTCAATACTTGATTAGAAAAACTGTGTGTTCGCGCGTGATATCAACTGTCAATATCAATTTTAATCAATATCGACCGTCAATACTGAAGAAAATTGACACGTGTTCGGCCAGCTTATCTGATTAAATGATTCACATTCATTTTCATCGAAAGAAACATTGCTGGAAAGTAGAAAGTATTTTCCTAATATCTAAGACTACTTAAAATATCTCTCAGCTTTAAAAGCTAAAAATGATGCTGCATTTATCAATTACTTCATAAATTCATTTCATTTACAAAGCACAGACAGATCAAAAGTTTCAAATGATACGAAATCCATAATATGTCGTAGAACTACTATTATTTAATAGGTTGTTTATAAATATGAAGGATACATCGAGGTTTTCACTGAGTGGCTACTTTATTAGACACATTCTCACTCTAACCTGGACGGGTCCTATAGTGTCGCACGGTGACATAACAGCAACGAGTAGCGTATAAAAAGCATGCTCCGTATCAAGAGAACTGTGTATCAGAGCAGTTTTCCGGAACATAATTAAGAAAAAAAAGATTTAACCGATTTCAAACGAGACATGATCGTGGGAGTATTTCGGAAACTATGAAGATTTTATCGTGCAACAGTATCGCGGTGTTCAGAGAACGACAATTGTGTCAAAAAAATGGAAGCCTATCAGTGGAACTGTGGACGGAAAAGGCTTATCGATAAAAAAGGTAGAAAGCGACGGCACGAATCCTCTGCTGCAACAGAAGGACAACAACACGACAGATTGCAGATGAGTACAACGCAGCTGCACCAAAAAGCATATCCGAACGCACAATACGGACTTTATCCATGATTGGTTTTTTATAGCAGGAGCTAGTAAGGCAAACAGGAAAGCGCCCCTGCTGCTTTCAGCTCAGGAGTAGGAGCATCGGAATTGGGCACTTGATGAGTGGAAAAAGGTCGCTTGGTCCAAAGGTTCTCGGTTTCTTCTCCACCATGAGAATATGACACAGACAGCACGAATCATGGATCCGTCTTGCCAATTGACAATCCCACAAGCGACCGGAGGTGGAATAATGGTGGGGAATGTTCTCCTGAGAAACACTTTATACTCCTTAGAAACATCTCTTTATGACACGGGCTATCTCAACATTGTTGCTGACCAGGTGCACTCGTTTATGGCTACAGTGTTCCCTACGCAGATGGGCACTTTCAACAAGACAATGAACTCTGCCACCGTACTCGGTTGATTCAGTCAATATGACTCTGACTTCCACTTGCTTCATTGGTCGACTCAGTCACCTGATCTCAACACCATCCAGCATTTGTAAGATGAGATGGAAAGATCCATTCGAAGCCTAGAAACGCCACCATCCAATGTAAACCAACTAAGGGCAAATATTCCTTCTGAACGGTTACAACACCTTGTAGAATCTATGCCTGGAAGAATTACATCTGTGATCAAAGCTAGAGGACGACCAACTTGTTATTAGTATATTCTCTTTAATGAAGTGGCCCCTTAGTGAAAGTTGGCGCATAAATGAAAAAAAGTTCGAAGGTTTCAAACAATAGGTTTAAAATTTGGTCCTGGGGGAAAAGGAGATCATTACGGAGAAAAAGGAAGTTGGTAGACGAAATGTGCTCATGTTTAAGTTGGCGCAGAAATAATCGCCAACTTAATTGTACAACTTAATTGTAAGAATTGTACAGCAATCGGCAA
Source organism: Thereuonema tuberculata (assembly GCA_023159025.1). Classification (NCBI taxonomy): domain Eukaryota; kingdom Metazoa; phylum Arthropoda; class Chilopoda; order Scutigeromorpha; family Scutigeridae; genus Thereuonema; species Thereuonema tuberculata. The sequence continues at coordinate 25,963,248 of JAFIDM010000005.1, forward strand.
TGTACGTGAGGATGTGAAGGGCAGATATAAACCAAAATAATTGTGCTTAAGTTTTAAAATGCATCGTAGTAAACATTGTTCTAATTTTAAAAAAATAAGTTAGTCCAGCCGTTTAAATGAGAAATTTCTTTTTGAAGGATGAGTAGAGCAGAATAAATGTGCTTTTGTTTTCAATTGAATAAGTAAACAAATTTTAAAGAAATTAGCCCAGCCATTTTAGCATTCGAATTTGGTTGTTATTGTTGAGTGATGGCAAAGATCAAAATAAAGTCCAATACAGTATGATTTATTGGACTACGATTTAATTAAGACCATAAATAAACCACGTAACACATTTTGATGAAAATCGGTACAACAGTTTTAATTTGATGTGGGTTCAAATTAAGAAACAATAGTGTTCCATTAGTGTAGTAAAGCTTTGTATGCTTCATATGCTCAGCTATAAATTCGTGATTATCGACACATTATTGCCAATAAGTGATCAACGTTTTTACCTTTAGTTACATAGAAATTCTCATCAAATTGCTGATAAATGTCTTTCGCATCATCATCGTTCGTGAAGTGATATATTGCTGCCTGAATTTTTGTTCAAAGTTCTTAGTCCAATCGTTCAGGAGCTAAGGGGTTCTTCCGACTCGGGAAGGATGGCTTGACTCGGCTCTATGGAGGCCACAACCGGATACCAGATCCACTTTTCTAGTCTGCAACTACGTCTATGTTCAGAATCTTCTCCGTAAGGCTCTGCGTGAAGGCGGCTTGTGAAGGCCGGGAACAGTCTACTTCTGCCGGGGTCGAGTGCGACTTGCACAACCCTTTTGTTCCACTCTACGGATAGATTTTCACTGCTCGAGGATCTTTTCTTAAGAAAGTCCGCTTTCACTGCTTGGGCTGATTAGTTGGATTCCTATCCAACTATGAACTTCATAGTTCATCTTCGCAACTGGAAAGGATTACTTCTCGGCTTCAGGGATTTCCTTCTTGGCTAACTTCTCACTTCCCTGGCTGCTTGCCGTGGAGACTAACTCCTCTCTCTGTGGCTCTCGGCGAGCAACTGACTGTCTAACCTGACTTCTCACTGCTGACGGCTGCTTGCCTTGGATACTAACTCCTCTCTTCGTCTAACTTCTCGGCTCTCCTGGCTGGAGGACACCTTGCGACTGCTTGTCGCCCAAGACGATCTGGCTTCATCGTCGCTGTGGCTCTCTGCCACCAACTGACTGTCTGACCTGACTCTGCTTCTCAAACTCAGCTATTTAAGGGTGTCTGATGCTTCCTGCTCGACTCTGGAACAGTCAATTCTTAATAGGGAGGCATGGTCAGACTAGTCGATTCTCTAGAAGGGAAGTCGGCCTATTCCACCGGTACTAATATTCTTGATAGATAGTTTGGTAACAATATTGTTGATAGAGAGAGATACAGTTATAAAGGAAGGTAAAGAAGTCTGGGAAATGCAGATATTGGGACGGAGGCCTAGAGGTCGCCCTAAAAAAAATTGGTGGGCGTGCATTAAGAAGGATATGAATATGTGTAACCTAATGCGAAATGTGGCTCAGAGATAATGGACTTGGAGAACCATTTTTTTGCTTTTATTCTTGATTGTTATCTTTTGGTATCTTTAGTTTTCATAAAAATTAATAATTTCCCATTTCTCTACAGACATATTCTGCTATGGTCATTTAAAATATCTGAGCAATTCTCTCTGCTGTCTGAGATTCATTCTTCTCTCATTGTGCATATAAAAGTACTTCGTACTTTTTATAATGTTAGCTACGCACTAATTTACGCAGTAAATTAGAATTTTTCTCACAGAAGCATCCATCCATAAAGTATTACTTCCCATTATGCTCAATATAAATTCATAAATTAACAGTATCTGATTATTTGCAACATATGAAGCTCCGAAGTACTTTGAAGGAACTATTCTTATATTAGCTATTACAGTATAACAATCTTTATATTATCATTCACTCTCTACTTATACCTAAATTATACAGAATTACTTTCTTGTTACATTTTTCATTTTTCTGATATTCTTTTAATAAATTCATTTTCACGAAGAGATCGACTGTACCTCAGGAACTGTTATTTTTTTCTGTATACAAAATTATCAACCTCATTTTGGTCTTTGAGAACTTCATAAGATATCTTAAGTTTATACTTATGTGGACACTCGATATTATCCAGTCGATCAGCTAACTGTAGACGATTGTATTTGCGGCAGTCAACATCGCTTTATGTAAGTTAAAGCTGCTGTAACTGTTTTGCCGAGCTCAGAGCTAGCAACTATAGCTACAGGTAAAGTGAGAAAAAAACATACGGTGGACTTCTGAAATGATAAGGGCGTTATGACATGCTATTTTCTACAAACTCAATGTTACACAGATGCAACAGCTTATCGTCATGGAATGCACTAGATATTTATTAATCTACACTGGAGGTAAGGTTTCAGAGCAAAATTTAGCTATCAAAAACTTTTCCTTATTCATCAAAAACTTTTATCACATTATGAGATAACTGATCTCAGATGGGAGATTGAAGAAAAGTGAGGTTACTTGTAACTTAGGAAGTCGAAGTTGCTCGAATCTGACACATCTGCTGAATCATCTACATTGAAAAAATAAGTTGTTGATCAAGATCGTGGACATGTAACCAAGAGCTAGAAGATCGACATCAAACTGTAACTGATAAACTACGTATGATACCAGAAACTTGAGCAACCCCTGAGCAAAAAAATCTCAAGATTTATGCATTACATACTTTCTTGTGCTATTGTGACTTTTAGAACAATGATGACAAAGAAAATCCTTAATAGAATATTGGAAGAGAAGAATCATCATGGATGATCAGATTATGAGAATGGAAAATAAAACATCATCGTCACATATTGAGAGTTTAATTGAATATTGTTCTAGGAAAAATCGTGCTAGGCTTATGATAGACAAGTTATACAAATTATCTCGTAAAACTGATCATGGATATTAAATTAATTGAATTTTGTGGTACATTAATATCTATACACAATAGCTTGTAGCTTATGTGCAACGTTTAAGGAGCTATAAAAAAATATAGAAAAAAAAGACAGAATCAATTCTTCCAGATTAATCAGAAATGATTTCTCAACAGCAACATGTTCACGCACTGAAATAGACGAATGGCTTGCACTAACTGAACTGGGGAGCACTAAATAACTCGCGGAATCCTGCACGGGTGTACACGTGCATTGAAACAGAAAATTTGCAAGCCTTGCTTTGCAAATTAATTTCAGTAATTTTTCTCACAAATAATTTATAGAAATTTCATGGGTTGTCTATTCTAACTAAAGATAACTTGGTTTAACACGCCCTATTTCTAACAAACAAGTCGACATGACTTCGATTTGCCGATAATTTGAGACGCGGCTGCCAATACCACGCTCACGGCGGTCGACGAGGCCAGGTGCATTGTAGCAAAGGTTAAGAGAGCAAACTTCTCCGAACACCCCTTTAAATAAGTTTAAGAGTGCCGCTATATGACGTCACGCGTCCCCTTGACCATTCAGATAGCAGGATTGCATATCTGCCCAAATAAGGGAGATCACCTCATTATTACCTCAAATCGGGAGATAATGCTGATTAACCAATAAAATTACAATGCTTACCACAATTCCTAATATTTGAAATTTGAAAATGTTTCTTTAGTTTCATTTTTTGGGTTCGATAGCAAGAAAGGATCTTAGCCCCTAACTACCAAAAATTTTTTTTGGTTATTACTGGTCAATTTCGTAACTTAGCCTCTCCTTCTAAAATAGATCCATATAAGCCACTGTAGAATTTTGTACAGAGAAATAATAATCATGACCTACACTCCAATATAATATATATTACATACACTCCAATACAGAAGTAAAATATATCTGTATTCTATAGTAATAGGTGCAAATGAATCGAAAATGGTGACCTATCATTACCCATCCTCGTGAAAATGTGAGGTTGATTGGATTGAGGAGTGCCATGGGAGAAACAGCAATTAAAAGTACAAAAAGAATGGCAATACCTTTCGCTGATAGAAAACTTTAAATATTCTGACAAAATTATACAGTGCTAATTTCGTATAGTTAAAATAAAATTTATGTTGCAATTTTTTACAATGCAATTGTGCAAAAATCACAAAAAAATTTCAAGGATCAATTTTTGTTATGAATTTTTCATATTCCCTAAATTAAGACATATGTAAACAAATCTAGGATTATTAAAATTAAACCACTAATAATAGCACTTACGTGATTAAAGAAAAGACCTCAGCAACGTTTCATGGGACTGCCGTCATCTGCGGCATTGGTGTTATGAACTAAATTGAATATTAAATGTTTCCTATTGATAGAGTTTTTGGCAATGTGCACTACATCTGCAGATATGTAGATGATACATTTTTAATTATAAATAATTCTTACATTGATACAATACTTAATGATTTTAATAGTATAAACAGAATGATACAATACACAATGGAGAAAGAAGAAAAAGGTTGTATCCCCTTCTTAGATACATTGATTAAAAAATGTGACAATGAATATGAAACTACGGTTTATCCAAAACCAACTGATGCACATATTTCCATCAATTACAGGAGTTCGGTTCCAACAAGTTCTAAGATAAATTCAATACATATGTCACTACACAGAAGTATAAAAATATGCTCTAGTTCAAGGCTCTTACATCGTGAAATTCAAACTATTAAACATATCTTTAGTAATAATGGGTTCCCTTTGGAGGCAATTGATAAGTACATCGCTAGATATTTTAAAAAGAAACGAGCTTTAGGTTTGTATCAAATACAACCTATCTTAACCTACCCCATTAGGAAAATAAAAATTTCAGAATAAGAAATTATGTATCCATTACTTATGATGAGATATTGTTTGAAAAATTGAAACCAGTTTTAAGCAAATCAGATATTGGGTTAGTAAGTCAATCTAGTAAGACTATCAATCATATACTAAAACAATAAAATCAATCCATACACAAAAAACCTCTTCTACACAAACAAGGCACTATATTAGGAATAAAATGCATAAAAGATGGAAGCAATATTATTACAAGTAATAGTTGCCTATGCGCTTGACTGCGGGTTGGAGGTGTCGGGTTCGATTCTCGGCCTCGCCGGAGGGCGGGAATTTTTCCACGCTCTATTCTTCTCCAAACGTGTCCTAGGGCCTACCCAGCCCTCTGTAAAATGGGTACCGGGTTTCTTTCCCGGGAGGTAAAGGTGGGCGGGCGTCGGGCTGACCTCCCGACCTCAACCTAATCCCGTTGGTCAAGAAACGCCGAAAGCATTACCTCCTGCGAGTCCTTGGGCCTGCATAGGCCTGTCGTGGCTATCATTTGACTTTGAATAGTTGCCTATAAATTGGTCAGCCAAACGTTGCCTTGAAACACGATTAAGGGAGCATATTTATGCTATAAATAAGGGCAATAAAGCCTATCATATCGTATGCCATTGCCAGTTTAATAACCATGAGTTAAATATTGATAATCCAGTTGTTTTAAATCCATGTGTTAAAGACAAATATCTATGCATGTTTTATGAGTCTGGCATGATAATTTTGCTTCATAGCTACAATCAGGGTCTTTCTATGACCAATATCATGGAATATTGTTTATAATTGTTCACTTTGAATTCATGGTTGTTTATTAATGATGTTTAAAGTTTTTTGATCACGACATTTCTAGGTACTACGACGCTCTGTTGTTAGCAGACAGATATTTCCGCTAACGTAGTTAATATACTAAACGCTAGAAGGAGATTTACATCTCTACTTTTTCCTTCCATTATCTTTTCCACTAACGAAGCCTAGCTAGGAGGATGTTTTAAATAAGTAGAATGCTTGAAAATGAATCTTAATTTCAGTTGAAGATTCGAAACGTTGCTGACGTCTTTTTTTTAATGATTAAGTGCTATAATTAGTGGATTAATTTTAATAGTTTTAAATAGCACGTTAAACGTTCTTGGATAAATCTAGGATTATGTTTAATTCTAATTGATTATAAGTATTTTGTTTTGTATTTAAAGCAACTATACATTTTTGCTTTAAGTGATCCTATGATCTTATAATTTTTTTAAATGAATTTTTGATATATCTGAAATTTAAGATATGAAAGAAATATAAAGGATTTACGTTAATTACTTACTGATTACAAGTGCTTCATTCTGCAATTATTGTTTAAATGTAAAGTTATTGTATTTGATTATAAGTTTATATTTTTTGGTATTTTGATGTATTTGATTTCTGATCATTCTGAGTAAAATTGGTTCACACAATCCATTTTCTATTCTAAATTATTTTGAGTTTGATACTTGCATTCTATTCCATTTTCTTTTTTATTCCAATCCAGCATTTTTGAGAAAATAGGGCAAGTCTCTAAAGATATACTTAGTTCTCATTTAGTCCAAAAAGACGCAGTATAGAGAATGTTAATATATAGATTTTTTTAAGTCCATACGAGGAAATTGGAAAGCATATTCATTTATAGAAACCTAAAGTTTTTCCTTAAGTATATGGTCTGGCAAAAGGAAAAAATCTATGGTTTCTATAAAGGCAAGGGCTTTCCAATTGCCGCTTATGGACTTATAAATTGTATATATTTTGGTGTGTATGAATCTTCTTGGACTAAATGACATAGATTGGCAGATATTTATTGCAGGTTGTGCTGGAGATGCAGAACAACTTTCAGTGGCTGAACCAGTTGATCTGATTAAAAACCCTTCACTCTATTTTCTAACTGACATTGAGAATGATAATTTCAGTGTAGAAAAATATCTTTTTTCCTGATGCATATATTCAGATATATATATTCGATGATTGCATAAGCTTCAATCATTTCAAAATAAGAAATAAGGTTTTTTTTTTCTTCTATTTTCTCAACAGAACTTACTGAATACTTAACTCATTTAATACGTTCTTTAAATATAAAAACATTTATTAAATATAAATGTAAAAATTCTTATGATTTTGAATGGTCTCATCACTTATTGGTACTTTGTGAAATACTTTACACAATGTAGGCCTACCAGAAATAGATGACCCATCCGAAGTCATAAGAATTTTATAAATACAAAGATAGTATATATAAAAATTCTTCAGTATTTAAAGCAAATCAACAATTTTTTTAAAGTATTATTGAACGTACTATGAATTGTAAATCAGCATTCTACCAAATCAGTCCATCCATTTTAAGGAGGATATTTGGAAATCAAGTTTCAGGGATAGAAGGGGTAGATACGAATTTTAACGTGCTTATGTTTAAGGTGTAAAAACCATGTATATTGAGTGTCAATGTTTAAAGATGAGAGAGGAATGGATCCAAATTCTTTAGTTAAAGCATAGATAAGCTATATACAATTAATAAATATCAACTAAGTAGAAATTCAAGTAACAAATTGAAAATTCAGTGTTTAATTCATCATCAATAAGAATTACGTAAGAAATGAGCTAAGGATCTTTATTTGTCTCCTTCATGGCAGAACAGTGAGTCGTAAAAGCTATGTTTTTTTTTATTACGTCTTTGTAAGAGTTACAAAAGGTTCTGACTTTTCTTGAAAAAAATCACATTGTTACGTAAACTCTTTTGAATTTTGTTTATGATTCAATAAACATAAAAATATTAGAAATATAAGTTTTTGACCACACTCACCACAGATTGGAAATGCTAATTGGGAAACGTAAGCTATTGTTTAAAACTGACTGAGAAACTTCCGAAATAACAGAAAAAATGCAACACTTATCAAATGAATTCGTTTTTTTTTGTTGAAGAAATTGGCTATTTTAAAATACTTCAGTAAAAAGCACATGAGTTGAGCCCTTCGCATCCACAGTTTTTATTAAAATTATTACATGAGAACCGAATCATATCTAAACTTTTATAAATTCTATACTGAGATATCAGAATGTCGGCAAAACGTGGACCTCAAAACAGCAAGACACATAACACAGCTCGGAAGAATGTTGCTAGTTTCTGATCACCCATACCAATTTCCGTTCTATAAATATAATTAATTTAAGTAATTTCTGTCTTCTGTTTCTTCTCTACTAATTGTTAACTGTTTTCAAATTAGTGAACAAGATTCAAAAATCAATGATAAAGAAGAAACAATTATAGATTATTTGTTAGAATTGACATGAGCCCAAAGGCATTTACATTTCCTTTGCAAAATTATTAAACATAAATTCCTTATTGTCATCATTGATCTTCATCAGTGCTTCTAGAACGATCAGCGAAATAAATTTCAATAAAGACATCCACTTTCCGATTCATTTCAATCCAAAATAGATTTTTAATGCACACAACGTAGTTTCAACCTATTCGAATACTTTAAGAAAAATAATGAATTTTGTGATTATTAATTATTTCCACGAACTCGGGAATATAAAAGGAGAAATTATACAGAGGATTGTAAACTACAAGGAAAAAAATAGAATTTTGCTTATTTTTATCTAAGGAGTTTTACATTTCCAAGCAAGCGATTAAACATCAATTGTTGTGTTGTTTTGCGTAAATATGGATGCGCTGCAAGACTCTGAAGAAGCAGAATCCTCGGAGGACGAGGAAGAAGAGGTAGGAAACAGCCTACAATTAAGGTGAGCGAAGTGAAAGACCATTTCAATTTTATTATTCAATATGTTAAATAATCGGCAAATGAAAATGTGTTTGCATATTATGAACACCTCCGTCAGTTATTAACTGAAAAAATAAGCAGCAACAAACCCAGAAGAAAATAAATTACTTTTTCAAACCAATGAATGTAAGCAATCAACATTAACCAGGACCTTCTTGTTCTAAAGATTAATGCAGTGTGTACGTACACATCTTTTTCAATTCAACCTACTATGTTGAGGGCTGTTTTTTATTTGATATATAATAAACACTTTTTTTTAGCTAACTATTGTACTTTCATTGATGTACATTCTGCTGCATTACACCCCTATAAGAACTATTTGTTATAAATCGGACTTTCATTCAAACGGACAACCTTCAGCCCCTATTAGTCCGTTATAATGAGGTTCTACTGTAATTACACTTATAATCGATTTTTAATTAATTGAATTTTTTTTAATTGAACATAGATTTTATCGCAATTTAATCACTCTTGCAAACGTTTTGGTGCACAAATAACCAGTCATGAAGATGAGTCACCACCACAACCAGAAGGAGCAACATATTGCATGTCTCCTGTTGCACCAGCTTGGATTCATATGGGTTTTTTAGAGGAACGAATTATTTGCAAAGGTTTGCGGCCTCTACGTTTCCTGGATTTTACTACGTGATTTTTGTCTGTGATAACTATTTATTGGACCCATCGATCCTAGTCTTCTTTTGTCCCTGGTAGCAGAGGTCCGTGGATCGAAACCACGCTCTGCTACCAGGAACAAAAGAAGACTATTCTTCTCCCAAAGCTAACCTGATAATACAGGAACAGTTACGGAGTCAAATCACACCAAGTCGTCTCACCGAGCATCTGAAAGTATCCCTCCGCCCACATGACGCTTTTTCCAAAGTAAACAAAACGAATTCTCATTACAGCTATCGCGATATAATTCTATTGTATATTTAGCAATTTCAAAAAAAAAAAAAAGATAGAAATTAAACTTATTAAAGAAACAACCTATTTGTAATTTTAAAAGAAATCTTAAGTTAAAAGACAATATTTGTTACAAAACGAAAATAAACAAAAAAATTAAAACTTTTTTTTTAAAAATTGTATTTCAACTTACTCAGAATCAAATTTCAATATAAATTTCTGTAATGAAAATTTATTACAAATATTTAAAACAATTATTAAAATTGTAATGGAAATTCTTTCTTATTTGACTTTTATTTTTACATAGACCTGTATTTCAAATTTTATTATTATTTTATAACAAATAAATGATAGCTAAAATATATGGAAGAGATATTGTCGTGTTATGATTTTTTTATAAACAAATATAATCTTTATTCTGAAAATAAATTCATGTGAAATAGAAAAGCAAATTAATCCTCTTTCGTAAGGAATTGGTGGCCATGAAAAGGGCCGTTTTTCAACAGACCCAATCAATTTTTCAGAGCGGTGTCTGAGCGTCGGTATTAGGCCTACAATCCGAGCTGATCGAGAAACCATTTCTCATAATAAACACCGTTTATTTCTGCGGGATAATGCCCAAGTTTTTTTTTAGCCTTAAATGTACCACACGCTCCAACGTCAAATCCTTCTGAACTTCCTGTATGGATAATTATTAACCGAGGAAGAGCCGATATCGAAGCATCAAATAGCGATGTTGTGATGAACGCTACCCTCGCGCAAATGCGTTTCAGCTGGAGATCACAGTGTTATCGTGCCATATCGTCCGCTTCGTATGGCCAAAATTTATCCATGTTTCATCTATATAATAAATATAACGATCATGAGAACGATAATGACGGATGTCTCGGGTTTTGCTGGTTTATTTGGTTGAAAAACATTGCGTTTGAAGACGCCATCTTAACTCAACTGTGAGGCTTCCTTGATTGGTTAATCAACTAATGACTTTAAAACTCATAAATATCTGAAATGTTGTCTTTATCTCCTTAAAATATTTACCTTGATAAATTACGACATGTTTAAAATGATAATTTCTGTTAATTGGCATTTATTTTTGACAGTATCATTATTTAATGTACGAACTACTTTTCATTGCGAAGGTATACATCCAGTAACCTGTATTATCAGGTTAGCTTTGGGAGAAGAATAGGATCGATGGGTCCAATAAATATTAGCAGAGTTGCGCAGTGGAGGTGTGCTGGGCCCATAACCAAAAATGTAGAAGAATAATTAATGAAGCAGAGCAATTTTTTTTTTTTTATTATTATTATGAGGAAAATAAAATTATTTACAAGATGAACTCCTTCTTGGCATTTAATGAAAGAAATGAAAAATTACTGTCCAATGTTATTCTTTAGAAATACATATTTGTAACTTGGTTCAAAAATAATTTCTTCTTTACTCGTAATGTATTCACACTCTGTTCACACTCGTTCTTAGTGATTTCTCTATTATAATCATTCACTGATACGAATAGTATATTCACAAAAATAACTCCTTGGCTGTAATGTGCACTTATAATTTGAAGCACAACTAAAATAATAATAATGACCTTTGAGAATGTCACTTAAACAATATTTAATATGATGCACTTAAATTTCTTCTTCTAATAAGTTAAATCATATTTCAATTCACACTTTTAATCAAAACACTATAATTCACTAATATGATATTAAATTTGCCCTCTTAAGAAATTAGTTCATATCTCAATTCACACTTTGAATTAAAACACTATTATTCACTAGTATGATATTTAAAATTTCTTCACTTAAGAAATTTCTTTTATATCTGACGCACTACTTTAAATATTAATTTCGGCATCTCAGAAATTAATTCTATCACTGTTTCTCTATTATTATTTTAAATTCCTTTTCTTACGGAATTTCTTTTTGTAGCATTGGTTTAAATATAATTTCCTTTCTTTGAAATTAATTTTATCATTATTTCACTAATCCTCTTCTCTCAGAACTATTAACAATATTTGAATTCTGTTGTCTTCAAATGCTCTTCCAAAAACGCATAAATAAATAATAAATAGATTACTTACAGATCGTAGTTCGTAATCTAATGTTGACTTCTTTATCCTATAATAAGTCCTTACTCGCTTCGGCGATCATTCTGACTTCCCTCTTTCGTTGTGGTTTAGCCCGTGGCTTCTTCTTGAAGAATATCGTGAACTGCCGTACTGCTTTTCGTTTCGTTCAGGCAATTGTAACTTTTAGCTCGTTATCTTTTTTTTTTTCTTCGCTTTGCTCTAGTGACATTTTATTCTGGAATAAATTGGGTCTTCTCGTTGACGCTTGTATCTTATAGCTTTTACTGCCTCATCCCTTTCAATGTTGGTTCGATGAACCCTCTTGAATTTCCCGGCTTTAGCACACACTGCCGCTGAATCTCAAAGTCACCATGTCTCGATTGCGTCATGATTCGTCAGATACTCTGGTGCCAGTCTTCACCATATACTCTCTTAAAGACTCTCTACGCAAATCGAGGCACACATTCGTTTTTGAATACTTCATGTGACGTCATACAAAAAAGATATCAATTTATTATTTTCTTTTATTTTGTTTACTAATTTTCACTGTTTAAATTATGTTTGAAGCATAAACAAAAATAATTCTTCTAATTTTAAATATAAAATTATCCACAATAACATTAGAAGGACAAAATTTAAGGAACAATCCTAACACTTCAGATGAACTGAAAGAGAAATACAAGAATTTCATTGTTAGCGTTTAGACTAAGGTGCACCAAACATGTCTAAACGGTTATACATGCTTAAACCTGCAGAAATTCAACGTATACTTCCAGTATAGTGGGACCACGATGACATGACGATTCGAAAAATTCTGCAGCCCCGTGACGTCAACACTAGTTTTTCTCAGAGGTTCCGAAGAATATTACGTTATAGTTATAAAACAAACAAAAAATAGTTTTAATGATGTTTAAAGGAAATGCTGTACTATTAGTTATTAGTTATCATCTTTCAATGTGAGATTTAACTGTTATGTTACCACTTTGTAGCGACATTTTGAGGGAGAGCCCTGCGCTTTGAGGCGCTCTTGTTTGTGATTGGCGAAAAATGGACACGTAATAATCACGTGGGGCTTCTTTCAATCGTCAAGTTATTGTCGTTCCACTATACACTCTATGCACTCTATTTGGTCGCATAAAAATTATACGCATTTTGTTTGTTTGTTTTGTTTCTTTCTTTCTTTGTTTTTTTCCTTTCTTTCCATATTTGTCTTCTGGAGTGCAATACCATTCACTTCTGACCAGTTACAATCTTCCACATTAAGAGAAGGCTTAACTTTTATCTTTATATTTATTTATTTATTAATATTGTGTTGTAAAGTAGCTGCAAAGCTACAAAGATTATTCCGTTGATGCATAATTTTTGATATTTATTGTTTTATTTCATGATTTTCTTGCTAATTCTGTGTGCATGTACTAATTTCCAACGCAATTGTGGAATTTCTTGATGTGCAAATATACTATTGTAAAACCACTTTCTCACAACACTACCACTAACCAAAAGTGAAACTCAATTCTTAAAGCGCTTCAATCATGGAGAGTTTTCTTCGTATTTCAATGAAAAATTATTTTAAAACTTCAGAAGGAAAAAACTTATTTGGAAGCTTTATTTGAATGAATACAACAACAATGTTTAATGGAATTTTAACAAAAATTCTTAAACTAAATCTTAATTAGAAATTGAATTAGATATTACACCAATGTCTAATACTGCAATGTAAACAGTGCTTACATTTCATTTTTTATGTAGTCAACAGGTGGCGCACATTTAGAGAATCTAGAACTCTTGAATTATGAAAAACAACAATAAAATCAATGAAGGCAGTGGTTTTGCTAAATACAGAGAATAATGAATTTAATGTCTATGGGTCATTCCATGTCAAATCAACCGGAGTCTGAACCTTCTAATCAGGGATTCCAATGACTTTTCATATACAGGATGTACCTAAAAATTAGCCTATGAAAACTGCATATTTTCAGATTTTTTGAACGTGCCGTTTTCCTGGAATTGATTTTTGAAAACTCGAAAAACCGTACATTTTTGTACTATCTTGATTCACATTTTTGAGATAGAAATTTTATTTGAGATAGAAAGCTCATTTTGGGCTCATTTTACAGCTCTGGAAATGGACTTTCCTATAATGGACACAGGAGCTATGTTTGCTATGATTTTTCTATATTATATTACGATATATAGCCCTTTTTTAATCCTTTTTCAACTCTTCTCCAAGCTTTTTGTTTTTGAAAATCTCAATCAATTTCAAGATGGGACAGAAAAATTCTTTGCGACTGCATTGAAATTTCAGATATGTAAATAAATTTTAAAATTGCTCCTTCTACAATTAGTTTTATTGATATTAGAAAATGAAATGTTTTTTTAATAATTCTCATCTTATTTGCTTTATTTAAGCCTAATAGAATTTAAAAGATATAATTAATGCCTTATTTACAGCTAAATGTCATTTGGGGAAAAAAAAATTGCCACTATTTAAACTTCCTTCCTTTCATCGACTTTGGCCAACTATGGACCACGGGCTAGTCCTACCTGACGTCAGGGTGAGGCTAGAAAATTCCAGAAGGGGGACGAGATTCACATCCCGTCCAGAAATACCCCTGAGACAGCGATAAAAGTTACATTAGATCTTTCCTTTGGGAAATATTTTTCTGTTATCTGTTTGTAGATATAGGCCAAATTTACTTACACAAATTTTCAAATTATTGAAATGGTATCCTCATCTCTCCTACTAGTTTTGTACAGAATTGATTAGGATTTAATTGTGAAAGATGATACAGTGGAATAGGCTTAATCAAGGCATCATCTGTCGAATCGTAGTTTGGCAGCCGTGTTGAGGTACGTTTATTTAGAGGAGGATCATGAAGCTGATGAAGACAACATTGTGGAAGCGGAAAGACATCTCCAATAAAGGGAAATACTTTCTCAGTTATAAACTTCAAGAAAAACTGTAAGTGAATTTTACTTTTTTGTACAAAGGAGATCAGGATCTGTGTGACATCAAATTTAATACATCGAACTTGTATGCAGATACAATAAGAAAATATAAACTCAGTTAATATTCATTTGATAAAGAGACAATAATAAATTATAAACCATATATATATATATATATATATATATATATATATATATATATATATTTGCACAATTATCGAAATGAACTTTTGATCTTTAAACATATTGGGTGTTTATTCAAAACAAGAATTGTATTAATTAATTGTACCACTATATGTTACTTTAGTATTAATAATTCTTGTGGAATTGATCGCTGAATAGTTATTCTTCAGTAGTTTACACTATTCAGAAATACAATTTGATGTAAATTTTTTAAATATTTATATGAAGTAGTAGTTGTGACTTTACAAAGTAAATAGAGGTTATTGAACCTGGTGTTACTACTGAAGAAAGTAAATTTAAGCAATTTGTTTGTAAAAACATTTATTTTAATTAATTAAGAGTGTAAATACATGTTTTCTTAATTTGTTATTGTAATTATTTGAGGATAAACTTTATAGTTGAGTTTACATAGATTGACACTTGATATTATTATTTTAGAAATACTTCACAATTAAATATTCTGTTGAATTACTATTGCGGGAATTTCTTTTTAACATCACAGTATTATATACTCAATATAATCATTTTATCACATCCACCAACGTCCTCTGGTATCAGGAACTGCAGACAGGATCAGAAGAACGTCAGAGAGTCGGAAATGGTGAATCTTCGTGAATCCTCTCACGACTGATATGTGTAACAACTACAAATTCAAAGGACAACAATGCAAGCTGGATATCTAACAAAAAATAAATAAATAAACAAATAAATAAATAAATAAATAAATAAATAAATAAATAAATAAATAAA
>JAFIDM010000005.1:25984573-26008836 GCA_023159025.1 Thereuonema tuberculata
CCTTTCGAAATATTGCAATGTAAGAAGGAGAAGTATTAAAGAATTTTTAAGAATTTAATAAACATTAAATTTTATTCATCAAAGGAATTTGTAGCTTTACAACTGTTTAGAACATAATATTAATAAAGTAGGAAAAATACCTGTGCTACGCTCGGGTTACAAGAAAACAAGAGTTCTGATGTGAATGACGAAGAAATTGTAATTGTGTGATCGCTTGAAACTTTTTCAGTTGGTAAAAAAGTCCAATGGTGGTTACAAATTAATGTTATTTATAGTAATACATCGTGTGTAGACTGTAATACATAAGGGAGCATAACACACAAATCTTATTAAACAAAAATATACTTCTTTCACATAATATGTTTCGAGAATTTATCTTCTTCAGATGTGTACATAACTAAAAACATAAAGTAACCAGAACTACATCATAAAATACAAAGAATATTCTTAATAATAACATCAAGTTTAAATAGTATCATTTTAAATCATATAACAATGCATTCCGGATTGACACTTCTGTGTTATAACATCTATGCGTATTAATTATTGATGTAGTTCTGGTTACTTTATGTTTTTAGTTACGTACACATCTGAAGACGAGAAATTCTCAAACATGTTATGTGAAAGAAGTATATTTTTGTTTAATAAGATTTGTGTGTTATGGTCTCTTATATTTATATATATATATATATATATATATGTTATATTCCTATTTTATAACTCGATAAGACATAGATATGAAATTAATATCTAGATCGGAGAATGTAAGACCCTTTCTGTCCTTCTCCACATCCCTATCACTTCAATCCTTCTCCAGTTGGTAGAAAATCACTTATGATTACAAAATAATGTTATATTTTGTTTTGTAACTCGAAAATCCCGTAATGTACCCTTCAATAAAGTTTCTCCCCTGTTTACACTACTTAGTCAGGCCGGTTTTTCGTGATCTTAAATTAACAACATTTAATTAAAACAATTAAAAGAATATTATTTATTTAAAAATAATAATAATAAAGAAAAGAAAATTGAAGCGGTTTCGGAGAATCGCATATCGATATCGTTAAGAAAATTTGTCCCCTCCCCTTCCCCGTTTACACCCTTTAGGACCCGACAATCGACAATTCTTTGAGAATGTATCTTTTCGGTATTGACAAAGAACATGCATGTGAAATTTCGTGTTACCAACAAAAGGGGTTTCAGAGGTATGTGCACCTTTCAAGAAAGTTTGCCCCATGTTTACAACCCTTAATAGGGATCCAAGTTTTCTTTGTTCTTAAATTAAGAACACTTAATTAAAAAAAAATAGAAAACAAAGAAAAGGAAATTTAGTATTGTTGGGATATTAATATATATTTTATTAATCATTGAATAATTAAAAAATCTTAAGTGAAAAAAAACAACAACATTTAATAATGAGACAAGAATTAAGATGTGCATTCTTGGATGACAACACTTTTGCTCGAGTGTCCTGAGAGTGTTGGATTGCTACAGAAGAAATGCCGAGCAACGAAAAGTAAACATGAGACGTGATAAACAGATGGACTACGATACTTTGAAATAAGAAAGATTCTTAAGTGATTCATCAAGAAGCAAACTTTAACTTCAATGCAGATCTACTCATCAGTGTGAAGTCCTGATCATTCGTAATACCTCAAAGGTTTGTGAACGTGCGTTAGGACTAAACACAAGTTTGGAACGTACGGATGGAACAAAACGTATAAAATCATAAGGGTGGATTTTACTAAGCAGAACCAGGAAGTAAGTGTCATGGTGTAATTACTTAAAGTGCAAGATGTCAAGTAAGTCAAGAATTTTGTACATTTATACACATACATATTTCAAGTGGGTAAAATTGTTGTTTACGGTAACCATGTGGAGGTTTTCTGTTTTTCCGATGTGCGTAATACGTCCATTTCCGGACTACATTCAGGACCCAGAAACGGAAGTTGATGTCTGATCTTTAAATTGAAAAGATAAAAACCGTAAGGGAATACAGAAAAAGGATTTCTTGCTAGAAGGGGCCATTCTTAATAATTACCAAAGCACTCTTGAAAATTAACGGAAAGCCATTTATTACTTTGATAAGCCATAACCATTAAATCATTAGAAATCCATGCATATTTACGGAAAGTTACTTTTTGCGGATAGTTCCCATCATCATTACACGATAAAAAAAAAACTCTGAATATTTACGAGGAATGCCTTTTTGCTGGAAGGGTGCCTCAACATTAAAGCCACAAATCAATATTTACGATGCATGCGATTCATTATAATGTATTTTTAAGAAAATTAGAAAAGAAAATACCGAAAAAACAATTAGGCCTAACTTTTGAAGCATAACATTAAAAAGATAAATTTATCTCCATAAATAAGATAAATGCTGATATCCTGTATAGTTTAATGTCTTCTAGAATCATTCTGTAACTATAAAAATCAAAATGAAATCACAGAAAGCAGCAGATATTTCTTAATGACACCATAATTTCAAATCCACAACATATTGAGAAGCCATTGCCAATAGCATGCAAAAACAGAAACTCTTCGCTTGAGAATCACGTGATTAACCACAAAATGAGCATTATGTAACGCGAAGTGAGTTTCCGAAACCGAAACAAAGCAGCTTCGCAGTGAATAGCAACAAAGCCTCCAATTGGCGTTACCGCACGGTGCATTTAAACCTTTCAAGTGATACAAGTTTTATAAACTGTCCATCGGTAGCAGAATAGTTTTGTGACAAACATATTAATAACTATCAAGTTGAATGGTAGAAAGTCTTGAGCATAATTATCCAAGCATAATAGATATTCATAAATTCACTACTATTAAAATATAAATGTATATTATATTTCAACTCTAGCTTGAATTTATTTATTTAGAGTGTGTTTCATTGACAGTTTTTTGGTTATGGGTCCAGAACACCCTTTCCACTGCGCCCTATAATGTATTATTCGACTAAGCCCTATTGAATATTATTTCACTAAGCCCTATAGTATTATCTCTACTGCGTCCTAAAGTATAAACGGATTGTGTACATATTTCCAGAATCTGCTAAAATGGCAAATTAGTTACTTTGTAAATTTAATGGCTTAAGTTATCCAATGTGGAGAATAAACTTAAAGGCAACACTCCAGAAGGAAGGCTTGTGGATGTATGCTAACATGTCTCAGGATGATGTGAATGCTATTGAACACCATCAAGAGAAAACTAAAACTATATCCAAGAGAGAAAAAGCAGTAGGCCTAATATTATATTTAATGGATGATAAATTTATACAGCTGATTAAGAAGTCTGAGGATCCTTCTAAACTTCTAAAGGAATTAGAAAGTAAATACAACAAGAAGAATATCATTAAGATTACTGCACTTAAGAGAAAGATATTTAACATCATTAATCTTACTGATGACTCTACTGTAATAGAAAATTTAACTAAAATGAAATTCATTCTTGTTGAATTAGAACAAATAGGCGGATCCATACCGGATGAGAATATATGTTGTATAATCCTTGCTGGATTAAGTAGCACCTTTTATTCTTGTGCCCAAACTTTGACGGACAAGATAGGTACACCAGACTTTAATTTAGAAACTCTTTGTGAGAAACTAGTTAATGAAGTCGAGAGAAAGACATCTAAACAACAAAATTTGATCTACTAAGTAGTGATGCTAGTGCCCTCAGCATTAAAGGTAATAAAGATAAGGCCAAAAGTAATGATTCTAGCAAAGAAGCAAGAAAGTGCTTTAAATGTGGATAAGTCGGCCACATTGCTGAAAATTGCAGATGGAAATACAAACGTAAAAACAAATATAGAGAAAATGATGTCCCTACACATGTGAATATAGTTAATATTAATGGAGTTATTAACAAGGAAACAAAGATGATCATCGATAGTAGATCAACCCATCACATATGCCATGATAGAAATTCATTTGAAATTTATGATGACATGAAAGAAGAAATTAAAATATATGTAGGTTTCAAGGAACCAGTATCAGCCATTGGAAAAGGCATGATAATTATGCACAGTTCAATTGAAAATGGAAAGCGAATACAAATAGAAATTAAAAATGGTCTGTACTTCCCAGAAATAAAAGTGGATTTAATTTCTGCACCGAGATTGGAAATATCCAGATTAAGACAGACCATTAATAATGAGAAGTATTTCTTCAAGAACGAACAAAACAAGACACTTATTATTAAACAAGACAAGGCACATTAAGAGATCAGCTGTACAAGGCTCAATGCAAACCAATAATTAACACTAAGCAGTCTGCAAAAGTAAATTTGTGCAAAGATGACTTATATCGTCTCTGGCATGAAAGGCTACGACATTTGTCACACAGTAAGATGAAAGTAATCATCAACAGTAAATGTGTAAAAGGAGTGGATAAACTAAATGCCAATCATAATATATCTTGTGACGCTTGTAAGTTTGGTAAATTAACAAACATAGCACATAAAAATATAGGAGAAATTTCCACCAAATATCGATTAGAGCTTATTCATTCTGAAGTCTGTGGACCATTACGAATATCGAACTATGGTAACGTCAACTACATACTTACATTTATTGATGACTACTCTAGACGTTCGTTTGTGTATTTCATGAAAAGTAAAGACGAAGTCTACAAGTATTTGAAAATGTTCGTCGATGTAGTTGAAAGACAGACTGACCAGAAAATCAAAGCCATAAAAAAACGGACAATGGACGAGTGTATGTTAATGAAAACATTACGAGATACCTATTGAATAAAGACATCAAACATCATCGTACTACACCTTACCAACCGCAGATGAATGGGGTAGCGGAACGATGTATGTATGTATGTAGTGAAGGTGGGTGGCAGAAGCCAAGCACTGCGACCAGAGGTCTATTGTACTATCCCACGGAAATATGGACAGATGGAGAGAAAGACTGAGAAAGTATGGTGGGAGAAGTGCAGGGGAAATGGGGGAACCCCGAGAAAACCTGCCCAGCGCGGATCGTCCACCATCACGAAACCCACATGAGAACCGAACTCGGGACTCAGAGGTGAGAGGCCGATGTCTTAGCAATAACGCCAACCGCGCGGCCTAGCAGAACGATACAATAGAAAACTTTTCATAGTAGGACGGACTATTCTCATCGATTAAAAACTCCCGTTAAAGTATTGGGTCAATGCCATAGATACAGCGAATTATTTGTTAAACAGATTGCCACATAAAACCATTGAAAATAAAATACCACTCATTAAATGGTTTGGAAATAAAGATAATGTGAGCATCAGTTATTTCAGAAAATTTGGCAGCACAGTGTACTTAAAGAAACCAAAATTCAGAATCAATGGGAAACTTTGATTCACGTTGTGAGAAAGGAATACTCGTTGGTTATTCCAGCAAAATAAGAGGATACAAGGTTATTAACATAAACTCAAATAAACTAGAAGAAACTAGGAACGTCTATATTGACGAGAATAAACCTGGATACATCTTATTTGAAGATAAAAACACAACAGTGAGTGATCACAAGAAATTAACTGATCAACAGATCAAGATGAAGAATCATCAGACGAAGAACATCAAGATGAATTTATTGATGAAGATGTAATAGACGAAAATTCAGATGAAGAACATGATGATGAAACCAAATCCGAAGTACATGAATCTGAAAAGGAAGAAGACATCTATATGAAGCTAAGAAGTAGAAAGATTGCAAGGAGCAACCTAATCAAAAGTAATGACTCTTTAACCAAAGAAGAACTTAAGACTTAGAAAGATGCCATCATCTATGATGACGAATTGCTTTGGAAGAAGGCTATACAAGTAGAAATTAAAAGTATAGAAAGACATAGAACTTGGAAATATAAATATCAAATCACGTAACTCCCCTTACCACACAATTGATTTTCAGAAGAAAACGTGACACCAGCGGAAATATAATAAGATACAAGGCCACACTTGTAGTCAATGGACACATGCAACGTAAAGAGATAGACTACAATAAAACCTATGCCCAACTTCTTCCATGAATGCCATAATAGTCCAGTAAATCCGTCAGAAAAAAGGGGTTTGCTTTGCAAAAGGTCGGGTAGTTTTCATTTTTGGATATGTTGTGAGTGTTGGGCTTATATCATAAAATCCAAGTTTTCGATCTCCGCGCGCCACGTGGTAGCAACAAAACAACAAAATTTTTGACCTTCGCTATGTTTTTTCCACAATATCTCCTGAACAGTTGGCTTTACAGAAAATAATATCCTTTCTAAATGTAGAGTAGAATAAATTTGTCACAGTTTGATCCCAAAACCAGCTCTGTAGCTGCAATAGCGACCGAGATACAGCCCCAAAAATCACGATTTTCTACAAAATTTATGAAAATTGTGATTGTCCAGGAAAACCTGGACAGTATTTGGTAGACACAAACCATAGAATATATGGTATTTAACGTTTTTGTCTCTTTGGCGGGCCAGGACGGATATCTGCAAGCCAGGCTAAGGCAGGCGAAACTTTTATGATTACTTTATATGGAGGTACCCCAGAACCTCTGCATGTGATCTCAATCACTTGCGCTACACGCTCTTTACCCAATCAACAACGAAAGCAAGGTCCAGTCTCGCACGTTTACCCCCCCCAACCGTAAATGAAGCACGTTTTCATGTCTTACGATTATACTTTCAGATACAGCAGTGGTTAGGACGAATGCGAATGCTTGAGTGGGGCTGGGTACCTACCGATTCGGCCTTTGCCCCCGCAAAATGGAAAAGGATGCACCTCCTGAATCCCTCTTTAAAATGATATCTTGCAACTGCAAGAAAGAATGCTTGTGGTTGCCGGTAAGCAGGTCTTATATGTTCTTCTCTGTGCATTTGTTCTCTGGGAGAAGCTTGCGAAAACGTGTCAGACATCACTCAACTTGAGGACAGCAGTGAAGATGAAGACGACTCGCCATCGTCAATAACTAACTTTCCTTATGACGTTATAGACGATTTACAACTTCAGCTGGATGAAGAGGATAGGGAGCAGCCCTGGCCCGCCAAAGAGACAAAAACGTTGAATACCATATATTCTATGGTTTATGTCTACCAAATACTATCCAGGTTTTCCTGGGCAAACTTCGTACATTTGTTTCGCCTATTGTTTTATGATGTCAAACTGTTTAAACCCTTTCGTTGAACAACTGTATATCCTTTACTATATGTCGTAGAAACATCCGCTTGTGCTTTCTTTATAGCAAATTTCCTAGCCTTTAAATTTGTTCCTTATGACGTTTGCTCTATTTATTGATTTCGGCGATATTCCACAAAAATTGCCGAACAATCATATTTTTCATGCATTTTTGAGAAAATCGGAATGTTTGGGAAGCCTGTGTCTCAGTCCCTATTGCAGCTACAGAGCTGGTTTTGGGCTCAAACTGTGACAAATTTACTCTACTTTAAATTTGGAAAGAATAATATTTTCTGTGAAACAAATCGTTCAGGAGATATTGTGTAAAACATTGAAAAAGTCCAAAATTTTGATGTTTTGTTGATATCACGTGGCGCGCCATGGCGCATGGAAGTCGAAAACTTGTATTTCACGGTAGAAGCCCAACACTAACAACATATCCAAAAATCAAAACTACCCGACGTTTTGCATACCAAAATGTATCATTTTCCTGGAATATTTTTTGATGTCAAACATTTTTACACACTTTCGTTGAGCAACTGTATATCCTTTACTATATGTCGTAGAAACATCCGATTGTGCTTTTTTTTATTGCAAATTTCCTATCCTTTAAATTTGTTCCTTATAACGTTTGCGGTATTTCATTGGTTTCGGAGATATTCAACAAAAATTGCCGAACAATCACGATTTTCATAAATTTTGTAGAAAATCGTGATTTTTGGGAAGCCAGTATCTCGGTCACTATTGCAGCTACAGAGCTGGTTTTGGGCTCAAACTGTGACAAATTTACTCTACATTTGGAAAGGATATTATTTTCTGTAAAGCCAACTGTTCAGGAGATATTGTGGAAAAACATAGCGAAGGTCAAAAATTTTGTTGTTTTGTTGCTATCCCATGGCGCACCGTGGCGCGGAGGTCGAAAACTTGGATTTTATTATATAAGCCCAACACTCACAATTTATCCAAATTCAGAACTACCCGACCTATTGCATACCAAAATGTTTCATTTTACTGGACTAAAAAGATTGATGTTGGTTTTAGCTACAGAAAAGAACTGATATATTAAACAATGCGATGTCAAATCAGCCTACCTAAATGGAAATCTGGAAGAAGATATTTATCTATTGAAGCCGGATGGACAAATCGTAAGGATGTAACGGCCTAAAACTAGAGAAATCGTTATACGGTTTGAAACAGGCAGTACGGCAATGGTTCATTTCTTTAAAGAAACAATTGATATCTCAAGGATTACGAAACACTAAATCAGAAGTATGTCTCTTCTACAAATATATAGACAAAAGGATCTGCATAATATTAGTATATGTCGATGACATACGGATAATGAGCGAAGATTTAGAGACTATCAATCAGATGAAAACCAAATTGAATAAAGTCTTCGAACTTACAGATCTAGGAGAAATAAAAGATTATTTGGGAATCAACGTAGAATATCGAAAAGAACAAGGAACATTGCGGCTGAGTGAAGAGCATTTCATTGACGAGATGATCAAAGAACTGAACTTGGAAGATCATCACAGTTTATATGTATCTGTAGTGATCAATTTTGATGGATCACCAACTAGCAACAGTGATATGTCAATATCAGAAGATCAAAAAAGAAAATACAAAAGTATTTTAGGTGGTTTGAACTATCAAGCTAATGCCACGAGACCAGATATAAATCTAGGAGTAAATTTATTAGTTAAAAAAGCGAAAGAACCAAAGAAGCAAGACTTATAACAACTAAAAAGGATTGTGAGATATCTGACCATAACCATTTGAAATTGGAAGATGATAGGACAGATAAACAACTCTTAGCCTATAGTGATGTCAACTGGATTGAAATTAGAAATGAAGGCAGGTCTACAAGTGGATTTGTAAGTATTTTCGCCCAAGGAGCTATTAGTTGGAGAACCAACAAACAGGAAATTATAGTGCAATCAATACAAGAAGCAGAGTACGTAACACTGTGTTCCGCATGCAACCAGATACAGTATTTGAAAAACTTACTGGAAGAAATAAATATGTCCGAATACATTTCTAAACCTACAGCAATGTTTTTTGATAACGTAGCAGCTATTAAATTGTCAGAAGACAATTTTTTACCTAAAAGAAGTAGACATAGGAAATTGAAATTTCATGTAGTGAAAGATTACGTCAACTCAAAACAGATTGAATTGAAATATGTCAAAAGTAAAGAAAAACAATGCTGATATGTTTACTAAACCACTTAGCGGTTAGTATTTAGACAAGAAAATTAACTCCAATTTCCAGCACAAATATCAAAAAATAGCTCAGTGAATTTGTGTTTTGTTTAGTTATGTGCGTTCTTTGTTTTTATTTACAATAAATAATTTGGATATGATTATTAATTGTTATAAAATCAGCTGTATAATTATTGTTAAAATGTCATCACGTTGTTATTATTAATGTTCTTTACTATTTTAAAGATTTGCGTTTCATATACGCCTTGTTTTTCCTTTTAATTTTATTTATTTTAATGTATCATCTGAAGAGGAGGAACGTGTATTCTTCGAAAAATGTAATGAAGAATATTATTATTATTATTTCCTCTATATTATTGTGTGTATGTTCCTTCACTATTTTACCACAGAAAATGAACGTTAGTTATTATTTAAACAGTTTACATGTTTTAATTAAAGTTGGAAACAGAACGGGGTGGAAATTCATTGAAACATAAGTCTGTTTTAGTCGAGAGAGTTGGGTGTCGATGTTGTGATAATAGGCCTATGATTCACAGGTTCTTATGATGTGACGGTCTAGAAACCACCTTGGAAAGTCATTATTTTGTGGTAAACGATAAATCTTGTCGATATCTGCGTTGAAATTGTCCATATTAGAGGATAGTCTGAATGCTCTTTTTACAAACATTGTAATTGAGTTAATTTTTAAGGCCGTTAGAATATATGATAGATAATTCATAGTAATGCCGGAATATGTCTTTTTACGGAAAACTGATGTTTCAAATGATCCAAAGATCTAGAAATCAATAAATCTCAAAATGGTATAATCAAATTACTTTCTCTCTATGTCTAACTTGATGTCATCATCGATCTCTTCAAATATATCTCGAATTCCTAAAATAATATCAGTCTGTGCATAACAAAGGATATCATCCACATATCTGATATATAGGGCAATAGGGATTTGATCTGAATCTAAAATTGTTAACACTGTGTCTTCTATGCAGTACATAACCCAATCTGCCAGGAGCGGAGCGGCTGCATGTTCCATGAAAAGACCATTGGATTGCTTGAAAGTATGATTTTGAAATGTGAAAAATTGCATTTCAAAAAAGGAGTTAATTAAAGGCATCAACTGAAGAAACTCGAATTTTTAACATGTCATTTGTTGAATTCTTTTGAGTAATATATTGTATAGCTTTGAAGATAAGATTTTTAGAAACGGAGATAAAAATTGCGTTTACATCCATGGAGAATAGTTCGTAATCAGTTTGGAAGTGAAGGTCTTTAATTTTATTTATTACTTTTGAGATATTTTTAACACTATATCGTGAATCCACATTAAGTTTCTTCATCTTATAATAAACATGGTTAGCTATAAGTTCCGAAGCTGAGCTTTGACAATTAATAATAAGACGTATTGGAAATAGACCATTAGATTCTTTTGGTTTATGAATTTTTGGTAGTCCCTTCAATATTGGAATAGATAGGGTGCTGTCCTTAAGTTTGTTTGCAAATTGTGCGGAGATGACGCCATCTTATTAGTTTTCTAATAATTCTCCGGTTAATGTTTAATGTACACTTTCCGTTGTTGAGAAGAAAGAAATGCCTTCAGTAGTTTCTAAAAATTGCTGCACCATAATAATAAAGGTCTGTTTAGGGATTACGATAGGATTGTTTCCTTTATCAGATTTGACATGACATAATAAAGTAGTACGATTATGTAATTTCCGTAATTCATATATTTCTAATGGGGAAACCTCAGGTGAAGGGCAATATTGTTACACGGATCTACTAACATAACCTATTTGAACTCTTAACATATCTCGACTGTTCCTACGTAGACTATCGAAACTTAAAAAAATGATTATTTTTTTAATGTCGCAATTTGTTTCTAACATATAAATGTTTCAATTTACAAAACAAAATATTTAAAATATTTCATTATTTTCAGTTTTAGCAAAACGTAAAGTATCGAATGTAACGTCGCTGCTCCTCGTAAGCTCACGAAACTTAAATTTAGTCAGTTTACTCCGGACCAAATTGCGCGCGAAACCAAAAGAGCGAGACGCAACTAGGACTATCGTTTGTTTACGCTGCATTCGTTCCGCGCAAGCGCGCATGTGCCGGCATTGTTGTTGTTTTGTTCGTGTGTGTCAAAAAATCTTTAAAACGCTCTCCTGTAAAGTGACAATTTTTAGTTTCGATAGTCTACGTAGGGACAGTCGATCTGTTCGAGTTTGATGAGAAAGATTAGTTATGGCTGTTTCCAATGACGCGATGGAAGAGAAGGTAGATTAAAGTTCAAACCTCTTCCAATCGCTTGAAGAGCTGGTTGAGAAATGTCGATGTCACTCAAGTTCATAACATTTAATATTTTAGCACAGTTTTTCTGAAAGTTAGCGGAGCGTAAGTGTTGTCAGAAATCTTTTGCCAAACTCGAACACGTTGAGTTCACCCATGCGGAAGAGGACTTGATTGAAAGTAGCGAGTAGTCTACCTTCGTTGAAGTGATGTTCTACTTGAAGTTGAAGAAGCTGTTTTGCCGATGGTGCAATATGGGGAGGTGCTCCATCTTGCATAGATGGATGAAAAAGTAGCACTTGAATATATATATATATTTTCTAAACGAATCATTTTTAAGTTACTAAATATTGATTTCAATGAATACTTGTTTCGCATTTAACTTGTTTGAACACCTATATGTTGCTTTATATCTTCTAAGCATTATCACTATTTACCACAAGTTCCAACTTTTAAAAGCCTCTTATCATAGAAAAAAAGTCGTAGAATATCTTGGGTATAATAAGAATGATAAACAAGTAGAAATATATTTAATGAAGATTTTTATTTTAAATTTTTTATTGATTGAATATGCGACGTCTTACTATCCACTTGAAATCCTTCCATTTCCATTATTACCAATGGTATTTTCTCGTCATTTTAAAATATTATATTCAATGTTTGCGTTGTGAATTGTAATGAAACGTAATTTGGACCTTAAGAGGAAGTTAATCTGTGAAGAAGTAAGACATGAGATTTATTTCCTATGGCCGTCTTTTCTATATCACTCTTAATTAACAATGTTTTTGTCCTGATCTGTTATGGTAATAACCCAGAAAGATTGTTCCGAGGTCCAATTGTAAGATTCCAATTGTTCTGTGGTAAATCCCTTGACTGCATTCTAGCGGATGTTAGGAATTTTCCAGGCTGAATTCCCTCCAGACCGGTCCTAGGGTCCACCCAGCCCTAAAAAGAATGGGTACCGGATTTCTTTTCCAGAAAAAGGGCGAGGGAGAGGGGCGTCGGGCTGACTACCAGACCTCAATTCAGTCCCTTTGGTCATGGAACGCCGAAAGCCTTATCTCCCTCGATCCCAAGGGCCATACTTTTGGGATACTTTAAGTTTTAATTTGGAATTAGAAAATTAAATATTTATGTTTCGGGAACGGAGACACTCGATTATATTTTCCTTGTTTATTAATAATTCTATTGTTTATTTAATTTTTATTGCGATGCTTACAAAAATGGTTTTAAATATTAAAGAGATTTGATTAAAGCAAAATATGTACTGCATATTATTAGTTAATATTTTCGGATTAAACCGCATGGGGAACCATTGTCTAGCTTATTTTCGACCCACATTTGCTGCTTCTTTATCATTATAGTATTTTGAAAAAAAGAAGGGTTTGCCATATGTGATCATTACGTAGCGAGGATTTTGTCTGGAACAAATGTCACCAGTCATGATGTCATCAACGTGAACTCCGAGCAGTCAGTCCAAGATGGCGTCGTGTTGTGATCGCATCAGCGTGACCAAGAAAGGATAAACTTTGCATAGCCAAGCAAGGGGAATAGTGTATAACGTTTGTAATTAATTCAATTGTAATTATTATTATGTATTCGTAACCGTAGAATGTTTATAAGATTCAGTTACGGATTGTAGCAATAGATGGCGCTTTTACGTCCTGGAAACATCAATCTATAAGGAAATTACGTCATCAAAAGCTCTTCTTTCATGAACTGAACTGTAGTGAAGTAGGTATCTTCTGCTGAAGAAGATAAAAAGTTTCGAGGTCGTGTTGATATCGAAAATTTAATACATATCGTAATTCGTACAAAATGTATTCATGTAACAAACGGCCAAAAGTAATATTGTTCTTACTTTCTCTAGTCAGTCTTGTCATCTTTATAATTACCCACACTTTGATCAATCGGGATACAGAGATCAATCAGACAACTGATCAACATTAATCGAACATTTAAAAAAAATAAAATTAATCATACTGATATTCAAAAACCTTTGTTTCTGTTGATTTACCGAGTGATAAAAATGAAATACGTGACGAAATTGAAACTTAATAAGATTAAAAACTGATTTAATTATATAGTTAAAATTTTCAAATATAAAAATGAGCACGTTTTGTGACCTTGAATAGGTACGCCAAATTTCAAGAAAATTCTTCCCGTAATTAAAAGTTATTAAAGGGTTAATACACAGACACACAGACTAAGTGATTTGATAAGCCTGACTCTGCTAGGATAAAAAAATCAGCTTGAAAACAGTTGCTGAATTGGTAGTAAACTACAAATTTGAGAGTTTCAAAAGACAACTAAAGGAGACAGTCTGTGTGATATTCAACATAAACATTGCCAAAAAATGTAATTAAAGTTATTGAACGGAGTAACTGAATAAAGATACTGAATGTAACGAAAAGAAATTTAATAATAATGGCACTACGTGTTTTCAATACATTACTTCTGCTCAATGCTTTCAATGAAAGTGTAGAGATCGTTGCAAGTACACTACATGAATGTAGAACCGCACAGGCAAGCATGGTCCAACTTTGTGGGATAGTACAATAGATCTCCGGTCGTAGTGCTTGGCTTCTCTGCCACCCACAATCACTACATAACATAACGTGGTCCAACTTTAAATGGCACAAAAATAAACGAGTTACTCAGCAGAACAACAATTGCAAGAATTATAATAAAAAGATATATTGCAACTTCCGAATCATGAGCATTAGATGATACAAACAGCTTCACCAAACCATGAAGATAGCAAATCTGAAGCAATTCTTTGTAAACTGTATATGTATTGTGGTAAGGTTTTCGGAAATGTAATGTTTTGGCAATATTGGGTCCCAGTGGAATCAATTTGAAAGAAAATCAACATATTTTACCTATCAGTACAATTTCATGTCTCTAAATACAGTGCAACTTGGATAATTCGAAGCTGAAGGGACCACTAGAAAACTTCGAGTTATCCAAGTTTTCGAATTAAACAAGTTACATCTTTTAACTTTAATTTCAGGTCCACTGAATGCTTGAAAAGATTATTCTGTCAATAAGTAAATATTTATTCAGAAAGATCATGGTATGAAAGACTTAAACACTATATGTATGTAAACAAAATAAGGTTTATATTACGTAAGCTACGGTACATATTACATTCAATACAGAAAATTATAGTTTTTCAAAAAATTGTGCAATGTCTGATTGTTTTGTAGAATTCAGTCGCTTCAGGTTAGCAAAATCATCAAGCATGTTTAGTGAACGGAAAACAGCTTCACTTACGTTGGTTTGTCCTTCAATGTTCCGACGAAATTCGCCCAAATGAAAAAGCGCCTCCGACGATGAAGGGATTGGCATTTCTTCTTCACACCCTTTTCTACCTCGCGAATGACAGCGACCTTTTCAGCGAAAGTTAAATTCTTGTACATGCGTGGTTTACTAAAAGACATGGTGACACTGACAGCAGGAAGCTCGAATGGCGTCTGAAGCTCTAATGGCGTGTCGAACGGTGGCGGGAAGGGGATTTCAGTTGTCACGTGTCGAATTTCTTAACGATGAAACGCCGAAAAGTCGTTATGGTTCGAAATTTTTTATAAAAAACTTCGAATTAAGGAAGTTGAACTTCGAATTATCCACGATTTTTTAACATTGATTTAATAAGAGGTTCAAGAGACCAAGAGAAATCTTCGAATTAATCACGATTTCGAATTAAAGACGTTCGAATTATCCAAGTTGCACTGTATAAAATCATTTTTAAAGTAAAGTAATTATTAAATCCTTCATATATAGAAACAAAACATCAAACTTTTGTAAGTTTGTAAAATTTATGAGTAATAATAATAAGTTGAAAGAAATATTGAACTTAATGTAAGTCTATAAGCTTTGTGTTAATTTTATTTATTTGGATTGCAGATTGTTATTAAATGTCTTTGTTATTTTATAGATGTTTTTGTTTTTTTATTATTTTGTTATTGTTTAATTCATGAATCTTTTATTGTCATTTGGTTAGGATACGATTATTTATTTGGTTTTTTATTCACGTTAAGATCGTGAATATCTTGTTTGTTGTTCACGTTTAGTTCGTAAAAGATTTATTTGTATTTAATTTATTTGTTGATTTTAGAAAGAAAAGATTTCTTCTTTTCTTTTCTTCTTATGTAAACCTTTGAAGAAGTTCTTTGAATAAAAGAACGAAATATTGGTGAAGTTTGATATTTTGTTTCTATATATGAAGGATTTAATATATTTAATAGTTTTTGAAGTTATTTATAGCAATTATTGCCTTTAAAGTTAACTAATGGGGTTTGAATCTCTAACTCCTTTACTACTGGTCGGATATCTATCAAAATCACTAGTCATTAAATATAACAAGTTAAACCTTTCCACAAAATATAATTTTCCTGGGATATATATTTCTGAGTTATCATATTACATGATGTGTATGTGGAATGGACAGAAATAAAATTTGTAATTTAGAAGATTTTTGTTCTACCTTCTCCCAAGACACAGTAAACAGACGTACAAACGTCAGAGCAATCTTTAATAACTTAACTATTAAACGAATATACAGATGATTACCAGTTGAAAAAAAAAGACGAAATAAAATAGTTCAGGCATTCAGATATCAGGCAAGTATTATTGCATTCAGCTAGTATTCATTCTATTAAACTTTGTAACTACCCGAACAACTTAGGAACACCAAACTATCATTACCATCACCATAGCACCATTCGCATAACTTCAACGCAGTGTCATATCCCATTCAAATATGAAACTACGCAAAATACTTTTGAAACGATTGTTGTTTGGGAGGCTTCTAATATTTCTAAAATTAGCCTTTATTTATTTAAAAGCCATATTAGAAACAAATTATCATTTTATTATTAATAACAATAAATTATTTGCCTTCAAAAACAAAATTTCATAAAAATCTGGATTTGATGAAATATAGTCTTAATTGACACAACTTGTTTAAAATTTTAAAATACAGTCCATATAAGATGAAAGCATGCAAAATTACATTCTTAAAACTCTAAATTTATAATTCCTTCTTGTATACTTAAAAAATATCAGTTTATTAGTAGCTTTTGTAATTTGTCGCTTTTGTAATTTTGTACTTCTGGATGACCAAAAAAATCAAAATAAAAGTTGGTAAAGAATAGGGTCCACCTCCTCCTGTACAGTCAAAAAATCTTGTATTAAAATTACGATCAACAAGAAATACAGTAATGGTTCTTGCTAGTACTGGAAGTGATAAAAGAATAAGAATTGCAGTAATAAATATTGCTCAAACAAATAAAGATATATATTCAAATAATATACCTCTAGTTTGTATATTAATAACAGTGGTAATAAATTTGATTGCTCCAGGAATGGATGATAATCCGGCTAAATGAAGAGAAAAAAATTACAAAAGTGATGCTTAAATTATGTGTTTGTTTTTAGAGGATTTTTTTGATGAGGCGCTTTTTTTTCCCTTTCTCAGATTCATTTAAAGAAAATAAAAATTTTTGAAAATTCCAATTCTTCTTCCATTAAAACATTAACCTTTAAATTAAATAAAATAATGCGTGGTAACAGGATTTGATAATGTCATTCTTAGTGGACTGATCTGCTCTTTAGATCAAAATTAGCTGTAGACCGACCACGAGAACCTGACGATCGGAAGGAACCCCTCGTGATTATGACGTATCTGGTTTTCAGCCAATCACAAACAAGCGCGCCTCAAAACACAGGTCTCTATTAATTTCCCTCAAAATGGCCCCGCAGAGTACTTTACGGGTTGAAGATTATTTTCGAAAGGAACTGGAAAATGGAGGGCTAACATTAAAACGAAATTTTTGTTTTAAGTTTTGGTTTATAGCTGTAACGTAATATTCTTCGGAACCTCTAAGAGAAGCTAGTGCTGACGTCGAATCGTCACGTTATCGTGGTCGGACTATAGTGACCCAGTAAGACATAGATTCAAATATTGTATAAGATATTGCTGTTTTCTTGTTTTCAGGCTGGGAATCATCTGGTGAATCTTGAGTCTTTATTCCGAGTTTCCTTGGAATCTGGTCATCTTTTCAGTCATAGTTGTCTTATTTGTAGAGTCTCGGAAGAAGCAACGATACCATTCACGCATCCTCAATTGTGGGTCTTACATTTGAAAGAAATTAGGAAGCTCTGGCATTGGATTTCGGAATAAACAGAATAAAAAATTTAGTTTGAATGAAAGTTTTCTTTAAATGAAATTTCAAAGAAAATAAATAGAAATTGAGCCATTGTAAGGCTTTCTTCATACTTAACAACTCTAAATAGCATCAGAAAATACGATGTTTACCCAGAAAGATGTGCCCCTAAATAAAAGTGCTCTTAACAGCAACGCAAATAAGTTGAAATCAAATCGCCCATTTCACATAATGTAAATATAGTGTAAAATCAAAAATTCATTTACATCACAGCATTATTAGTTGAGCAACGAAAGCCTTTTAAAATATTTGACTGCAATTCAAAAGAAATTTAGGTTAAGGCTTATAGAAAGAAGGAGAACCTGTACTTCAATATTCTTCCAAGGGCATGGTCAGCATCTTGATCAAATTTGGCACATACGTTGAGGATGGTGAGCTACTGGTATGTATATGAGCCGAACAAGAGAAGCAAAGTTAGGGGGAGGGGTCAAAGTTTTACATGTAAGTCTATTGGAAACACTTTATTTACCTTTTTATCGTATAATTTAGTGTTTTGAAATTATTTATTGAGCAATCAATCAGAAATAATCTAATTGTTTCTGGATTAGAAGAATGGATTCTGTTTCTTGCATGGCCAGAGGCTGGCATGGATGCATTGCAATTGTTGCGAGCAGGCGTACTGCTTCAACGACTTGGTGGAAAATGCCCAGAAACAAGAATTTCATTATCATAATTACTAATTACTACTATTAATTTCATTATTGGTTTGATATACGAATTTGGTAAGCTTTTTTTTTTATTATTCCATTACATTTACAAATTCAGTCCTACTAGATTCTTATAAAAGAATATGAATCTGTCTGTAGATCAATATTTTTACATTAAAAACCAGAATTATTATTGCTATATTAAGGGAATAAAATAATTTATATAATACAGATAAAAAGTATTTAGCAATGTAATTATTGTAATTATTTATATAATTATGTAAATAACAAAAAACATGGCAATGAATACTAGGGTTTTAACAATTTACAAGTTAGACTTTGCTATTAACAAGAAAACAATAATTTAACAAATAACAGTGAAAAAGTTATTTAACAAAATTAAACAGACAATTGTAAAAATTATTCAAAGAAATATACGTAATACAATATACAGTTATAATAATTTGAAATTTTAAAGTTATGAGAACTAAAATATAGAAACTATAGTACCTATAGAGGTTTAATTTATACCATAAAAAACAATATAATAAAGACTTATAATTATAAATTGTTTTGTATTATGCTATATTTCCCATTTGATTTTAAATAATTATTGTTGTTTGAAATAATTTTATATATTAACATATTTTTTAATTCATTTACTTTATATATTTGACTCTGTTTTAAATTTTCTTCGATTTGAACTAATATTTTTTGAAAAACCCAATACCAAACTTTGTATAGCCAAATTTGTATTTTCTTAGTATATTTGTGTTAAATTATTTCTTAATTATTTTCTTTACTGCTGTTGTTATGTTTTTTTTTTAATTCGTAGAAATTTTATATTATTAAAAGGTACATTCGTCTTTCTCTAGGCATTCAATTTTTGTATTTAATTTTTTCTTGGTCAGTAAGACCGTTATAGTTTATAAATACATAGGTAATGATTTTATTCCAGTCTATTTATAGTTATTTTACATTTCTATAGTTTTAGATGTATCCAACAATATAAAACGTAATTTCAAAGCGAATCAACCAATGACTTCTGCATTAAAATTTTATATTTAATCGAAAACAATATTCTATATGTAACTTCTGATTGCTTATTCAATAAATAATTTAAAAGCATGAATTAACATTGTTCCTTTCATTTATCAACTAAATTATACGATAAAAAAGATAAAAAAAAAGTGTTTCCAATAGACTTACATGTAAACCCTCCCCCTAACTTCCCTCTCCTTGTTAGTGATAACGCCAAACTTGGCTCATATTCATACCTCACCATCCTCAAAATGTGTGCCAAGT
Source organism: Thereuonema tuberculata (assembly GCA_023159025.1). Lineage (NCBI taxonomy): Eukaryota > Metazoa > Arthropoda > Chilopoda > Scutigeromorpha > Scutigeridae > Thereuonema > Thereuonema tuberculata. Next base: position 26,004,398 of record JAFIDM010000005.1, read on the forward strand.
TTGGCCAAAATGCCAGAGACAATGTGCTAACCATGTCCTTGTTCATGAATAGATAGATAATCACCAAAGTTAATGAGCTGTAGAGTTAGGTTAAACTCTTAAACATGAAATTTAAAACCTGGATATGGATATTTAGTATGCTTTAATAGGATGTGTTAACGCTAAGATATTGGCCTTTCAAATCTGAGTACCGCGGTTCTGTTCTCATATGGATTTCGTGGTGGAGCGATGAGAAGGTTTTCTTCGGGGTTCTCCCATTTCTCGTAGACTGCTTCCACCATTCTTCCGCCTTCTTTCCATCCGGTAACAAATAGATCTTGAAGGTCACAGTGCTCTGCTTTTCTGCCACCCTCATACAGTTACCACACATAAACATAATAATTATTATCCTATTTTGTGGATAAGTTTTAAAAAGTTCAAATGATTAGATTTATTAAGAAAAAAATATTTTATATTTAGATATTGCTTGTGTGATTAGTACATTTTCCCATTACTATCGTATGGGGAAAGTAAAAAAATCAATAATATTACGTTTAAGTTATTTATTAAAAAAAGTTAACAGTCAATTGATAAAAATTTAAAAGATAAGATTATTTATTGAGACTCCACCGTTTAGTGATCTATGAAATGATTTCTCACCTGATAATTTCTGAATATCCAGGGGCGCTTTCACATTATGTGGGTTTTTTTTTGGTTGGATGATCACCGACAGTTATAAGGTTGAAAAATGTATGTGATTCCAGTTCTCTACGACTGGCCTACAAGACGTACTTTGCAAACTCCAAAAGGCTGAAGCTTTTCCAACAACATGGATCACCTACTCAGGGTAACAAGGCCTTCTGAATTTGGTAAAAAGTTTCAGTTTCGATAACAGTGTTATGTATTTCTTAAGGAATATGCAACCATATTATTTATTAACTTATCCGAAGAAGGAAGATAAACATTCATGTACAGCACTTTCAACTTTTTAACTTTATATTTATAGGTGTCCATATTTATATATTGTATATAATATTCTTTTCTTTGGAAATTACATTCTCTTTAAAGAATTCTTTAATCTTTAGTCTTTTCAGTAGCTTCTTCTTCATCACTTTTGTCTGACGTACAATGAAACAACACATAATTATAATGATAGAACTAAGTAAATAAGCATTTTTTTTTACTAAAAGACTTATTATGTTTATAGCAATTACGGGTTTCTTTTATAATCAAGGTATTTTTTTTTACAAAATAAATAACACAAAAGATAAATAAGTCCTAAAATTCTTATCTAGAAATTGTCTTTTGAATAAAACAAATCAGTTTCGAAACTTTGTTGCAGCTGTCCTTTTGGTTTTATTGTCTTGTTACGCATGGAATTTATTCGGTTTCACTGTAAAACGAAAAAAACAATGTTAATTTAAATCAAAATTTTAAAGACTCTAAAATAATAATACAGCAATATCTCAAAATCAATAATTTGAAAAACACCAAAAATATTAAAAGCAACTATCAGCATATAAAAAGCATAATGTGTTTTAAAATAACAACGCGACAGCTTCTTCGAAAAACATCTGCTTGTTCGAAATGGAATCTATTCTAATTTCAGAGCAAGTTTCAGCTGCAAGTCGACATCAGCGCACCTGACGGCGAAAAAACCTTATTTGAAAAATTCAGGGATGTCGCCTGGCATCTTCAAATCTGCAGCTTCATCCCCTATCTTTTTTTTTCCGGGATATTTCATTTTTTTTCCTTCCTCATTGCTATTCGATGCTTAGAGCATTAACAGCAAAATTAAAGCATTAAAGCCAATCTCTTTTTAATTTCGCCAGCACGCCATTTTAAATCGCGTTAACAACGAAAACAAAATGTGATTTGGAAATGGAAGTTCTCCTGCCAAAATAAAACGGCTTCTGGTGGATTGCAGTGGCAATAAGTAAGTTCTCTAGCGTGTTTTGAGAAGAGTTTCCTAGCATGTGTAAAGCAGTCTTTATAACACTTTTCTTAAACTCACATAACAAAAGGGATTATCATCTTTAAATTGATAATGACTCAGACATTTTGCAGTCTTTCCTCATGGCACAATTAAGTTATTGATAATTGTTTATCTTTCAATAGAAAACTCATTCATTTATTATTTAACCTCTTTTTAAAAATTCTGTCTTTGAAATGCATCAATTTTTAAATTTTTACTTTAACTTTAACTTTATTTTAAAACTGTAAAGGGTCCTTTAAAGCCACACACATAAAAGATTAAAAATAAAGTTATTTACAATAAAATTCATTGCCGGTTTCTCAAGCTCGTTAATTTTGCCTGCTTCATCAGGTGGTACATTCAAAGGTATCATGTTCCTTAAATAAGCAAACCTAAAAATGAGCAGCAATGGAATCAAATCCATTAGAAAAGATGAAAAGGGCATTCCATATTGGTGTTAAAGAGCACGGTCGTGCAATCAAAAACTTAAATCAAGATATAAAATTACTTAGCTGCTACCCACGTTCAACAAACTGGACATATTATAGATTTACAAAATTCACCTATATTAGGTAAAGCAACAACAACATTAGTTAGAAGTGTAAATAATCCATTCATATCACTTTAAACAATAATGTTTATAATGTGTCCAAAGTCTAGCACAATACAATTTATAATAGATTACTAAAAATCCTTTTCCCACCCATATTATCTTTTTTCTGTTCTCAAAATTCTATTCTCTACTTTTTCTATTTTTCTTTTCTAAATTTCTTAAAATCCGCTAATTGAATAGAGCTTAATACAACTTATTGGAAATAATCTCTTTTTAACATATCCAATATTATTTTTTTCCTCTTCTACACTTTCATGTACTCACACTTCATTGTGGTTCATCCTTGATGACGATAATCCAAACCTAATATGATTGGTTTAAGATTTGAGTGCATTGCTGCTTAATATTAGGTTTGCTTATTTAAGAAACATGATAAATGTGAATGTACCACTGACGAAGATGGCAAAATTAATAAGCTCGAGAAACCGGTAGTGAATTTTATTGTAAATAACTTTATTTTTAATCTTTTATATGTATGGAGGCTTTAAAGGCCCCTTTCAATATGAAGAACACACGTTCAATTATTTTACATGTATCAATATTTTATTTGTTGTTGTACGTAGTACGTTTTCAGAACAATTAAGTCATGAAATTGTTTTGTATTATTTGTATATTACTTACTACTTGTTGAATAGGATAATAAATCATTAACTATATCAGCATTTTCGTTGATGAGTATCTTTTTATTACTTGATGATCCCTCTGTGGGATTTTAACTTGAGCACACTTTAGAAAACTAACATCCAATTACAAAATATATGTATTAAGTTAAAAAAATATAAAAAATAATTTGAAGTTAGATAAGATATAGATTATTAGTAATCTAATGCTGATAATCACTTATTCTAATGAAAAGTAATGAAACTTAAAGACTCTTCATTAATGCAATTTGTTTTCACGTCTGAAAAGAAATTATATGAAAATTTTCTTCTTCTCCCAAGACCTCTTCCAAGGACAAAGACGTGCCTTTTTTAAACAGAAATCCGTTTACCAGTAGTGTTTAGAGTATATATGGTAGTGTATGATGTGTAGAGGATTTCTATGTAAGTATAAATGACGATTTATATAAGAATATCTTGTAATAGGGAGAGATTTTTTTGTGGATAGTATGTAATGTTTAGAGGATTTGTATATGAGTGCTGTGGAACGCATAGTAGATTTGCATGCGGCTGGAGGATTTGTATATGAGTACTGTGAAACGCGTAGTGGATTTGTATGCGTCGAGGGAATTTGTACATGAGTAGGCCTACTGTGAAATGATAATTCAGAAAGGCAGAAAGCTAACTAAAGGGGTTTTGCAACCCGAGCTGTCAGTGGGGAGAGAGAAAGATGGCCGTTCCGTCCTCTTTAGGACTCGTCAGCCAGCTAAGCTCCACCGATGACAGACTCAGAAGATGCGAAAGGTTAAGGATCCCGGCTCTTGCTTCTGAAAGGGGAGCCTCCCCCCCCCCTCCCGAAGAAACCCTAACCAAAAATAAACAACAATTCAAAAATGTTGATTCCTTGTCCTTCGTTCGGCTAGTTAAAAGGAATTTCATAAAAACATAAAAGAAAGCATCAAAATCATGTAGTATAAGTATTAGGAAATTTAACCTGCATAAATAATTCAACAGATGATAACCCAAGGAAGACAAACAGCTAAGTAAAAGATCTGCGAAATGCGAAACTCATAGTGGATTTGTGTGTATCTGGAGGATTTGTATGTGAGTACTGTGAAATATGTAGTAGATTTTTTTTTGCGGCTTGAGGATTTGTATGTGACTGGAGGATTTGTATAGATTATGAGTACTACAAAACGCGTAGCGGATTTATATGTGGCTGGAGGATTTGTATATGAGTACTATGAAACACTAGTGGGTTTATATGTGGCTG
>JAFIDM010000005.1:26009823-26024308 GCA_023159025.1 Thereuonema tuberculata
GTCAGTGAGATCTTTTGAGATTTCTATGTCAGTTTTGAGGGAGAAATTTGTTCCAGTAGATTTCCAACACTTCTTCTGATAACTGTACAGGTTCAGTTTTGCGAACAGTTCAAATTATATTATGGAAACATTCATCCTAGGAATAGTATCAAATCCTATTTTGATTAATTGTAAGTAAAATGGTTTTCATTTAAAAAAATTCGGTGACTCTACAAGTTTAAGATTAAAAAAAAATAAGATTAAACTTTAAGTCTCAGAATAGTTATTGCCAACTATTTTATTAATGGAAATTAATGTTTTTTACCTGAAAAAATGAAGCTATAATGTTGATGAAAGAATAGATAAAAGATGATGTAATGGAAAATGATGATGAATTAATGCTTGCTTCTTCTCTCGCATCCGGTTTTGTAGATGGGATAATTGTAGACCAACTTGAGGTGGAATATATGCACTAGGCTATTAAAAAAAAGATACAAGAAATTAGAAATTTGTAACCATTATTATAAAGAAATTAAGTTACAGTATATCCAGATGTTTTTTATTAGTTAACATTTATAATTTTTTTAATTCTAAACAATATGTAATTTTATGTTCAGACACTGAATTGCTAGTTTATTAGAAGCATACATCGTTTATATGAATATGAGCACTGTGTCTTCTAAATGATAACGCGTTATTTAACTGTACTCATTAACAAAAAAAAAAGGCGCACCTAGAAGGAGTTGTCCGATTGTAATGAAATTTCGTATGCAAAGACATTGGGACCGCCCATGCAAATGATTAAACGGTGTCCAATGAATGAATAGCGAGAGCTACAGCGCAACGGAACTGCGCACTCAGCAAGTGTATATAAGAAGCGATTCTCAATCTGATGGTCAAAATTTCTGTTGCTTTGCGAGTTAGGATACCTCTCAACGACTGAAAAAATGCCTCGCCGCAGGATTCGAGCTCATTACGTGCAACTGACAGAGTTTGAAAGAGGTCGTATCATTGGATTGAAAAAGGCAGGTTGGGCAAATCGGAGAATTGCTCGTCGTATGGGTTGAAGTGATGCGGCGATTAGAAGATGCTGGCAGGAATGGGTGGACAATGGCAGATTTCAGCGTCATGAAGGTAGCGGTCGACCTAGGGCCACAGCAGAGCGGGAGGATAGAGTGACTGTCAGATCAGCTGTCACAGCGCCTGAATCATCGTTATCAACCATCAGACATGCCACCCGCACACGAGTGTCCACCATGACCATTCACAGACGGCTGACAGAGCGACATCTACGCTCGTACCGACCGCTACGCCACCTGCCACTCACGTCTGCACACCGTCGGGCCAGATTACAGTGGTGCTTGGCTCGATCCGGTTGGAATGATGCTGACTGGGGACGTATAGTGTTTAGCGACGAATCCCGCTTCCAACTGTGTCCTGACGATCGTCGCAGACGTGTCTGGAGACGCCCAGGGCAGCGTGCCGATCCTGCTTTCACTATTGCACGCCACACAGGCCCTCAACCAGGAGTAATGGTCTGGGGCGCCATTTCCCTTGATAGCCGGACCCCTTTGGTCGTCATTAGCGGCACACTTACAGCACAGCGGTACGTCGACGACATTCTGAGAACTGTTTTGCTACCCTTCCTTTTGCAGTACCCTGGCCTTATTTTTCAGCAAGATAATGCCAGACCACATACGGTACGTGTTGCTATGACCTGTCTTGCAGCTTGTGAAACATTTCCTTGGCCAGCCAGATCCCCAGATCTCTCTCCAATCGAACATGTCTGGGATATGATTGGAAGGCGACTGCATCCACCAGGGAATGTGGATGATCTAGCCCGACAACTGGAGGAAATTTGGCAAGAAATACCGCAGGAGACCATCAGGGAGCTTTATCACTCTAAGCCACGTCGTGTGGCAGCTTGCATTCAGGGTAGAGGTGGGTCAACACCTTATTGAGCTCGTTACTTTGTAACTCTGTAACTCTGAAAAAAATCATTCAATTTGTCTGAAATTTTAATCATTTTCTATTCTGTACGTAATCTTCCTCTTCAATTTTTGTCTCCATCGGACAACTCCTTCTAGGTGTGTCGTTTTTTTTGTTAATGAGTGTATAATCTACGAAAATAAAGTTATGATAACCTTACAGTATAAGAATTTTCATTTCCTCAGCTCTGTACCTTACAGTAGTACTTACTTGAAGTATATTGAATAAGCGAAGTGTACTAGTTCACAATTTACTATTAGATCAATAAATAATGAATAATGTCCTTTAAGAGATAAGATATATCTTGTCTATATATCTAAGAAAAAAAAATAGAAACCTAAAGTTTAGCATTTTTATACTTTCGTATTTTTATTATTGATAAATAGATCCTAACGTGAGCCCTGTAGCCATGTGGGTCACTGCGTTTGGCTGGGGGTTGGAGGTAACGGGTTCGATTTCCGGCCTCGGCAGAGGGCGGGAATTTTTCATGCTCCATTCTCCTCCAAACGGGTCCTGGATCTACCCAGCCCTCTGTTGAATGGGTAACGGGAGTTAAAGGCGGACGGGCGACGACCAGACAACAACTTAGTCCTTTTGGTCACGGAACGCTGGGAGCCTTACCTCCCACTATCCCAAGGATCACATATGCCTGTAGTGGGACACTTTAATTTAACTGTAGATACTAACATCATTCTAAATGTTCATTGTATAAATATAAAAAGAAAATCGAAGCTAAACAACAGAGCAAATCTGACATGAAAAAATTTACGTAATGTTCATACCAAAGAGACTTTTTTTTTATTTTCAAGATTAATGATATTATTCCTACGGGATTACTAATTGACAAAGTAATAATCATCACAAATGGATCTGAACTTAATTCTTAATAAACAGCAAGAATGGTTTGGATTAGGTTGGATCATGTTAATCAAGCTTCAAATGTACATAGGCATAACCAGGTTTCGGAATGGGAGGAGTTTTACGATGGTCGTAGTACAATAAAAAACAAAACAAACAAAACTCATGTCCTTTTTCGGATTGGGAATGGGGCGAAATACAAACAAACCCTTGAACCTTCCAACCAAAAAAAAAAAATAATCCAAAATCCCCGTTTTATTCCATTTTGGGATGCAATGGGGAAGTATTGGGGATAACCCTACCAACTCCCCCCCCCACCTCTAGTGTATGAGTTTTTAATTGTGGAAATACCTGTTAATGTTTCATTGTAAACAACTTTACTGTCTATTTCAAAATAATTTCTTACTTTTTTGAAATGTTTACTTGATGATTAGTAGAAGTTCTCTCGGATTCCATTTTATGGTTATTTATCAATTCTATTCGCCTTTAAATATCTTTTAACAAAAATTAGAATGAATAATTAGGGTTTTATGTGCACTGTTCATCTTCATTACACACGAATAAAAGCCGGTGAACCTGTCCATCCAAAGAACCAATTTAATACAAACTTTTTACACAACTATAGTTTCAAATACATTTACGAGTATCCATTTTCAAGTGACACTTGAATGACAGTGCGTAAATCTTCCTGAAACTTGGCGTGTACATTGAAGAATAAGAGACGATCTGCCTTTTATATTTTCAATTGCTGTTTTTGGAGTCCTTGTCGATGAAACAGTGAGAGGTCATAAAATATTCCACAGAACATCATTACAACCGAAGCAACGAATTTCTAGTAATATCTTAATTAAAGAACAGCACGTTAAATTTGTACAGCACGTTAAATTTTTGGCTTCTTTTATGCCTTATTTCTTAAAGAACATTAGTCCTTTTTTTTTAATCCTCTAATTGTGCGCGAAATATCCTATGACTGATATCATTCAGATTCAGACAATATAGTATACTAGTCGGGTCGCTTCACTCCGGAACCCTTGCATAAATAGCATAAAAAAAAGAATTATTTATTTAGCAAATTAATATCGAGATCGGAAAATATACGAGTTCCCAGCCCGTGGTGGCCTTCTCCGGATAACTCAGATGTATTGCGGGTTGGCGCCACACACCTATATATCGATAAGGCAACTTTAAAGCGAAAATATAAATCCTCTTTATTCCCTATCCCTTTGGGAATTTCGAAAAATATGGCCTTATTCCTTGTGTACATCATAAAGGGAACCTCTGTGCAACATTTCAGCTTTTTAGGTCCAAGAGTTCTGGGCTGGGCGTTGATGAGTCAGTGAGTGAGTGAGTCAGGACTTTCCTTTTTATATAGGTAGATAATGTGGACTATTTACTATTTTTGTTTCAGAAATCAATATTAATTTTTTATTTTAATTCCTGACAGTTGTGAGGTCAAGAATTTAAAACTGCTTTGATTATTGTCTTTTTTTTCTCTATCGTTGTTTGCTGTTGTGGAAGGCCACTCCCGGTAGAAGGATACATAACCTTTCGTACCTTACTGAGTCTGTTATCGAGGGTAAAGCTGGCTAGTGAGTCTTAATAAGAATGAAATGGCCGTCCCAGATTGCCATTGACGATGGCCTCAGGGTGTCAAAGCAATCTTTTATCCAAGCAATATTGTGCTTTTTTTCATTTGTTTTGCTAAACCTTGTCCACGTACTGCCGCTTCGAAATGTAAGAACCACGACAACACAGACGATTCTACCCGCAAAGGGGGATAAGCTGAGATGGGCACTTTCATAAGACCTGTTTTTCTTTTAGTACCTGTTACTTTTGCAATAGTATTTATTCTTTCCATAATTCTTTCCCGAAAAGAGCAAATATAACTCAGCTACTAGTAAACTGACACTGATAAAAAGTAAATATCCTCTCTTTATCAATCTCATCCCTGTTTTCATGAAATCCAAGGAAACCTGACGCATGCGCAAAAGCGTTGAATGATCTCGTAAACGAAAACGAACAGTGGTTTAGCTTATTGTTAATTTTCATACAAATGTACCCAACCCTCTTTATACTTGGTGGAAGTTTTTATGAAAACCATCTCTAAAATTCTCTCTATTGACAAACTTCGGTTTATTTACTGTTTCTATTTTTTGATTTTTATTCCACTTCAGATGTGTTACGTAATTTCTTTTGGCGTCGGAAGGATATCCTTTCCAAAGCAATTGGTGGTGGAACGCACCGAAGTGCGAGCGTCGTAATCGAAGCATCCGTGTTCCAGGGAGCGCTAGTGTTCCCAAGATGGCGAACCCCTAGCAGACTCCCGAGAATTGCTAGGGAAAGATACTGAGGCGGTTTCCCGTTGCCTTCCTCAGAACGCCATTAAGGAATGACGTCAGACCGAAGAGAAAGTGAAGAAGAGGCTGACAAACAGCCTCTTGGAAATTGAAACAATCAAGCCACGGCCGGGAATCGAACCCGGGTGTCGACACAATGCCCGCACGGCAGACCGCCGCCAATACCACTCGGCCACGCCGGCAGGGCTCCAAGCAATTAGGAAGAGATTAAAACAATAGAGATATTTCAGAAGTTAGGATGAATCAATTTTGTAGTGTATTTAAATGCTTCCATCAACATTTCTCTGGATGCAATTTTAATGTTGCATTCAACAGAGAATAGTTTTTCTATGTTGTTTCGTTTCTTGGTGTTTGGATGACTGACAGATACAAGCCTGTGGTGATGATGGAAAACAGAGATTTGAGTAACTCATTGTTAAATATTTATTTGAAATTTCGTAAAAAAAAAAGTTAATAAATGAATTTTATTTTTAAAACAAAATTAACTTTCGTAGCAAATTTCAATGAAAATTTTTAAATCTGAAAACAGTAAATCTGAAATTGTGGGCCCGGTATCCGAGTGATTAGGGCGCTTGGCTGCGGGTTGGAGGTAGCGGGTTCGATTCCTGGCCTCGGCGAAGGGTGGGGATTTTTCCATGCTCCTTTCACCTCCAAACGGGTCCTAAGGTCCATCCAGCCCTCTATGGAATGGGTATCGGGTTTCTTTCCCGGGAGTTAAAGGCGGGCGGGCGTCGGGCTGACCACCCGACCTCAACTTCGTCCCGTTGGTCACGAAACGCTGAGAGCCTGACCTCCCGCGCCCAAAAGGCCTGTCCAGGCCTGTAGAGGGGCACTTAACTTTTTTAAATCTTTTTTAAAGACTTAAATTTTTTTATTTTTTGGATGGATAAAAATAATTTTAAGATTAATTATTTATCGTTGTAGATTGTAACCGTAAGATAATCATGTGGATGGATTTTACCACTTAACAGTTCAACAATAATTACTTTTTTAGTAAAGGAAGGCCTTGTTTCACACATATTGGCGCTCTCAGACTTCGAGCAGACACCAGTATCAGCCGATATAGAACCAGAACGGAGAAAGGATATTGGTAAATAACGGAAAACAAGAGAATGTACAAAGTGGACAATAACAATAATTACCACCGATGCGACGGTTTCAATCTCCCACGGGAGACCAACTTCAAGGTGAGATATTACACAAGAAAACAGAAATGACACTAAAATGTGGTTAGAAAGGATAGCTGGACCTCTAAAACTTTATGGGAAAATAACCTTTTTAAAAGTACGAAATTAATTCGAATGGCAGCATTTAACCACAAATAAACGCGAAACAGCTGTCTCAGAATGTCATTTGCTAATACCAGGTCTGAATTTCTTATTACACTTGTGGTTTTTTTTATACTGGGTGATTCACGAAGATATGCAGAAACTTCGGGAGCCCATTCTACATGTAAAAGTAAAGAAAAAAAGTTATATAAACATAGGTCCTGAAATGCTTCGGTAGCGAGTTACGGCTAGCGGAATAGTTCGCCTATAATTTAATACCCTGGGTGAAATGAAGACTTGCTGGAAGTCTGAGAAGGTAAATTAAGGGGCGAAATCAGTGGTTTCTTATAGTTGTTGACCTGAAAAATCGAATGAAACATGTCGCAATCTCCCAGTGGTTTAAAGCTTATCCCACGTGGAACCTACAAAAAAGTTGGCAACATAATAACAGCTGTTCAACAATAATGTGAATTGCATTGTTTTGATTTATTGTGAGAGCTAACAACTGAGGTGTAGTCCATGTGCGTATTGTTGTACTACATTACGAGCGAAATCTTTCGCTAGCTGTAACTCGATACCGAAGCATTTCCGGACCTATGTTTATAAAGTACGCTGCCCAAACAACGCTACCTTAACATTTAAATTATTGTAAGTCTGGAAATAAGGTGTATCGAAACACGAAAATTATGACCAAGAAAGTTTAGTCTTCTGTTTGAAGCATACCATAATGAAACATATGATAACTTCTACTGGAGAAGTAGGAGAACTCAAATAAAAAAACTTTGCAAACTGGCGTTATTAGGAACACGTGGTCCAATTAACGCCACCTACTTCCTAGTAACTTAACTTATTTAAAATTAAGAATTATTCCATCATTATAAACATTATTTGTACAAAATTACAGCAAAAGCAACTAAATTTGAATTTCTGTAAAAAATAATAAAAAATCACTTGAAATTAACACAGTCTTTCTAATCTGTAGCTAAACCAAAAGAGGAAATGTAAAAATTAATTTGAATATCCCCTCCTTTTAAATGAAATGAGACAATATGACAAAATACCACAAAAAAACAATATTTTTCAGTTAACTCAAAAAGATTTAGAGAAGTAAGCTTACAAAAAAATAAAAAGTTTGTTAGTGGGGTTAAAGTGGCGTTAAAGCGCTACTGAGCACATGGATCACATGATACACTTGTTTGTCGACAATTTCCGAATTTTAAAAATAACTTTATCTTATCTATTATTATTACAAATTCCGCCGTCGCACAAACATGTTATTACAAACGGGCGCTAGTTCTATGTCGTAGGGGAACGGCTCATTGTAGGTGAGGGGTGCGGGACGTGTGCTCGGTCTATTGGGAGGGTAATGTTATTGTTTTCCAACGACTATCCAAAGAAATTTTTGGATAGGCAAATAGCATTGGCAACGCAAGCCCATTATCATAATTTAGAACTATCAACGCCTACAATAAAGAAATTTCTTTCCATACCGTACCTTCCTGGACTCCATCAAAGCCTTTCACACTTGTTAAGGCCATATGGTATAATGTTGACATCTCCCAGCAGGAACACATTAAACACCTTTTGCAACAAAGATAAATTTCCACGAGCTGAATACAAACCCTTGGAGCAAAAAGGAGTGGTGTATTCGATTCCATGTGCCAACGGCGAATCCTGCCGGTATTATGGGGAAACACTGCAAAAGCTCAGCAAAAGAATTTATCAGCACGAATATGCCCTCAGAAAACGCAATCTCAATTACAACACAGTTGCACATTCATTAAATACGGGCCATACCCTGGACTTTGGTAGAACCTCTATAGTATGTAATGAAGATAATACTTTTTTACGCAAATGTAAAGAGTCTCAATACATCATCACTGAGCCAAATGCATACAACGATTGCCTTTCTGTTCAGACAATTGAGCAGTACAAATTTCGAAAAAGAAAATCTACATCTACATCTTATCTACATAGAAGAATCTTCAAGAATCAAGAAAATATATAGTTTTATATAGTTAATCTTTGCTGAACATTAAAAAATCTATTTTTTATCTTACCTTGATATAGTAGCAGCCTTTCAGAACCAGTCCTCGACACGAAATAGTCGAAATGAAATTTCACTTGAAAATGTTGGCGGTCTGCTAATAACTCACTTCAACACTAGATGGCATGTCAATGCAAACTACTTTAGTGCAGTATCGCTATCTCTTATGTTTATGAAGAATTAGATAGGTGGCGTTAAAGGTATGCATGGCGTTATATGGCTCAGGTACCTTATAACTTTTTTTCTTTACTTTTACATGTAGTATGAGCTCCCGAAGTTTCTGCATATCTTCGTGAATCACCCTATATATTTTATGTAGGCCTACCTATTTAATTCATTCGTGGTTAGGATGAATGCTGGGAGAAGGTCTAATTATCTCCCTTTTACATTTATTTTTCTTTTTACTTCTAAACCTTTTTTCTAAAATTTTCAATATAAATTTACCTAATGTCTTGAATCGATTTTAATCCATTTTTCAATTTACTAACATTTCGAATTTAACTTTTAAAGTTTTTCTGAAATCTATTCTTTTCAATTTTTTATATTTATTTTCTTTATTGATTACGCTTTTTTTATATTTATTCCTCGACGATATGAATCGAAAATAAATGGATTCTTAAAGAACGAAGTGACCTCGAAAGAAATATCGAGCGTCATGTTTTGTTGAGAGCTTTCCGCTCACGCTTGAGGAACGCCAATAATAGGGTGACTCCTGGCGGCAGAATTCATCACTATAAATATGCTGTGGGTTTTTTTTTTCTTTTTTGTTTTTGAAACTAAACAAGTTCGATATATTTTATCCAATTTCTCTTATTTATGAAAACAAGGAAAAGTAACGAAAAAATTAAAAATAACATAAAAAGTGTTAAAAAACTTATTAGATATTTATTGAAAAATGTTTTTCGTTCGTTATTTTGTTATTTTGGAGAGCTTTTTCAAATTCAAGGGAAGGTAATTTGACAGAAGAGGAATTGGGAAGGATTTCTGATCGACGAATCAATATTACAGCTTTAAACCGGTCCACAGTTCATAGAAAACAGTTATTATCAACACGCCGAAAGATGAACCTCCCAGAATGCAAAGCAGATTATAGATTGTCCTTTCCTGGCCGACCGCTAACATTGAAACAGAAGAGAAGCGACCTCTTCTCTTTCAATGTTAGCGGTCGGCCAGGAAAGGACAATCTATAATCTACTTTGCATTCTGGGAGGTTCATCTTTCGGCTTGTTGGTAGTAATGTTGTTGGAGAACCAAGTCAGTACTAAATATAAGAAATTAAAGTAGAATTCATCACAAAGACTTCCTTATATGGCGAAATCTGATCATTTACCTTCGCCTGGATAAGAGAATTGGCGTTTCTGCAAATCAAGTTATTATCAGTACCAGAGGGAAGACGTTACAATCAATCCAGTGGTAAAATTTGGAACATTTTTCAATATTTCAAGAGTGAAAATGATGAAATATGGTTTTCTGAAGTGTTGGATAGAACAAATTTGTTCGCTTCGACGCTGAAGAAAATTGTGCGCGAAGGGTCTTTTCACGGGAAATCGTTCACCACTTCCGGAATGAAGACGATTCGTGTAAAGCCATTTTTAAAGCTACTATTAGTAAAATTATTCTTTTTTAGAATGAATACTCAAAGCTTGATATCATTCATTCGAAGCTTCAAACATTGAATTCAACGGAAGCAAAACATCTTCGCAACGAATTCTTCACATGGAGCTGGGAATAAAGTACGGAAGAATTAATATGAAGAAATTCTACAACGACATTACATAGCCAAGCCAAGTTATTAAAACACTTATAAAATAATTTAAATAATAAAAATAACGTAAAAACATAATTTTAATTGTAAAAAATATAAAAAACAGAATGTTATGTTTATAATATTCAGTTACGAATTTTAGCAACTGATGTCGCTGTTACGTCTCTTAAGCAAATTACGCCGTAAAAGGTCTTTCTTTCACGAAATGGACAGTAGCTGCAGTGGGCAGGAAATACTTCTGCCATTTCCATAACCTACTTCGTTGAAGTTGAAAGGATTGTGACAAATATTTTGACGAAAACAAAAGATATTACTGAAAATTTGTACCCTCGGGAAAAACTGATTTCGATAAAAAAGTATTTTAATCTGCGATAATTGGGAGAAGTCTGATATTCTAAAGAAAGGAATTACGTATTAGTGGTCCAGAAACACTGCTAGTAAACAGTACTTCGTGTATGCAACAGAGCTCGAAATGTCGAATTTTATCTTTAGTTTTAATAAATGAACGTTAATATTTTTTTCAACCACATTAAAAGGGTGAGACCAGTGTTTAGAAATGATATTGCAAAATAGCTGTTTCTCGCTAAATTGACGATCATCAGTTGAGAATATCACTGTAAACAATGTTCTGCTGCCTTTAATATTTGTACTTAGACATAAAAATCATTGTCTATTAAATTAACAAAATAAGAAATTTTAATTTACTTAAATTTATAAATATAAACAACTTGTGTTAATTAACTAAAGTAACTTCAAAAATTTAACTTCAAAAGACTATAATTCCCTTTTTTTTTTAATTTCTACCTTTTCTCATTATCTTCGATGTAGTGAGAAAACAAAAATCAATAATTTTCTTGGCGAATATTCAAAATAAACAGTTAATGTATTTTTGCTGCCTTATTTGTGTACCTTTATTTTTTCTTCAAGTGTTTTATACACTTCTAGTCTTGCTAAAATATAAAATGAAGAGTTGGTAACCCTTCAAAATTAGATGCAAAAAGCAATCGAACAATTCAAATTTTTATGTTTCAAGTCTACTAAAACTACAACGTTTCTTGTAAATGTAAGCAAATATTACTTTTTCTGAATATTCATATATTTTGAAAATTGGTTATGACATAACGAAAAAGTAATATTTTTGTGTATATATTTAAAACAAGGTAATTACTGCTTTTAGACAGTATCAAAAGCAAAGCGGCCCCATAATATGCACAATTGTATAAACAAAATAATTAAAAGCAAGAGCATATAAATGCAAGACCGTTCCTTTGTGTTTTAGAGACAAGCTGTGATATAGGGACCGGTAATACAATGCTTAGTGCATCATTTGGATATATTAAAGAATTTACGAAACAATACGTTTGTAAATATTAACAATGACGTTCTGTTGGCAATTGTTGATATTGTTATGTATGAAGCATCAGTATTATTACTGTGTTAATTGTTATCATTTTTAGCTATGGAAAACATTAATTTTGGGGGTCAGGGAGAGGTCCTGCAGGTCTGATTTTTTTTTAAATGTTCATCTACTTTTTGATGCTCAACACAATGGTGAAGGTTTCATTCTAATATCTAACCGTTTGGCCGTGACATACAGTGTGACAGACAGACAACACAAAAGCAATACCGCTTCCCTATGCTAACTGTAACATGAGACCGCTAAACAATTAAAGTATTTGCGAGGAAGATTTTCATTACATAAAAATTCAACTTCAGAATTAAAAATAATTTTCCAAAGCTAATTATAAATCGAATATTTTAAATACTTGAATGGACTTCTTATGTTACTGAATACTGCACTTTGATTTGATTTTGCAGTGTATCACTACACTGTTATATATTTACAGCAAGAAATATCGTATGAATAAGGAAAATCAAAATTAACCAAAAAATATATTAACAGTGATTGATTTTATATTAAACACGAAAAAATTAATTTAATGTCTTGAAGTTTTATGAGCGTTGGGAAATCTTTCATTTTTTTTTTTTGAATCCCAAAGACTTCGCGGTTTTTTGTGTTTATTTAGGCTTAAATTGTACAGGAATATGCAGGTCTGTGGTCCAAGGAGAGGTTTCGGCTCCTAGCGATTTTCGAGCACCGGGACTGGATGATCAGTCCGACGTTCGCCCTCCTTTAACTCCACGAGTAAGAAAACATTTGGTAGAGGGCTGGGTGAATCCTAGAGTCCATCCGAAAAAATACCCCACCACTGCCAGCAATTGAACCCGGACTTCTCCAGTCCAGCGCATAATCCACTAGACTACCGTAACCAATTCATTTAGAATGAATAATTCGATAACAAGAACCTTTTGTTTATCAGTAAAAATATATCAATATATAATTTCTTGATTTTGGGCTGTTCAAGTTTTACGTAAGCACATGTTTAGTCATTTTACATCCATGCCCCCACCTTTTAAGCAAAAATAAGCAGATGCCCGACCGCCCCCCCCCCCCCCTCTTTCGTAAGATTTGCCAAATCATTAACAATAAATATCACTCAATAATAAATTAAAACAGTTAAAAATTATATCAAAGTTTAAACGCGTGCATGTTTATCGGTCTTACGTAAACATTTCTCGATTCTGCCCTCGTCAGCAAAATAAGCAAAGCTTCAACCCCCTCCCCTTGAATGCCTACGTAATACTTGAACTGCCCCTTTATTATTTAAATTATAAGAATGATAAAACAACCGTTTTTATGGTTCAAGATTATACGTTTTATTTAAACTATAAATAAGGAACAACATGCTTTTCATTTATCTCCTTTGAAAAAACAATGGCATAAAAAAAGAAAATAACTCACAGATATGATTAGATGATTGCAGGATATTTCTTCAAGCGCCATCCCTTGGGCATCTCTTATGTCTAAGACGCTTACGACACAAGAGGACTGGAAAGACAAAAACATAATCAAATAAGAACATTTCAAAAGATAAAAGCTATTGAGAAGATGTTTACTTCAATTTCAATCGATATCCCAGTATTTTGAAATAAAATAACAATTACTTTTTCATTGGATATTCAAAAATAATAATAGTCAATAGTAATATTTAATTTGTTGTAAAAATTCTAATGCATCGGAACTTTTCTAATATACCTACATATATTTCAACTTTAATAAATTATATATCATTTGTGTAATATTGTGATAACATCTGTAATCATTTCATGTTTATCTAAGTTTGTGTTTATGTAACGTTTATTACAATGGTAATCAAAATTATATTATTAAAGTTAATAATAATTTATAGTTAATCATTTTAATTTCCTTTATAATTTTTTTATATCCTTTGAAGCATTGTAAATAATATACACAAAATTACTAATTTAAAATTAATTACTTTTTGAAATTAATTTATATTATGTACGTTAATAAATAACGATATCAAATTTATACTATTATATTGTAAATAATAATGTAATAATTACATAGACCCAGCTAAAAGAGAAGTATTTACCTAGCATGGCTGAATTTATTGTAAAATATTAATAATAATAATAAATAATATAAATATTGTTATTGCTTCAGTGAAATTGGTAAGCGGTTGCCCGTACACAAACACAAACAAAACACTCCTATTACGAAAGTAAATTGCATTTCTACCAGAAAGTGTGAAAATTGCTTTTCATATTTGGAAATCTTAATTTCTTTCAATAAAATAGTTGAGGTCAAAACATTTCCTTTGTTGTTTTAATGTAGTTGTATTGAAGAATTATATTGAAGAATGATAAAAAAAAGTCAAAGTCAGTCATGAATTTTGAGTAATGGTCTCCCGAATAGACTTTACAGCAATGTACTGTATTAATGCTGGTACCATTTTCTGTAATGGATTCTAATAGGTGTAACATGTATTCAAATACATTTTTTATTACTCTTCTATTTTAACTCAATTGTAATAGATTATTATTATTATTATACTTATTCTTGTTATTGTGTTGGGTTGGCCCAAAAGTTCGTTCGTTTTTTTTTTCCTTTTGCTCTAATAGCGCTTAGGTGCCTTAACGTCATTCGACACCATTTTGTTAGATTGTATTGTTAAATGCAGTTCTCATATCAGCGTGCATTTAAAATAAAAATTGATCAAAATTGGTGAATTTTGTGTCGCCTATATAACGTTGAAGATGGAAGAAAATAAGCACGCAAGACCGCATGTTTCTTTGATGATCAGACAAAAACTGATTCATCCATTATATTCACCAGACATTGCACCTTCGGATTTCC
>JAFIDM010000005.1:26039964-26054676 GCA_023159025.1 Thereuonema tuberculata
ATAAAGTGACCATAATCAAAAAAAAATCTGATCCTGGCAGTTTTAACATTTTATTCCATTTTTGTGAGGAGAAGGCGCTGTTTGATATAAAGTATTGGAGTTAGGGGTTTTTGAAGTAAGGTTTTGCGCCGTATATCTCGGAAGTACAATTTTTTACTAGAAACATGGCAATTCTTACTCACCGCTGTTCCTATTAAGTCCAAATGCGGCCGGATTTGGTCCCATCTGGTAAAAATTACTGATTTAAGATTAATAACAACATCTAGCGAACCCTTATGTCCATAAGTTTTTAAAATAATTTTCACATTAACTCGTATTATCACTATTCATAATTGAACATTCTTTTATTGCAATAAATGTGTCTTATATAATCTCACTCGTACTCTGGGGAATTATTTTAAGTAGTTTCCTCATTCGTAGCGGTGCAATCGCATTCACTATCGGTTCTGGAATCTGAATATTCTGCCTCATCATTCACCAGTATTCCCTTGTAGAATTCCAGATCTGGGTTTTCTTTCCATTCGTCGCCGTACCTTGTAACGAGGAGTTTGCGAACATCCTGGATTTTTTTCTGATTAATTTGAACTCCAAGGGATACACGATTCGGTGTTATCGACTGTAGCTTCTTTCCCCTCTTCGTAATCGAACTGAACTGTGTGCAATCGGTATTGTAATTAACTTCACCTTCAGTGGATAAACAAAGTTCAGTGGATAAACGTCCATTGCCACTTTCACCGGTAGCAATATTCATAAAAACAGCAAGACTTTTGTTTCTATCGGCATCACATGGACGCTGATATATTGAAACTACTGTGTGGAAAATAGTTTGGGATATGGCGGGGTTTGATAATGCATTCGCATTGGACATGGCGGGCTTTGAAACAAAATTCGTATCGAAATCGTATCAAAATACATTGTAATGGCTATTTTTGAAGTTAAACTGAATGCAAACGACGGGTTTTGATTTGAACTTAGTAAAAACTCCACTGGCTTGGAATTTGCAATTTTTGGAGATGGCGGGTTTTGATACTAAGCTCCTCAATTGTAGCATTAAATTGTTTTTATACATCAGACTCATATTTTCGTACTTATGATGATGTTGAATTATCTATTCACCGTTTGTATGATTATAAGACAACATCAGAGAATTTGATAATAGGCGCATTGGGATCTTCCGGTATACACAAACCAGAGTGATTCCGGAAGACCGACAAAGTTTGATAAATTTACCATTTTAAGAAAAAAAGAAATCGTTAACTGTATTTTTTAAAATAATGTAATTTATTTATGAAATTTATTTAAATTCATTTATTTAAAAATTTATCAAATGAAGTTAAAATAACTAAGAACGTGGTACTTCCGGAGTCAAACTCGACGATTGAACTGTAAATAATAATTTAGGCATCCGATGGCAGGTGGCCTGACAATGCTTTTGTACCTCTGTCAACATTAAGTCTTTACACGAGCTTGTTGCTGTCCTTTCTAAAGCGCATTGATGTCTTGACCTACACTTAAAGTGAAGAGGGTTATTAATTAATTGAATGCAGAGCTGTATTTTTTTATTTTTTTATTTACAACTATATACGTATATCAGTTGCACGCTTCTTGCGTATTGAATTCTGAATTGTTCATTAACTAAATAAAGTTCATTAATCGAAATGAC
This sequence comes from Thereuonema tuberculata, assembly GCA_023159025.1. NCBI lineage: Eukaryota > Metazoa > Arthropoda > Chilopoda > Scutigeromorpha > Scutigeridae > Thereuonema > Thereuonema tuberculata. Next base: position 26,041,628 of record JAFIDM010000005.1, read on the forward strand.
AGTCGTGCGGAAGTATCCTGCGCATTGTTTAAACATAATTGTTCCATAATTAAACAATGCTACAGCTGGTCTAATACACATCTGTATTTTATCTTTCTAATTGCACTTATGCTTTATCCTTCAAAGCACATAAAAATTACACTGTATTAACACTTGAATATAATTGCTTTAATACTTCACAATAATTAGCACTTGTGAACTAAACTTGTAACACAGAAGTAGCACTCACTTGATGCAATTAGGTTTTCTAAGTATTGTAATCTCAGCAACACACATGTGACACATTAATTCATTAAACACTATAATTCTATCTATGCACATGATTCTATCTATGCATTAATTACATTGATGCTATAAGTCACTGTAATTAATACTTGCATTAATTAAGTCAAACGCACTAATTTAATTCGGTAGTGTAACAAATTCACTATCTAGTGTTCACTGCAAAATTCACAATCTCGAAGCACTTTTGAATTTGATTACTAGTTCTTCAACTATTAAAATAATTCCTTGAATAATTTCTTTAATTTCACTTTAACTTCATAAACTTAGAAATAATAATTTTCACAGTTAATTAATTATTTTCTCGACTTGAGACCTCTTTCACAAATTCACTTGGCAACCTTCCAAGTAATAGTCATGTGGGCACGACATTTTACTTTTCTCCAAAACGTGTAATATCGGCAAATCTTTTGTAACACTTATCGTTCCCTTCACGGAAAAATATAATTGAAAAGTTTAACTCACAGTTTGCGATGATATTCACTGTTCAAACGCTGCGTTGAATTCCCTTTGTTTCAATACGGCTATTCTTTCACTTGACGAACGGAGCACATTCGCTTCCCCTGAAAGTTGCTTCACTTGCAAGGCCACACTAGACATCTCGCCTCAGGCGCGAGAACTTTTCCTTGCGTTCATTCACGGCTCACCCGAATCTCGAACTGTCCAACGCTCACAATACTCTCGTATCAGTTCACATTTCTCAATCAATCACATGACTACTTTTAATTTATTTTTCTTGACTTCTCTAATTCACTCATTTGAATTATAAACTTTATATTGCAACACAAAAAAAAAATATTCTCTATATTTTAATCGAATAAAAAAGGAAAATACTTCGAAGAAAGAATAAATAATAATAAATATAATTTTGATCAATCAAAATTCTCCACATAAAGTTTCAATAGAACTCTGTACAGATGCTTTCACTCTTTATTACGTACCGTATATGCTCCAATAAACGCCGAGGCTCTTATTGTCGCCGGTCTCTAATAAGCGCCGGGCTGCAGAGGGGACACGGCCAAATAGTAGCCGGTCTCTAATAGTAGCCGGATCTTTGATATTTGCCTACCGGTACTAGTGTAAGCGTCCGTATCTTTATAGTCGTGCGTAATATCTTACGGTACATTGCCTTACAAAATGCTGCCCAAACGGTCATTTGACATTGCATTTAGATTCGCGCAGTGGAATACGCGAAAGAAACTTCCGGTGAGGCGTCCGCCCGTCATTGCGGATTCGGACGACGAATAGCAGCGAAAGATACAGAAAGACATTGTCATTTATCTTTAACAGTTTTATATAGCATGTGAATTCAAATAAAGTAGCTGTTTATAATATTAGTCGGTATTTATGTGTAAAAATATTGCGTTCTGAAGGTTGTTGTTAATAATGGCCTGTCTCTAATAGCAGCCGGTCTCTGTTAAGCGCCGCGAGCCGAGGCTAGTTTTTTAAATAAACGCCGGGGGCCTCTATTGGAGCATATACGGTATTTCATAACCATGACGGATAGAAATTTACTGTTTTTGCAGACTGAATCGAAATTAACTTTGCATATTTAAGGCAAAGATGAAAGCAAATTACATTTGAAGCTAAATGCCTGCTTTAAAAATAATTTGATGTTTGTGCAGGAAAATTTATCAAAACAATACTCTCATAAAAGGAATTAGCGTTTTCACATCAACATTTCATCTACAGTACCACAGTAACAATACTGCACTTCACAGTGTACGCAGTGTTCTACTTTGATTCGTACTTGTTGTAGTCTTCTCGAGTAGAGCGTGCAAAGATGCCAGATCTTTGGAATTTTGAAAATTAGTTAATTTTTCTTTTAAATATTAACAGTAACTTAGTTTATTGAAAATTTACTCTTCAATTTAGCTTCACCCTTCATTCAAAGATTTGTGTCAGCCAGTGGCCTGGCAAGGGGAGGGGGGGGGGCGGTCCGCCCCGGCCCCCGCCTAGAAGGGGCTCCCACCAGCCAGCCTAGAGGGCCCCCCAGCCAGCTTATTTCCTTTTTTTTTGGTTGTAAAAGCAAGCGTAGGGGCCCCATCCACTCAATTATTTCCTTTTTTTTTGGTTGTAAAAGCAAAATTTCCTTTTTTTTTTTTGGGGTTGTGGAATAATGGAACTCCCGCTCCCGGGCCCCCAGAGGCGTTGCTACGCCACTGGTGTCATCTACTTCCTTTTCGTCTTTAACTAACAAGAAAACGGCATATCCTGTATATCATGGGATTTAATACCCTTTTGTAAGATGAAAGTTCACCTAGAGTAAATGTATATACAAATGTATATACAGGGTGTTTCCGAACTTATGTCACAGAAGAGTATGGTAGATAGAGGGTACGAAAACAAACAGATTTCATTAAGTAATGTCCGGTCTTGTATCAATACAGCGCTATAGTCGTTTTAGTGCTGTGGCCTCCAGATCGCCAGATCTTAATCCTATTGATTTCTTCTGTTTGAGCCTGGTGTACGCCATACCTGTCGATGCAGTCGATGAACTGCGTCAAAGAGTTGTCGAAGCCTGCAAACATTTGTTTTACACTTCTCATTTTTGAACAAGTGCGGCAGTCAAGGTTCCGACGATGCCACTATTGTGCAGATCAAGAGAGACTTCACTTTGATATATTCTCTAATGCACAACACTCCAAATAGACAGATGGCAATGGCTCTTCCATGAATGATTGCCTACCAGCCATAACACTATAACGACTGTAGCGCCGCATCGGTGCAAGAGCGGACATACATTACTTAATGAAAACTGTTTGTTTTCGCATACTCTATATACCATATTTTTCTGTAATATAAGCTCGGAAACATCCTACACGTTTATATATGTAGATACAGGTGTAGGGGCCAACTCTCCACCGATTTCGAGATATTTGACAATGTTTTCATTGATTTTCAAGTATTAGCTTAATTACTTCTTATTGTTCGTTTCTGAGGAATGGTCTGTGGCTAATGCCTAAGCATTTATTTAAATTCCATTTCTTTTTTCTTTTTTTTTTCTTAAACATTTTTTTTTCTCTTTTTTTTCTTCTTCTTTCTATAAATTATAGCTTTTTATCGAACCATTTGAAAGCTATTGCGTTTGTCCTGTATGTCCGTCTTTGCTTGTCTGTTACTTCCTAACAACTTCTAACAGAAGGTCGGATCGGCTAACGAACTTCACCATCGTGTTTAGAGACCCAAACACTGGCGGAATGGAAAATTTATTTCTGCCTATCCGGAAAAATGCAGACACAGGTGACTGTTTGTTTCCGCAAGTTTGGGAATTTTTTGCTCGACAACTACTGACCAATCGACTTGAAATTCGGGTATGCTTTACTTTAGAATGTCAATCAATCAACTACTATACAATCTATACTTTTATTCGACCGTATCCACAACAGTTTGTGGATACTGTTTCCTGAAACAGTCGACTGTGTCCGCATTTTTCCGGATAGACAGAAATAAAGAATGAATCTTTGTTTAGTTTAGACTCTCTAAACTAAAGCATATCCACATTTCAAGTCGATCGGCGAAGTAGTTGTCAGGAAAAAATTTCCCAAATGGCACCTTTTTCTCTTGTATTTCTCTGGCTCTTCTCTCATTGCGTCACACACACAAAGGGATTGATAAGTGATACTTAACAATAATTTGAATGTGGCCTCGTGGCCTAATAGATAAGACGTCTCTCTTCGACGCGATTCCTGTCGTTTCATTGTAAAGATTATTTCTATTTCTTTTAATTGATTATGCACGCGTTCATTGGCTTCATGGTTTTTAATGGGTCGCCCTTAATTTTATGCTTTTTTTAATTTCCTATTATGTTATGAATATCTTAATCAGAAAACTAAAAAAAGGTTTTAAAGTGAAGTTTAAAAGTAATTAAAGTTAAAAGTAAATAAATAAATAATAATCTCTCTAACTTTTTTTTTAATTAGAAGTAAAAATATTTAACTTAGACAAACAAAAAAAGAAAGCATAAATAAATATATAACTAAACCTGTTTTTTTAATCTTGTGTTCTTTCTTTCCTGTGTTAATATGTATTTCTCTTGGCATTTTTTAAATATTAATATTTCAACTATTAAAAATTTATGGATAAGAATTCTGAGATCGATTTAAATTCTAAGCCCCCCCCCTCCCTCGATCTTTAATTAGACTTCTTGGAACAAACCCATCTGAAAAAGTACCATGTTGTCCGTTTTGTTCATTTTTTGTATGGGGGGGAGGTGAACTTCACAGATGTTCAACTTCAACATAGGGCTTTTCTGAGAATTCAGCTGTCAACATATCCTTCTACATAAATATAATTAGACTAATCGTTCAGCTGTTGATTTGTGCAAACTATCTATACATATATACAAAAGTCAAAGTTTATATGCTTGTATGTTCTCTGTACAATTTTACACCTTTGATGGATCTAAACCAAATTCTGCATTCTCTCTATTATCCTACAATAAATGAGACTAAATTGGAACCTGGACACACACCCCTCTCCCCCTGATTTCATTCCCTTCAGACTGTGTTGGTAATAATTGCTAAACCGTTTAGTTGGAAACACGAAATTTCACATGAGTGTTCTTTGTCAAAAACGAAAAGATGCTAGTTGATCGAATTTTCGATATTTTGGGTATAAACAGAGGGGCCCAATCTTTCTTGATAGGTATGCGCATCTCTGAAACTGCTTGAGGTAGAAACACGAAATTTGATATGCTTGTTCTTTGTCAAAATCAAAAAGATGCCATTTGATCGAATTTTCGAAATCGAGCCTTAAGGGGTGTAAACCTGTAGAGGATGATGGGATGGACAAACTTTGTTGAAGGAAACTTCTACGAGGTTTTCGGGTTGCAAAATAAGAATATCACATTAATTCGTAATAATCACGAGATTTTTTTTTTTAACAACTGGGGAAGGTTTGAAGTGATGGGGGTGTGGAGAAGGACAGAAAGGGTGGGAGGTCTTACATTCTCCGATCTCGATATTAATTTCATATCTAGGAATCTCGAGTTACAAAATTCAAATATAAAATGACTTCGTACCGATCTCGTGATTTCTTTATCAACTGGGAAAATTTTGAAATTCTACAATTTCAATTTCGTACTCATCCACATCAGGTTTTTTTTTTAACCTGTACGAAGAACTGGTATTTCAGCTAGTAAAAATAGAAAATTCAATTAAATACTATGTTTAAAATACTCTATAAAAGTTTAATTTTTCCTAAATTAAGTTATAACTTAACTAATTTTAATTAAAAAAGTGAAAAATGTATATTAAAGAAATTATTAGAATAAATACCTAAAACTATGGAATGTATAAAAATTACTTAACAGAAAAAAATAATGACTTATATATTATGTATTAAATTATACATGGATAATCTTATAATTTTTATCCATAAATTTTATTGGTTCAGAAATTAATAATTCTGCATTAACAAAATCGTCAAGAAAAAAAGCGCTTTACTATAAAATAGAAACAAAGACGAGATTAAAAAAAATAGTAAATGTATGTTTTGTTTTATTTTTCTTAATTAAAGTATTGCTAATTAAAAACAAAGTTATGGAGAATATTACATCACTTTTCTGCCTAATATTCATAATATAATCAGAAGAAAAAAAGAAAAAGGCTACATTTAAAGAAAGAAGTAAAAAGAAAAAAAAGAAAGAGAAGGAAATGATTAAAAAAAAAAGTTTACGCTCCAGGAGAATTCTACTGAAGAGCGTCTTAGCTCTTCAGTCCGATTACTTAGGCATTACGTCATACCAACATTTCCTCTGGCATCAAAACTACAAGAAGTAAATAAACTAATTCTTGAAAAACAAATTAATGAAAACCATATCAAATATCTTGAAATCGAAAGAGCTCCCAAACAGACACACACACACACACACACACACACATATATATATATATATATATACAGATTAGATATTGGAGATATAGAATCCAACGATTCTTATACACGCAAATTTATTCTTAGATTTGCGAATTCTGACATTAGCTTTTTCATAAAATAGTGAAAATGACCTTTTTTTTTTGTAAATGGGTTGGCAAATTCTAATATCTTTCTACAGAAGAAATAATCAGGAATAAATCCCAGATCTGCTGGATAACTGGATCATCGTGTAATTGAAAGGGTGTGGACTACATGGCTTATTGGTATAAACTTGAGACTGCGGGCTGGAAAAGCGTAGCTCAATCCATAGTGAAGGTGAGATTTTTCCCGATAATATTGGAACACTAGATTGGCTCGAGGATTCACCTAGCCCTCTATAAAATTGGGACTGGACTTTCACACCTAAAGTTAAAAGGGGTTGACCACTAAACTATCTTCCGATATCAGTAGTTCCGAATGATCACATAAATATTGAAGCTGATATTTTCGATACATATACAAGCCACTAAGCCACTATTTTTTTATTACTTGGGGTGAATGTGGGCGGCACGAAGTCAAGCACCGCGACCTGAAAGATCTATTGCGCGAAACCCACGGAAATGAGGATAGATGAGAGAAAGACTGAGAAAGTATGGTGGTAGGCTCGTAGGGGAAACGGGAGAACTCCGAGAAAACCTGCCCAGCGCGGATCATCCACCATCACGAAAGCCTCTAGGCCTATGAACTCAAGAATGCCAAAGCGGAAACCAAGCCTAAAACTATTGTAATTTTTACTGAAACTTAATGCATAAGCCTACTTAATACTAAACATATTAATTTATAAATGTTTATAGGAAGAAATCCTTTATAATTGTAATTGCATTTTATATCTGAGCTGCTAGATATTGTATAGAAAATATAATACTATTATTATATTTCCATTCATTGTCTGTTGATGCCATTGACATAATAATAGACAAAATAATTTAGCAATCAATATTATGGCTTCTCCGGCGCACCCTATTCATCTGGCAAATAAAAACGCACGCTACGACATCGGACTCTACCAATAAACACGTATATTTTATGTGGTAACTGTGGGTGGCAGGGAAGCCAAGCACCGCGACCGGAGGTCGATTATACTATCCCACGGAAATAAGGACAGACGGAGAGAAAACTGAGAAAGAATGGTGGGAGAAGCAGGGAAAATGGGAGAAACCCGAGAAAACCTGCCCAGCGCGGATCGTCCACCATCACGAAACCCACATGAGAAATAAACACGTAACAACTCTAATCCTGTGAAATTTTACTTAAAAGCCTACTATTGAACCAGGGCAATCACGAAGTAGCCTGTATTTTCTGCGCCGTAGCCTGTATTTTTACTTGGCCTTGATCTGTAAGTAGATAATATTAACGAATTCTAAGAAATGATGACAGTAAGATTGACTTTAAAAAATAACCGAAAAGAGAAGAGAAAATGTATTAAAGTTTTATTAAAATTCCTTAAATTCCTTAGCATTTTTATAATGTTTATTAAATTCCTTAAAATATATTTCTTTGTAATCCCAAACATTTTTAAATACAACATTTTTATATGTTTGTATCGTGAGATTACAAAGAAAAACCCTTTCGTACGTTTAGTTTATTAGGCAATTAAGTTTCAATTTTAATAAGTAATATATTTAATAAAAGTTTATTTTCTTCAAAACTTTTATTAAAAAAGTCTCTATTTTTTTTCAAGAGAGGCATTTTTGGAAGATAATAAAATATTACCTGTTATTACCTATTACTATTAATGTATTAGCAGTAAATATGAAATTTCATATTTGACACAATGTAGTCAGTGTATAAAATTTGCATTAAACAAATATATATATATGTACTGTCTTTTTTTAAATAAAAATAAATAAAACGTTTTTCAAATGCATGTTTAAAATAAAAATTAAAATTTGCTATAGGCTGTACAGGCCTGTGGGATCGCGGAAGGTCAGGCTCCCGCAGCTCGACCAACGACGCCCGCCCGACTTTAAAAGAAACCCGGTACCCTTTCTACAGAGGACTGGGTAGACCCTAGGACCCGCTTGGAGGAGAAAGGAGCATGGAAAAAATCCCCGCCCTCCGCCGAGGCCGGGAATCGAATTTGCTTTCTCCAACCTTCATCAACGCGCTCTGACCACTCGGCCACCGGGCCCATGCAAATATGTCAGTCATGAATAAAAACAAAAAACAAAACAAAACAAAAACAAATTTAAAGAGTGGTTGTGAGTGGACGGAGACATTTTTTTCGGAGATTAAGATATGTCTTGATGTAAAGGCCCTAAAAGTAAGGTTCCCGGCGTTTCATGATCAACTGAACTCTTGATTTTGAGTGGTCAGTCAAACGCCCGGTGTTTTTGTTCCTGGAAAACAAATCCGATTTTATTCTACCTAGGGCTGGGTGGAGCCCTGGGACTCGTCTAGAAAAAGTTTTAAGAAAAATCTCCGACCTCAGTCCGCCTCCTTAAGTCCACAGTCAAGTCCATTACCAGTAAACAGAAAAAAAAAAGCTGTAAAACTAAACTTTACCCTAGTAAAGTAAAATAATAAAGTTAAATAAATTAAAAACTGTATTAGTCCTCCAACGAGAAAGAAATTATATGAATTAATATTAAATAAAAATTTCAGGTTGCAGCAAATGCCATCTCATTAGGAGTATTATCGCTTTAATATTTTCCCTCAGTTTTCTGTGACCATTTAAATTGTCATTGTTTCACCGACCTAATAGGAAAAAAGTATACGTCAGTTTCGAGATGTATTGTAACGAATAACAAACTGGCGAATGACCTTGATAATAAGTTGTACATTCAGGGTGAAATGAGGTACAGATTGGAATTTCCTTACAACTTCCGTTAGAAATGTAATACAACTACCCTTACAATTTTAATATCTGAGATTTTTTTTTTGGCTATCTTTTTCAATTTAAGGTAATATTAGAAGGAAAATTAAAATCTAAAATCAGATTTTTTTTCTAATATTTAATGAAGTTTTCGTATATTAAAAGGTGATGTAATGTTTTTAGCGATCCATTAAGGAAAAGATATTAGGATTCAAGTGCTGCTTTATTTACTTAATGCATTCCACAGCCCAAACTGGCCCCAAGAGTCATTTCCACGTTAAACTCTCCTTGGCTTCGATTTTTTTGGAAAAAAAATCCGACAACAGGTCCCCAGCCACTTCTCAAAACACGTATCCATTCTCTGAGTCAGAAAACAGTAGGAATTGGACAAATTGGGCCTATCTTTATTTACTCGACTATGCTGAGAACGAAGATGATTACTTAGAGTGGTCCGAAGGGTATAAATGCGATGTAGACATGGTAAATGAACTTAATGCGAGCATCGCTCGACATTGTAGTGATCCTCGAATTTCAACAACATGAATAAATATATTTTGCGCGCCTATCAGCAGTAGGGTCACTTTTAAAAATGCAAGCATTTTGTAGACTATACGCGGTCTCTGGTTTTATGGTTTATTATAAAACTGTCAAAAAATTACAGGTGAATGAAAACCTAAAATTATACTAATATTTCGCGAGGTTTTGTAAATTATATGTAAATTGCATTGTACGATTTTAATTACAGGTTCTGTTTATAATTCTAATTTCATTTTTTTTTTCTTTTTCCAGTATTCAGTCTGATTCTCCCTTGTTCAGGTTTAGTCAGGGGAATTGCTACTCTTGCTGTATGTCTCGTCATCCGGGACCATAAAGGGAACATTCTTCCCGGCATGCCTCTGCGTATACACCTACAGAAACAGTGCAGCCAAAATGGTAAGTGACACAGCTATCTAATTGATATTATAATTTCGAAATGTTGCTTCAGCTTTATGGCAGCAGGTGGCGACAGGCTTTTGTAAGACAAAATGAAAAAAATTTCCATTTAAATTCTCCCGAAACCTTTAGTAGATATGATATTTCGATCTGAAAAGAATCCAAATATCGGATTTTGAAAACTACATCCATTTGAATGAAAACGAGAACTACATTTAAGGAAAACAATAAGATTTCATTTTATTTTATAACAATTTAACATGGATTATTTGGAATTGCCTTTTGGGGAATTCTGATAAGTTAAAGTTAAAGTACTTTAACTTATATTTGAAAAATTGATATATATTTTTTTAATTGAAAGAAATTGATATTTAATTGATAAAAATTATATATAAAACATACATAAATAGCTTATAAACATATAAAATACAGTAAAATTTATATAAATGTATATCTTAAATTATTAAGATAATATCAATTTTTCAAATACAACTTAGTATTTATAACAAGTACATATAAATTTTCGGATTTATTAAATATGATCCTTTTTCAGATATATGCTTATAATTATTAAGATTAGAAATTTTAAAAAAAAGTTCATACACGTTCAACTGCTCCAGCAATTGTTATATTGTGTTCTTAATATTTTTTTAATTAGATAACTTAGTACTAATCCATCTAACAGTTCAGCATCAATTGAGATTAAGCAATTAAAAAAAAAGTTTAAATAACAAAATAAATAAATCCAAATGAGCAAATAAAAATAGGAGAATTCAATATTTTTTTCGAGATATGAACTTCCGTTCAGATATGATCTAATGCTAGGAAATGTGTTCTTGGTTTGATCAAATTTAACTAATTTATTTCTGCACTCCTATATCTCATACTAACTGATATATAATCTCCTATATTGTATTGGCTTCTACACTCCTGTATCGTACTATTCTCAGTCAAAGAAAATTGAACACTTTTCTACTTGTCTATTTGTCTGTTTGACGTCCTCTGTGAAAATTTGTACTTAGCTTGTTCATGTTGTATCTTGTTATTACTGTTTTATTGTAATACGGCCTTCTGTATCCCCACTAGTACCATCTACTGTACAAACCTAGAATTTCAGAATATGCAATAGACAGCGGGGGAGGGAAGAAGCAGACAAACACGGGAAAGAAAGGAAAAAGCCATGTCTGCTCCGGGATTCGAACCCGATTCAAATGTACCGGTCTCTTGCAGGCTTCCGCCTTGACTACTAGACTGTGCCTGAACCACAATGGTTCAATTTAAAACATAGGAACAATTTACTTTGGTCTCTGATGGGATACATTTGACGATACATTTAGGAGTGATTGGAGGGGGTACTCATAAATGATCCCCGCACTTCCTCGCTCAAATTGACTGAGTTGATTTCATTAAAATGTGATATTTATGGCTCAACTTATAACAGGATCATTGCACACATCTTTTTCATCCTTATTCCTAAGAGAATTTTCGCCTGGCAGTGCGAAGCTTCATCAGCTTTGCTCTTAATTGGTAAGCAATGATATTACAGTTAAAGGCTCGTAGAAGAGTTACAATTATTTAAGTCTATAGTTCTGTTAAACTCTTCTCTGGAACTGTTAGGTAACAGGTGTTGTTAAAAGCTTTTACGTTAATCAACATTCCCATATAATTATGAAACATAAAAGTACTTAATATCAGGAATACACTTAGATATCCATCGAATAATAGAACTAAAATGCTCACGCTTAAAGTTGAAACTCCCAGAATGCAATACAGATTATAGATTTTCCTTTCCTGGCCGTTCGCCAACATTCAAATAGAAGAGGTCGCTTCTCTTCTATTTGAATGTTAGCAAACGGCCAGGAAAGGAAAATCTACAATCTGCGTTGCATTCTGGGAGTTTCAACTTTCGGCGTGAGCACTTTAAGCAGCTGAGGAATGGAGATTAGGGTTTGATTAGTTTGATCAGTCTCAAATTGTAAGTTTGACCATTAATAAGGAACGCATGAAATTTAACAAAAATCGGTCCTGTCGTTTTAGCGAAGAATTTCGAGTTTATATTTCAGGGATGAAGATGCCTATGTCACACCATAAAAAAGCAGCATACCAAATTTTAGGAAAATCTGGACATATGTTTTAAAGTGATACCCGTATCACTTTGAGTTACATAGAAACTCAAAATAATTCAAGACATACAGTACCGCCCCGATTATCCGCAGAATTGGGTGGCAAGGGCTTCGCGGATAACGAAAATCACGGATAACCTGAAAAAAGACTAAAAATGATATGTAAACATGAAAAAAAATATTTCACCTTTAAAAACTACGTTTTTTTGTACCAAAAACATAATATGTAAAACTTTTAAAATATGTATAGCAAAGCAGAATCCTTTCCTCTACGTTTGCATCCACAAATTCCGACAAGGCCTGTAGGATCACGATGCACAATAAACCTGTCAGTAATTTTCGACCTTCGCACTGTAGGGCCTATTGTATTTTCCCTGCCGTTGGCTTGGATTAAAATTGGGTTTTTTGAGGTTAGTAATAAAAAAATTTTTCGCCGCACTCGCGGATAATCGGGGCTCTACTGTACAACAGAGAAATTGCAAGTAAGGTAAGAATCCCCTGTCAACTGGTTTTGATCATATAAAAAAAATGGGCTTCGTCAGTCATTGCTATGATGCCTCACGGACTGTCTGAAAGGAATTCGTTAGATAGAGTTTCAGCTTGTGTTAATCTGCTTGACTGCAAACAAAATGACCCAATTACGGATAGATTGATAATGGGAGATGAAAAATGGATTTTATACGATAATTTAAAATGAAAAACGGTATTGGGCCCTTACCAGGACAAGCTTCTCAAAGCACTGTAACGCCAAGATTGCATTCGAAATAGTGTAGGCTGCGTCGGGAAGGTTGAATTGTGGAATCTAAATTCTCCCATCTTTTTCACAACTTGGCACCATCGGATTTCTATGTTTTTAAGCTCTGCAGCACCGCTTGCAAAGAAAAGCTTCCAAATTGACAATGATATTAAACCTTATTTGAAGAATTTTTCAATAGTAAATCTGTAGATTTATGCTACTAAATATTCTTACTACTCCT
>JAFIDM010000005.1:26071362-26121025 GCA_023159025.1 Thereuonema tuberculata
TGAAATAAGCCTGTCAGTGACCACATTTCATCGGGGTTTTTTTCTTTCTTTTTAGATACTCCCAAGATACTCAAGAAGAATCCATCGAATATTGTTCACCGCACTGGAGTGCTCCTCCTGTTAGCAGGATCCCGTTTCCTATTAGCCGTTTCCTTTCTCCATCTATCCGAGATTTGGTTCCAGTCAACAGAGGTCGTCAGCAGGATTCTGTTCGTTGTTTCCGTTTCTCCGAAGATCGTCTGCATTACGCTCAACTCCACTCCGGTCGTTTGAGGACACACTTTCGGTGACGTTGCAGTACCTTGATTTCATTGGATGTGAAAGCATTTATAATTTCCTGCTTCTTAATAATTTTATCACTTGTAAAAGTTCCGTACCAAAGCAACGAAACCGATCGTTGTTTTATGTATTTTTAATTCATATAAATGTTTTTTTAAGCATTTTAATTGTGTGTTGGCCGAAAATTTTCTATGGTATTCTGTGAAGACGTTATATTAATATTTCAAACCACAGCGACCTCGTATATGTTTCATTATCGACCACTTCCTGTGAGACAAGAGGTGCCCGCAGACCGGACTCGTATTTTTCAGCATAACTACAAAACATAACGGTTCCAGTAAGATATATCTGCGACTTGTGGTTTGGATTGTAGAGGTAGTGAAAGTGGATTTTTGTGGAAGGAGGTCATTAAAAATAAGCAATGTTTATTACACATGAAAACGTTTCTAACTGCTGATACATCAGAAAGTTACTGTCTTTCAACTAAATTTGCACAAAGACTTTCTGATTCAATCCTTTACGTAAATAAGCCTTCCCTTTCTACCAATAACTGCATTCGAGGATAGGTGTTTGGAATGATCCGCAACTCCCGAAGTATATTCCTGACATTGATGAGTTCACTGGCTGGTGTGAGCTGATGTTTCTATGTTTTTGGGTGGTGATGGTACTAGGAGATGAAGAGAGAAGTAATGGATTCTTGGTGCTTTCATTTTTGGTTGAAATTGAACAAGCACAGTTCAAACTAGTGTAGCACAAAACAAGCAAACCGTACAATTGCAGTCTAATCAAACGCGTCTGTTGTTAAAACGGACCATTGGCATACAAATAAGCTTATAGGAGAGTTGTTGCGCCTAAGCATTCCCAGTGATCCAACCACATTGGATCACTGCTGGTACATCAGTGGGTCGAGAGTATTATCTTCTGTGTAGTCGATCCAGTAATTACACGGATAGCAATTTTGTCCAATTACTCCTACTTTCCTGACCTGTTCAGTGACAACTTAAAACCCGGAAATGGTCTGGACCGGAAATCAGATTTTTTCAAATCTCCAGACCATGAGGAATCCAACAAGACTCATCCTACTCTAACTCAGGAATATACTGTGGAGAGCGTTACACACACACACACACACACACACACACACACAGTAGTTAAAAATGACTCTTCGTAGCAGAACAATTGCCTACCCTTGCTTTAGTCTACGTCATAATAAGACGTTCATAACTTTTACGTTTATTATTAACCCGTAATAAGTTTACAATATAGTGAAATCCAATGTTCAAAATGTCGATTCATTCATTTACTATTGAATCGATAACGAAATATCGACTGAATTTAATATCTTACTTTATTGAAAACTTTTTTTTATTTATTGACTTAAGATTTCAGGCAAAGATACCATATTTCTTGTATTTGTAATATGAAAAAATCTTCTGTTATTTAATTTTATTATCGTTTAACTGTTTTTATTTCTTAAGCGCAGCAGCGCCACCTTTCAATCAGCGGACGTTTTGGAATCTATAGTTTTGTTTTATTTTTTTTTTTTTTTAGTCTTCTGATAAGTATCAGTAGACTTATAATCCCGGTTTGTCTGTCCATCTGTGGACAATGTTACGGTTTTTTTTATTTGCTTGTTTTATTTCCTGTTTCCTATTTCTTTCGTTGATGTCAATTTGTGTCGTTACGTCACTTTGTTATTGCGAAGTGATCTTTGCCCCGCTATTAAAAATTGTCTCTTCTTCTTCGCCATTTTTTCCCCCTCTTCTTTCCAAGTTTGGAATGGAAGGTTTTGGAGTATATTTTATGCTGCCGAGAGAGTTCTGCCATATTTGTTTTGACTTTTGGAAGAGCCATTGGTCCAGCATGAATATGTCCCATGTACCTATAAATGCGTTACGTGAAACTTTCGAGGCAGAGTGGCAACAAACTTCATGGAGTCATGTAGGTGTTATCTTCCTCCGTGGAGGAGCTATGATTTTCTACACCCAGTTCAACTGAAAATCCTGGTAGGTTCAATTCCATCTTGTAGGTTTAACGTCTCCGGATACTTTGAGACAAGTTCTTTTAACGTGAAGTCGGCTTCCTGGATATCAGCTAGATATTAGGAAAAGTCGCACACTTCGAGACAACTCAGGAGACATTGAGCCGCCATTGATAGGTGTATGCAACATTCGCAAGGTGGAAGAAGGGAGAAATTGGTGTTGTGTTTTGTTGTGCCTCTGTGCACATTCTAACAGGTATAACTTAGTGATTTTCAGCAGAGCTATCTAGTGTTTTTAGTTTCCGTGCGTCCAAGTCAAGATGCTGAACTTGTGAGTAGTATTTTTTGAATTGTTAAGCTGAATGTGAACTTTAAGAAAGACATTAGTGTAGAAGTCTGCTTCATAGTACGATGGTTGTTCGGACTATTATCATAATAGACATAAACTTTTGTGAAGCTATATACGTAAATTTTATTTTACTGCTAAATTTTGTTGATCAACGCCAATATAAATTACTCTGTCATCAAGTTGTGTGTAGTTATTTTGATACTTATTATATTGATGTGTAATTTTGTAAGGCTATATGTTGCTTGATTTTATTGTGTACTATTGTACTGCATTAAATTTATTTATGAATACATGTGGTTGTTTTTTTTTTTTATCTATCTGAATTGTTTATCTTTTCTTTTCCTGGTGTAATATCTATCTGGCTTTAGCTGTGAATTTTTGGGCCCAGCGATTTCCATCAGCTTTATTTAAATCGCAACACCTGGTTATATAGGTGTAAGCTTCCGATTGCATTAAAAGAAGTATTCTACTTTATATACCCTTACTATACTAGGGGATCCGTAACAACAAGTATCATTAAAATATCATTAAATTATCATTAATCGCAACAATCACAACAATTGCGCCTTTTGCATTCGCAACAATCACATTTTTAAATAATAATAAGAAAACTAAAGCAAATATCAATTATATTTTTTTATACGCATCAGAAGACGTTGCGAAGCATTGTGGTTGGTTTACTAATCGCTGTCACTACCTTGTTTTATCTCTGTCATTAAGACAGAGAAGGATAGAGGAGGTAATTTATAGTGGCCGAATGTAAGTCAACATCTTGGCCATATTAAAATGAATAACAATTAAATAGCTTCCATTAATAATTTATAATTCCTAAGATGATATTATATCCCTTTTTTATATTATATAAATAATAATTAATATTTTATATTAATTAGTAAATGCTTACTTCTCAAGTCCATTTTTTTAATGAATGAAATGAATTCGTTTTAAGGCTGAATGTACATTTCCACATGTAGGCCTCTTATTTACATATTTTCGCAGAAGGAATAAATGAAAATAATGCCCCGAAGAGGAAACGTTATCATAATATCTTAAATGATTCTGAAATGAATTAGAAGTTATTAAAATAAATAAAATAGTTTACCTATTTTTATTTTTATGTTTCCTTTTCATTTTAGAAAATTTTATAAAAATTCAACACTATGGGAAATAGGCAAAAGATATTAGACAAAACAAAACTAATAAATAATATTCAAGAACACGTTACTGGACAACACAACTTAAATTTAGTTTCTGTATAAAAAATCTTTAATATTCGTATTTAGTTTAAGGCTTAGTGCTACTTTCTACTCAATTTATTGTTTAGAATCTCCCTAGATTTACTTCCAGCCTTGAAAAGGTCTGTTACTCGTAAATTTACGAAAGAGATGGAACGAATGAGAACCGGAAACCCGTTGAATAAGAAATAGGGATTTTAGTTTCAGCAGTAACCAATAGATGGCGCGAAGTGTCAAAGTGTTTTGTAGCTAAAATGTTAGTTCAAGGTTTTCTATTCTAAAATTATAAAAAAGATAGATTTAAAATCATGTTTGAAAAAATTAAAGGTAATGTATGTTGATTTCAGAGCAGTAAATTTAAATTTGAAACAAGTTTAGGATATATTAAGAATCGGATTTAATAAATAAGTCATCCAAAGGAAACAAACAAACGTGAAGGTGTGTGGTTAAGAGGTTGAGGTAGTGATCTTCTAAGTTGATTTATTCACATGAATTTAGGTTCGAGTCCCGGAATGGCATTGATGTTTACCTTTCTTTTCTGTATTTGCCTCCTTATTCTCTTTCCAAACTGTTATGATCTACGTCAGGTCACGTATTACAAGCTTATACAACAGACATCATTGCCGTGTACTACAGCAGTCTGGAAAGAGGATCTTCCAACAACAAAAAAAAAAAAAAAAAAGGTTTTGGGAAAATTATATAGTTTTTTTTTTTTTACTTACAGATAGCAATAGTCAATATTTATTTAAACTATTACGTAATTTTAAGTCTCTTTAAAGGAAATTTTAAATTTTTTGCAATAAAAAAAAAGAAATGTGCTTTAAATTTAACAAAATGTTGCAGCTATCGTTGCAGAGATAACAACGTAGAAAAATGTTATAAGACGGTGAAAGCGAAAGAAGACTTTGCCGCTGAGATCCATTATTTCTCTCTTATTTCTGCATTGTCATGGTTGAGAAGACAGCTTTTGTATTTAGAGATTTGATCGCTGTTCAGCTTTGGGTCCACATTTAATTGTCCGGATTAATTATCGTCGAAGTTAAACAATTGTCTTTCTGCGACAACAAGGCTTGGTGCAGAGAGTCTTGGAGCAGCATGAAATCAATATTTAAAAAGAATTAAGAAAAAAAAAAAAACCAACATTTTTAATCTACTTTTCAATAGGAAAGTGAGGCTTAACAAATCAACCTGTCTGTCTGTGTGTATGTGTGTGTGTGTCCCTTGATTTTTGAACCACTGCTTGAAGCTTGTCATGCTTATTTAAGGCCTAGAAACGACCTAACCTTTCCAAATGGGTCCAAACAAAACAAAAAAACATCGAAAACCATTATTCATTAAAACAAGGTATTTCTACTTACGTCATTAATATTAATCCTTTTAGCCAAACCATTAATTTGGGTGTGACTTGATACGATTAAAGTTAATCCTTTAATCCTGCCAATTTAATTTGTTTTTTTCAGAAAAATGTGTTCTGCTTATATTAGACAGATATTCTAATTTGAGTACAAATGTAAGCTTTTCGTGTTTTTCATTTTCATGTTTTTAATATAATAATAATAATAATAAAGATATTTAAAAAAAATAACAACTTAAGGAAAGTAAAGATTAAGTTCTCTCAGAAACTTCTTGTTATTTGTTAAGTTTGAATTGAAGGTGTTGGTCTTAGTAATTATTACTTGACTACGTATTTGCATGATTTGTAGGTGTGGGATATGTGTTAAGTGTAGGTGTCAGTCCCTTGTAAGGAAAAGTTGATGCTGTGAAACCCTCTTCGTAGCTCATGTATTATGGACACGTATCATCAGCTCCTTCTCTTTGAGCCAAAAAGATAAATAAATAAATGAACAAAATGCAGAGGAAATGCGAAAGAGACTGAGCAGTGAAAATGTGCAAGAAACATTCATACCTGAATACCATCATGGGTCGTGAATTATGAACAAGAAGCGACGGTGGTTGTTTTCCCAACTGTCACTTGAATCTCAACACTCTTACAACGACGAAAAACAATAAACAATTTAAAAAGAAAAAAGAAACAAAAATACATCGATCGAAAGCCGGTTATAGAAGATGCAGGGCACCCAATAAGATCACATTCTGCATCGGTTAATGGTCAGAAGATAATTTTTGGAAAAGGGAAGAAAATAAGTGGATGGACGTTTAAGATCTAAAAATCATGCAGATAGGCAAGCATTTATGACCAACAATCTCTAACATGATCTATTTTAATTACATTGGGAAAACATCTTTGAGGTTTATTTATAAAAAAAAATCTGATTGATTAATTCTCAAATATCAAGGTATAACTGAAAAATATTGGCTCGTTCATAACATTTTACGTTAGTTTAAGGCTAAATTGTACTGACTACTTAAGAAATATTTAACACAATATTATAAATGTTTAAGATCGCACTTTATTTACTGACCACATCATTATCTCAATGATGATTGGGAATCGAAAAATAAATTACGTAGACATAATGGGACCTAGTGTATTGTGTTCAGTCGTCATTGTTGTTCTCGGAATTACAGTAAACAATTACATGCAATTTGAAGTTTTCAAACAAAAATGATCTCCAATTGTCACTTAGCAAGGTTTTATAATGAGAAAATCTTCTTTCCATATCACAGGAAGTAATTGGGGCGTATGTGAAAAATGGGAAGTCATTAATACTATAAAAAAATCTATTCGTCATATATTAAATACATTTCTTCTTTAAGGTCTTCTGACTCAAGCAAATGCAGGCGACTGCAAACCTTTTATTTCTTTTATATAGTTCTTTTTCCAATGCACCTAAAATTCTGAAAATTTAAATATGAACTTGTAAAGCATGTGGTATTTATATTTTCTTGTTTTTAATTTTCAAAATATTCTGTAATTAATTAAATTAAAACTCAAAAACACTCAATTTTTTGGGTGTTTTTGAGATATTACTCGGTATTTTCAACGCAAAAAAATTTGACGAAGACCTGAAATGATATCAAATTTGAAAAAAAAAATTGCAAAATAATGTTTTATATCCAAAATATTTATTATTAGTGCAATAATTAATTTTTAAGAAAATCTCTCACAATTTAAAAAAAAACACAATTTTTATTTTTTTTAAAAAAAACTAACTATTGTTAATAAATAATAAATGTTTGAAATATAAAAAACATTATTTTACAAATTTTTTATCATTTCAGGTTTTCGTTAAATTCTTTTGTATTGAAAATACCGAGTAATACCTTAAAAGCACCCAAAAAATTGACTGTTTTTGAATTTTAATTTAATTAATTACAGAATATTTTGAAAATTAAAAAGAAGAAAATAGTAATCCCAGATGCTTCGCAAGTTCATATTTAAATTTTCAAAATTTTAGATGCTTTGGGAAAAGAAATATATGTAAAAGAAATAAAAGGTTTGCATTCGCCTACAGTTGCTTGAGTCAGGATTTTAAAGTCATTTTAAATTTCATACAACTACTGTATAAACGATAAAGAGTTATCCCTGCATCAACAAGGATTACAGGTTATTCCGTTAATAAAAAACACTTTATCTTATTTTAAGGACTTAATGCGGAATAAAGACGATAAATTTAAATAATTGGTATTAAAAATGTTTGTTTCTTTGAAGAATATGACTTATTATTTGTTTTTTTTAGGCCATTAAGATCGTTAATGACTTCAGTGTATCTACATTGTTGCTATTGTTATTAGATCTTATTATTGTTCTTTTATTTTGCGAGATTCAGAAGTTGATGGTTTCTGTGAAATATCCTTTGTAGTTGTATGAAATTTGAAAATAACTTTAAAGAAGAAATATATTTAATGTGTGAAATCATTGCGACTAAGTTGTGGGTCGTCTTTCTCGAATCTTGGCTGCTTACCACCAAGAATGTCAGTAATCTTGCAGCTTGTTGAATATCGTTTTTTTCGATAAAATACGCTACGTAGTTTTGCGAACACATTCTCACCTAACATGCCTTATGATACATTTAACTCGGTCTCTAGCCAGGTCACAAAATCAATAACTTGCACTGATTATAATTTGGCATATTATTTTCATAAATGAAACGAACAAAATACATACAAAATGACAATATTTGCTCTTAAATGGTCGAAATAAGACCAAATCCTAAAAAAAAAAGAACGAAATGTGCAATTATATGCATAATAAAAACCCTGTATTTTAATCAAGTAAAATGTACTGAAATTCACTTTATAATAATAATGAGGGCAAAGAAAAACAAGGTAGGATAGCGATTAGTAAACCAATCACAATGTTTAGCAACATCTTCTGATATCTCTATGAAAATATAATTCACATTGCCTTAATTTCCTTATTATTATAAATGTGATTGCTGCGAATGCAACAGGCGGAATTGTTGTGATTATTGTGATTGTTGTAGAGCTGTATTATAAATGTGATTGTTGTGCATGCAAAAGACACAATTGTTGCGATTGTTGCTAATCATCCTATTAATAGACGAAAACTCTCCGTTCGGATGTATGTTTGTAATCAATGTGTGCTTTAATTTCCTTATTATTAAAAATGTGATTGTTGAGAATTGGTTGCGATTGTTGTGATTGTTGTAGAGCTGTATTATAAGTGTGATTGTTGCACATGCAACAGACTCATTTGTTGGGCGTGGTGTGATTGTTGCGATGTTTGTTATTGTTGCTAGTGGAGCTGTATAATATAGGCAAAAAACGGATGTTTGTCATCAATCAAAGTGGAGAAAGTCGAATAGAGAATATTGTATTAAGTGGAGTAGTCCAGTGGCTAGCGTTCCTGACTCCGATTACGGAAGTCCTCGGTTCGAATCCAATGCATGGCGAAAAAACAGAAAGAAAAAATAATTACAAATACACTAACTAATGTCGTTTTGAAAAGAAAAATTAGTTGATTTAATGTTTATGCGTTTTTCAATACTTACTTAAACTTGTATACAAAACAAAATAATCTTTAATTACAGTGCAACTTGGATAATTCGAAGCTGAAGGGACCACTACAAAACTTCGAATTATCCAAGACTTCGAATTAAACAAGTTACATCTTTTAACTTTAATTTCAGGTCCACTGAATGCTTGAAAAGATTATTCTGTCAATAAGTAAATATTTATTCAGAAAGATCATGGTATGAAAGACATAAACACTATATGTATGTAAACAAAATAAGATTTATATTACGTAAGCTACATTACATATTACATTCAATACAGAAAATTACAGTTTTTCAAAAAATTATGCAATGTGTGATTGTTTTGTAGAATTCAGTCGCTTAAGGTTAGCAAAATCATCAAGCATGTTTAGTGAACGGAAAACAGCTTCACTTACGTTGGTTTGTCCTTCAATGTACCGACGAAATTCGGCGCTATCCCGTACTCGTTGGCGATTTGGCATTTCTTCTTCACACCCTTTTCCACCTCGCGAATAACGGCGACCTTTTCAGCGAACGTTAAATTCTTGTACACGCGTGGTTTACTGAAAGACATGGTGACACTGACAGCAGGAAGCTCGAATGGCGTCTGAAGCGTCACGTGTCGAACGGTGGCGGGAAGGGGTTTCAGTTGTCACGTGTCGAATTTCTTAACGATGAAACGCTGAAAAGTCGTTATGGTTCGAAATTTTTTTATAAAAAACTTCGAATTAAGGAAGTTGAACTTCGAATTATCCACGATTTTTTAACATTGATTTAATAAGAAATTCAAGGGACCAAGAGAAATCTTCGAATTAACCACGATTTCGAATTAAAGACGTTCGAATTATCCAAGTTCCACTGTATTTTAAATCAATCCAAAAATTGTAATTCAAAAACAATTAAAAACAGGATACTTAAGTATAAACAAATCTCCTTATAAAAAATGAGCTTAGAACATGTTTTTCTATCTTGTGTTTTTGAAAAATTTTACAGTATTTCAAAAAGGTGGAATTTGTTTTACTTCCGTGAATATTTCACGGGTTGCAACTAGTGAAAATATAATTGATATTTCCTTAATTTCCTTATTATTATACATGTGATTGTTGAGAATGCAACAAGCGGAATTGTTGCAATTATTGTGATTGTTGTAAAGCTATATTATAAATGTGATTGTTGCGCATGCAAAAGACGCGATTGTTGTGATTGTTGCTAATGAAATTTTAATGATACTTGTCCACAGACAGAAAAAACGGGAATATTAGTCTTCTGATACTTGTATCAGAAGACTAAATTATGAAAATCGCAAACACCCTAATCATGAATATCACATATTCAGAAAAGAAAAAAATCTTGCACACCATTGGACTAATGAATAAATGAGAAGTTATTGTAAGAACTTGAAGGCTACTTTCGTTTGAGTTTTATTCTGATTTTATTCTGAAAATGACACAAACGCCTACATTTATTTCAAAATCATATTTCCTGCATTAATATTCTGTCCACAGATACTGGGATGAACAGTCACTGACTGAAACGCCGCATTTAAATGTTTCTACATCTGTCTTAGTCATAAACGCCAACAAAGAGACGAGGAATCAGATTCGGCCTCAAGATGGAAACCATTTATTTGTAATTGTCTTGATGCAGCCTGTAATGAATCTTCAGTTCCTGTCACCGTATAAGGAAATGATCATTACTCTTAATTATGTCTGGAAGTCCACGTGACAACGATTACTCAAAACATGAATAAAATAAATCGAGCAACAACTGAACTTGATAATTAAAAATAAAGTTTATATTGGAGTTTACTTGTAACAATATGGGCAACGCTGAGGATAAAGTGCATTCGAAAAACGTGCAACATTGCATTATTATTTTTACATTCATTCACGAGTTTACGGCAGTTCAACAAAAATCTGGAATAAAAAATAAGATACCTGGAATGATGACTCCATTAGTAGTTGTCAAGCCACTTTAACAAATGTTTGTGAAATCAGCCGATAAAAGATATCGAGAAATTCCTATTAGTTTATAGGAATAATGGGATAATGTACTAATGTTATTGTGCGGAATTCAGGAGAAAATATTTTTAAATTTAAGATCCTAGAAATAATTTATATCATCGCAAGAACTCTCATCCAATGATCCAAACTCTTCTTCGACATGCCACACTAAGATTTCTCACTAAAATTTTAATTTTTGTCTGCCTTTCTCCTATTTATATGTAACTGGTATCGTGGTACCGAGACCCAAAGGACCTGTCGGATTGAACATTTTTGTGATACGGTTTAACGTGTATGAATAAATCTGTAGCCTTATTATTTTTTTTTTTTTACTAACTTTAATCTTTTCAGGTTAATTTTTTAATATTATTTTGGCATCAGATATAATTTTCTTTAAGAAAATAAATTGTTTTCTAAAAGTACATATTTTTATACCAGTCCTATTAGGTGTAATTACATAATTACTCCTGTATTATAGGTGCTGAAAATTTGATGTATGTCATTAAGATTAATACAAAAAAAAAAATCATTAAAACACTGATTGCTACGGTGTTGTTTGAATCACAGTAAATCCCGTACACCGTACCCTGCGTTTTTAAAATTCGCTCCTTACTGGGGGTATAGCAATCAGTGTCTGTACGTGGGTCAATCCAAACGCGGGTTAGGAACCCGCCTAAAAGAGCATATTTATGCCATAAATACTAATAACACAGCTTATCACACTGCGGTAGACTGTAAAAATAAGGGGCATAGTAATCAAAATAAAAATGTGGTTATTTTGGGTCGATACAGAGATGATTATCTTAGGAAGTTCCATGAGTCAGGAACTATCAAAATTATGGGTAGTTGTAATCAGGAACTTTCTACCCAAAATGTTCTGGAATATGGGCTTTAGTATCATGTTTAAGCAAATATTAAATGTTAGCCTCATTGGAAAAAGCGCCATACATTGCGGAGTTTTCCCAACACCAGGGGGCGAGTGGCTTTAGTGACTTCCGATTTCCGTGTTTAATTAGGCTCCTACGGTTAGGGATATCGTACATGAGGTAGGAGAGGTTTTTATTTTTTAAATGTGTTTTGAGAAAGAAACCACGACATTGCGGTTTTGAAACGCGCGTAAACTGTTTTTAGGGTTTTCATGTACTTTTAACGCTTGATTGGCGTTTTTTGTTTGTTTTTTGTTTTCTGTATTCTTGTGTCGATATTGTTGGCTATTTCGAATCTTGTTCTAACGACACGTTAAATTTGTATTATAAATAAAACATGTTAAAAGCATTTTTGTGTTGATTTTCGTTCTTTTTCGTCCTACTTCGGATTATCCGCGGGATTCGCTTATCCGCGGTTGCCGCGCCATCCAATTCCGCGGATAATCGGGAGTTTACTGTGATTATAAGCATTTTAAAAATTTATATTTGGTTCTTATTTTTAATTTATTTTCCATAGTTTGATACTTATAATAGAAAAATATTAATAATAATTGTACATTAATCTATTTATATTATTTAACTGATGTTTAGTTAGGAAACACCAATATTCCAAACCCTAATTTAAGATAGATTCAACCATTGATTTATTATTATTCAACCAATTAAAACTCTTACATCATTTCCATCATTTAAATTCGTGGTTAATTAACTTGATAAGGAGGGGTTCGTCATCTAGCATCATTGTGATCATTAAAATCACTTCATCAATGTACATGAACGTGTATCGTAACAACGTTTGAATGAGTGAACGAACCTCGTACGCATTTGCAGAGATGGGACGTTGCATCTTTTGTTTGAAAATTCTGGAGAAATATTGTCATTGCAAAAGCTGTGAAGTAGAACAATTAACTCTCACTGAAGGCAAGGAACAGATTTAATCCACTTCTGAATCGATCTTTGGAATTTAATACGTAAATTAGAAATTAGTTTGTATATTTTAATCAATTTCTACCAAAACGAAAAATTTCAATGAAAACTGCTTAGATTT
This sequence comes from Thereuonema tuberculata, assembly GCA_023159025.1. NCBI lineage: Eukaryota > Metazoa > Arthropoda > Chilopoda > Scutigeromorpha > Scutigeridae > Thereuonema > Thereuonema tuberculata. Next base: position 26,084,085 of record JAFIDM010000005.1, read on the forward strand.
GGTAGCTGTTATGACTATGGTATCGTTTTATTTGTACGACTTTAATAAAAATGAAAAATCGGAAAATCGACAAAACATAATTAAAAAATATGTACTTTTAGAAAACAATTTATTTTCTTAAAGAAAATTATATCTGATGCCAAAATAATATTAAAAAATTAACCTGAAAAGATAAAAGTTAGTAATTCTAGTATTCTATTACTTATATAAAATGTTTTTGTAAACAGTAAAGAAAGAAAGAACAGTAAAACTAAACGTAATACGTAAGAATGTGACAAGTTTTCATGAATAAAAACGCTATTTTATATTGATTTTGTGCTTCGTATTTTTATAAACGTAATACGGAGGGTTGTTTACAATCTAAGGTAACGATTTGGATTCGGGTCTATTTCCCAGAAATTCCCTTTCTCCACCAACGATCATGCTCTATTTGATGGCCATGAGATACTGCTAATAGCTCTGCAGCGCAGTTTCCATTGCAGGAGACTACTGCGAAGAACGGGAAGACTTATACGTTGCCACTCCTGCTGACAACATTTCCAGAGTCCATCCAATGAACGAGGACGTCGTCTTCCCAAGGCTCGTTTTAATATTCCAAATGCGCAAAAATCCATGGGCGATGCGTCTGGAGACTTCACTGGTATCTCGGTAAACGGTATAGCCCGGATTCCGGTTTGCTGTTCCATTCGTGTCAGAAAATTCTGGGTCGATTTGGACGTATGGCTGGACGCCTTGTCTTGGTGGAGACGGACCTTGGAAACGTCGTTTCCGTAAAGAGCAGATAATTCCTGTGTATAAATTGGTGTCAGTACGTGATCCTGATAGTACGCAGAATTCACCTTTACATTTTGAGCCACCCTCCGTATCTGTAGCTTGCCTTGATAGGAATAACCCGCAACGATCATGAATCCCTTCGAAAAAGTTTCACGACATTCTCTGTACCAATTTGGAAACGATTTGGCTCCCACTGGGCGATAGAAAATCGCCCTTGGTTTATTGCAGTCGGACAGATAAACATATGCTTCGTCTAATGTGGCTACATACTTCCATTTATCCCCAGCGAGATGTCGTTCATACAGTTTTCTGCAATTTGTCTTACGTTCTGAAATGTGCTTTGGTAAGAGCTTGTGAACCTTGCTTTTATGTCTCTTTTGAAGTCTCAAATCTTTATGGATAATCTTGTTTACGGTACGAAGAGATGTTCCTACCTTCACACCAATGGTCCTTTGGGTCGCTGGATTGTTCCCCGTCACCATTTTCTTGACTTTCTGTATGACAGTCTTTGTGCGATTATAGGTGTCCTTGGATTTGCTTGCTTTTCAGTCCCTGAAATCTGTCCTGTTCGGGCCAAACCAACACCAGCCAACACATTATGAACTCCTTTCTTCGAAATGGTGAAACCTCTTTTTCTACATGCCTAATTATTGCGGAATAACTAAATTTCGCGTCGGAAAGGGCTGTAACGTACCCTTCCCAAAACGTGACACTTTCGGCGGCATTTCTCCGAACAAACTAACCCGCACCCCTCCACACTAATCTTAAGTATAAATTTGCATACCTACTGTGATTGGTTGCGTCGTCACGCGCCATGCAAATCGTTACCATAGATTGTAGACATTTTAACCTTCTTTTGTAGGGAAGTAAGGGTCATCAAATCACAGTTAATATCTGGTCTGTCTAATAACTTCTGAACCAGTGCTTGAATCTTCTTGAAACTTGTCGTATATATTCAAGGACAAATAACGATCTAATTTCTGTATTTTTTTTTGTATGGGGCTTTATCGGAAACTCAGAGCGGAAGGTGACAAAATTCCCGTACAAAACCTTCAGAGGCGAAACTCTGATGTGTAACGAATGGGTGTTCATTGTTTTAGATAATCCACTAATTTCGCTCGCTTTAATTGGTTGAAAATTAATGGAATTGAAGCAACTTAAATAATTAATGCGGATTGAATTTTTTTCTTTCAGAAGGTACAAAATTACTACTGTTAATATTGTAACAGTTTTTAGAATATAAACATTTTTAGAAATCATTTACTTATCTGTATTTTTGTAGAAATTATTTATCTGTGTTTATCTGTATTCTTTTTTTATCTTTAACCGTTATTTATTCCTTTGCATTTTCTAATTACATCTTTAATTAAATGCATTATACTGCACCTTTAACGTAGTATCATTTTTCTCCTCTTCTTTCACAGAAAAAATGTATTTCATAGAAGACATCAGTAATGCTTTACGTATTTAGTGGTTTGAGGTAAAATACATGAACATATCAAACAAATTTAATTATTTAAAAATTTTAGATGAAATCTCACGTGAAGGGGAGGGGGGGGTCCTAATTTTTCAAAAAACACCTCACGTAATTAATGGACGCCCCCTTAAATTCTTTTCCGTTGCAGAAGTTAATTAACTTAAGTTCATTATGTTTTTATCCGATCATTATATTTTTAATTACTTAGCCAATCAAATCAAGCTTTGTACAGTCCCTACGCTGAATAAAGATCCTCCCAGAATGCAACGTAGCTTATAGATTGAGCTTTCCTGGCTGACCGCTAACATTGAAAGAGAAGAGGTCGCTTCTCTTCTCTTTCAATGTTAGCGGTTGGCCAGGAAAGCTCAATCTATAAGCTACGTTGCATTCTGGGAGGATCTTTATTCAGCGTAGGGACTGTAAATACAATAAAAATCCATGTTTTTCTTTTAATAAATTAATTCGGTTCCAGAACTTGACTCGTTGTTTTTCCATCTCAACGACTCTCCCACGAACACCGTTACAATATTAGTATTCGTCAGATTCACTTTAAATATAAACTTCTTTGATTTGGTTTACATTAAACATTAAGAAAAAAATCGTTGTAAGTTCTTTCAAGAATTTCTTGCATTCTTGACAATTTCTGAAATAAAATTTAAACCAAATGAACTTTGAAACTACAACTACAAAACGTAGAAAAATTAATTACAAGAAATTGCTTGATATGTAGCACGTTATCACAGAGAAGCTCCTGTCCGGATGAATTGTTTCATTAATTAATTCTTAATTAATTATTAATTCATTTAACTACATTCGGAACATCTTAATTGCTAAATTTGAAATCTAATTTTTTTTTTTACTTCATAATACAGTTCAGTTTGAAAAGATTAAACAAAAGCATTCCACTTACTTTTGGGAATTTGACAGAATTTCCCTGTGTATCTGCGGTGGCAAATACATTTATTATGACCGATGCACAGGCCGCCATGTTGGCACACTTCAGTACATTTACCTGAAATTGAAAGTAAAACTTGATTTATTAAAAATTTTACTAAACGTTAGCATACAAGATGTCTAAATACCGCTATTTTGCATAATAATACCATTAAAAAGAGTTTCAGTGATTAAGAAAATAAAAAAAAAAAACTAGGCTTTCACATTACAGTTTTTAATGCATATACAATTCAGGTAGGTGTAAAAGTTACACATTGCAGAAAAGGCACCGTAATACGAGAGGCGCCTAATGAAGTTAAAAAAATCAATTCTCCTTTCTAAACACGTAATAACATAGTCGTACTTATTCCGAGTATGGTATTAACCCTGTTCTGTTTCTCAATTACAAAAATTAGCCAACAAAGTTATGAAGGAGGAACGGCAAAAAACTTTTTTCACAAAGGCGCCTTTCAGGTCAGCGATGTTTCTGACATTAGCCCACTGAAGTCCTGATTCGAACATTGTCGTTTATTGCCCCCTAGCGAGAAACGCTCGAATTATGATTCTCTAATGCTCGAAGTAGTATTATCTAACATTGACGGTGGCGCAGCACTAGCGGAGAACATTGGAAGTCTTCCATAAAATAAAGTGGAATTAATAACTATCATATTTTAATAATGAAAGTAAGCGTTTATGATTTCAGTAAAATTTGTTCAACAAATTCAAAACAATAAATCGTGTAAGTTATTACTAATTTTTTTATACATCTTAATCAAGTGTGGATGTATCTATTCGAGAGATATTCGTTTTCCGGAAAATTACTAGAACTAACTAAAAAAAATAAGATTTAAATAAATAAAGCCATTGAGTGCAGTTTGAGAAGGAGTACATAATAATAATTCTATTGATATCTCGCTATTTATTGACAAATATGTTGCAGTATTCGGTGATATCGGAGTAATATTGTAACAGTTTATATGCAAATATTTTCAGAAATCATTTATTTGTATTTTTGTATAAATTAGTTATCTGTTTTATCTATATTTTATTCACTTTAATCGTTAACCGTTATTTATTTTTAAACATTCGTTTTCTATTTTCTAATTATGATGTTCTGTTATTATTGTTAAATTATTTTCCATTATATCCGTTAAACCAATTAATTAATTGAAATTCATTATGTTCTTGTCCGTCATTATTTATATTTTTGATTAATTAGCCAATCAAATCAAACTATGTATAATCTACAAAAACCAATGTTTTTCATTTGATAAATTTATTCAGTTCTTCTATCTCAACGACTCTCCCCCCAACATCGTTAGTGTATTGTTCTGTTAAGCAGTTCTGTAATTGTTGAGGATTTACATTGTGAGCAAATTTGAATGAAACTTTCTGACATCATACTTGGACTACATTATTAAATTATGCTGGTGTTGGATGATCTTTGTGGGAAATTTATTTTTCCTTAATGGCAAAATTAAATTAGTGGTATCTTCTAGGCTTTGAAATATTTTATTTTATTTGAAACCGAGAGTTAAAGCATGTTCATTTGTCATGTGACATCAAGAGCAGTAACAATGGAAGTCTCGTATACATGACTGATGCTATGTTGGATTGTTAAGAAAAGAAGAAAGATCACCAAAAGAAATAATGGTGATATCAAAGACAAACGAAGATTAGCAGGAATGCTATATTTGTGCTGTGCAAATATCGGAGAAGTCTAAGATCCGATGTTGCAATTAACTATGCTTGTAATGTATTCGAAGTATTAGGTGAAAACCTTAAGAATTAAATGAGTTAGAATAAATTAATCTGTAAAGTTAATTCACAGTATAGATAACAGATTAAACCTAACCAATGGAGTTCATGAAAGAGGGCTTTACGTCAAGAGTGACCACGATAGACGATGTCCTGACGATTAAAGAAAAATCCAGGAAGGTATTTTTCATCGCAGTAAGTGTCGATTGATGAATGAACTGATGAACTATTTCTCACCGTCAATGTAAGTAAATTTTCATTTATGTATCTCCCATGACGGAATTTGGAAGATTGCCAACGTTTGAGAAAATCGAATACTATTGATGAAGAATTATAGGAACAAGCATATATGAAAGTTAAAGTACTTTTAGATTAGAACATTGAACACGATTGAATATATTGTCCATGCATTTTAGGATTGATGAAGTTATTAATCACAAGTAGAATAAATTATTGCTAGGATTTATTGAAATCAGTAAGTCTTCGAATAAAGATAAATGAAAGACGGATTCAATAAAGTTAAAGAACTATTCAATTGAAGTGTTTAAGTAAACCACACAAAGACTATTTATGAAGATTAGTAAAGATTTTTAATAATTAAAGATTTTGATGGAAGTAAAGAACTTAAAAGTCAAAGTGTTTAAGGGTTTTAGTACAAGACCGCTCGAACTAATTATCAAAGGAATTTTACTGTTCAAGTGTAAAGTTAAAGTGATTTGAAAGAAATTAACTCAAGATGGTAATTTCTTATAGTACAATCAAGTGAATACATACTTGAAGCATAAGACAGATTATTATAACCATACAAGTGTTAAGTGAATTTTAGTGTATTAAAGATTAATTCAGAACGTTGAGTTTCAGTAACTTTACATACTTGAAGGAAAGCATTCTAATCAAATGTTAATGCTGAATGTTAAGTTTAACCGAATTTCACATTTGGTGGAAAACCATTTAATCGTGAGAGATAAGAGAACTTTTAAATGAACTTTAATTAATGGGAATCCATTGAAGTAAATAATTAATGTTTGATACGAAAGTTTCAAAGTATTTGTAATTATTAATGATTCTATAAACTATGTTGTTTTATTCTAATTTATCTATCTTTCATTTCCTACCTCATGTAGATTAAGACTGCTTTGCTAAAACCAGTATATGCAACTAATTCCAATCAAATGCTATCAGTAACATATTGTGAGGATCTAAGACTATTATTAGGTGTTTAACTATCCCACAATCTTAGTAGAAGGGCAAGACCAATGTGAGTAGCACACCAATCACATTGTCTGATCAATGGCTGACCAATCACATTGTCTGATCAATGGCTGACCAATCACATTGTCATGTGAAATTGACGGGAAATTACAACTCTTTTCATTCGTTCTTGTGAGTTAGGATTGGTTGAAAACAATCATTTTCAGACAGCCAATCATGAATCCCTTGCTTTGCTGAAACGAGAAAATCGGTAGCCAGTTTCCCCCTTCAATCTCATATTGTTATTTGAAACATGCGGGAAATAATCATAAATCAATTAGCCAGCAAGACACAGAAGAAAGAAGAAGAAATGAAAAGATTTCGCCTCTGAGCTGTCATCGCTGGGAGTCTGAGAAGGCCGTTTCGTCCTCTTTTTGGACACATCTTTCGACGAAAAGCTCAGATCAAGAAACCAGATTAGAGATTGAACTCACGACTCCGACCCTGGAACCCCACAAAATAAAACCACAAACGAAAATTCAAAATAAAAGAAAAAGCTTTAATTCCTGGTCTGCGAATCCGCCAGGCACAAAAGAAATTGAAGATAGCAAAGGTTAAGGCAAACTATGTCAAAAGAAATTAAATTAATGTGTCCGAACTGTCGGGGCACATGAATGGAATCCCTAACCTGATTATTATTATTACCATTATTATTTCATTTCTGAGTGGAGATCAATGAGTATTTAATTATCGGATTAAATATATGAAATTATTATTAAAAATCATTAAACATATGAAATAAAAGGTATGTGGGTTTTAAGGAATCCTAACTTCTATTATGAAAGAGAAAATCTGTAAGTTTGCTTATTTGTTGTCATTCAATCACGTCTCAATGACGCAACGAATGAAATTTTGAATGCAGATAGTCTAGGATACGGAGTAGGGCGTAGCCTACTTTTCATCCCAGTCGATCAAGTAGTTCCTGAGGGACGAATGAAAAACTTCCCAAATCTGTCCGTAGGTGGCGTTACCGAAGTTTTCAATGAATGCATTTAAAACATTCCTAAAACTGGCGATAGATGGCGCTTGTGCCATTTTAAATCGCGCCACAGATCTGAATAAATATACGATTCAGTTAATTAATATGTTGGATTTCAATTTTTGCAATTTAAAATTTAAGCTTTTAGTTTCAGTTTTACATTTCGGTTTTTAATTTACTTGATGTAATTTGGTTTTTCGAATAACTAATGCTAGTTTGTACATAAAAATAAAGAAATAATGATTTACTAAAAGCTTATTAAGAAAAAGGTTTTTTCAACATATCTCCATTTGTTTCGTATTGCCATTCCTAAAATCGAATATTCTGAAAAAGTGAAAGTCGACGTCATGTCTCGGACCAATTCGCTAGTTTATTAGCCCAACATTGTTGATTTACTAGTAATATTAACAATAACAATAAAGTCTGTCTTGCTCCTTCTAAAGACTAAGAATTTCAGGCACAAAACTTTTCTGTTTCAAGTAATTTACACAATATATTTTCTTTGAATTAAAACTGCAATACATTATTCTTTTGTAAGCAAGCGATACAAGATTTCAATTTAGAAGACAATTTGAAGAAGAATTTCAATTAAAGAAAAAACTTCCGCCTTTCCATTAAAAGCTTGTTTCTTTTTTCTTTTTTTCAGACGGATTATTACTCCGACTCCTAAAATTAACAAGTCGTTGATTACGAAAAATTACGTCAATACCGTTTGCCTCAAAGCCAACTGCAAATGCAGGCCTCGCCGTCGAAAGAAAAAACGTCTTACATGTAGCGCCTCGACGTTGCAATGCAATGTATTAATAACTGTCATTTTTCAGCAGAAATTTGCTGAAAAATCTCCGTTTGTACCAGAGATTACCGATTGCCTTCTCAGAGTTAAGTTCGCACTGGTTTTCTTTTCCGCACCGAGGCCTTTGTTTTCAGTTGGCCTTCAGGCGGTCGTGCCGTAAGATTACGTCATTTTAATGGAAAAGTTTTGTTATTTTAGATTTTGCTTGAATAAAAGTCACTAAAGCATTAAAAAGTTCCGCAGATAAAGAAATTGTCATTAAAATTCAATCCTGGATTTTAAAATCCATTAATGTAAGTAGTTGACTTCAGGCTACTAACAATTGAAGATATTTTTTCTAAAGACTCGGACATTTGTTTATTTTTTTTTCCTTATCTTTATAAACGTAAGTTCTTCGTGAAATTAAAATATTGTAGAATACAAGATTCCTCGCTGTGACTGCATTGTAATTTATATCATAATGATTCAGATACAATTGCCGAATTTCAAGGAAAAGTCACTTTTGTGATCTTTACATCTGTAAAGTATTGTCCTCAAAATGAAAGATGACCGGCGGAAGTTTGAACTGCGCAGTCCTTCCGGTAGCTGATCAATTATGTTTTCCTGTCACAATGGACGCCCGTCGTCTGTTTTCACTGAGAAAGACATGTTGATAACGCCAAATTAAAACTTCTCTCGACTATTTACCGTTATTTCAATACCAGTTGCTAACAATAAGTATTTATATAAATAAATAAATATATATTATTTATAAATACAATGCTCCTTTGCAAAGTAACAAGGCTTTACCGTAATGGCGACATCCAGTGATAAACTCATACGGAAGTGCCTGACCAGAGTAATCGATGATACATGAGCAGATCTCACAAAAACAGGGCGGCCATCATTCACTGGGAGCACAATAGTTTGATTGTCTGTTCATTCGGAACTGGTTTTGAGCTCTCAAAGATAACTGGCAGAGTCATTACTCAGTCTGGACTAAGGTTTTGCAAAGTTTGGTTCAGATTCGGACCTATACCTATGTTGAAAAATCAATTGATTAACACACTGTGAAGCGTTAGGAACAAGGCCAGCGAAAATCTGAATTATGTATTATCGGTTTATACAAACATCGGTGTTATTATTAAGGGCAATGCCTAAACGGATGTTGACATTTATTCATTACTATTTTCTTGCCTCCTACGCACCGGACAACGCCGGATTCTTCGATTTGATTGTAGAAGATATACGTTGACCATAATGTGTTTGACAATGCTATATGTATTGGGTCAATCTGGACCATCTAAAAAAAAAATCAGTTCTTGAAAGCAAGCCAAAGTAACTACTGTAAAAATTGCAGTAGAATTCAAAAAAAATATCCCACAAAGGCCACTACTAAAAATATAAATAAATAAAATTACCAAGACAAAAAAAACTGCAAATCGAGAATGTAAAACGAGGTTGTTTTTTTTCTCTTTTTTTACTTTCTTCATTTATAATTTTGTATCTATCTATATACAAAAAAAAGTCTGAGATTCTGAGACCGTCTAAGATTTCCGTTATTATTCTGTTAAATCACTGAATTTTAATTATTAGTTAATTTGTAATTATTACTGCAACCGACAAACAAAGGAATTGTCAACGCCGTTAATATCCACCTAATCATTGTTAGGGTCAGTTAAAATCTAAGAAGATTGCAAATTTTCTTTCTTGAAAATATCCCTTTCTTGAATGTGCCCTTCTTTACTTCAATATTGAAATTATTAGCTGTTAGCAATCCAAAGTTGCTGACACTTTGAAGGTTATAATATAGGGTTTGTCCCTGATGGAATATCGTTTTCAAGAAAAGAAATATACAGTGGAACCCCGCTATTCGTACACAATCCGTTCCAGGAGGCAGTTCGAATGGCGATTTGTACGAATGGCGAATCATTTTTTCACATAAGATATAATGTAAATTGGATTAATCCGTTCCAGAACCCAGAGATGATTGCTTATTTAAACTTTTGTAATAATACTTTAAGCGTAAAATACATAAAAACTATGAAAACAATAAATATATAGGCCTCTATTATTATGTCTTTCTTTTTCAGTATAGACGATATGGTTGATTTCGCCATGCCATACTGAGTTGCCAGGTCAGAGACACGAGTTCCACTTTCAAACTTCGCAACGAGTTCTTTTTTTCAATTCAATTGTCGTTCTCACTGCTTTCCTTTTAGGCTTAGTTGAATCAGTAATCTTTTTTGGACCCATGGACGCATCATCCACGCAAGCTTCGTGAAACTTTGTGATATTTTATTGTTATTTTTTGTTATTTTTATTGAAATCAATAAAAATAACAAAAAATAACAATAAAATATCACAAAGTTTCACGAAGCTTGCGTGGATGATGCGTAGCGTACGGAAGCTAGCACGAGACTGAACTGAAGCGACCGCGTGGGGCGGCCAGTAACAAGGTCACGCTGTCCGAATCGCGAGCAAGCGTACGAATGGCGAGTTCAATTTTACTTGAAAAAGTTGGACGAATAACGAGTTGTACGAATAGCGAGGCGGACGAATGGCGGGGTTCCACTGTAACAGTTATCTTTTACAGTTTTAATGGTGCTTGTTTTCATTTATCAGTTGAAATACTTATTTTTTGCTTCATTGTTCGTCACAAGAAAGACATGAACTACATGAATTGCTATACTCACTGTACTGACACTCAGGTCCATAGAACCCAGAGGTACATCGACAGGTATCTTTCTTCGAACAAGTTCCACCGTTGAGGCACTTCTTGGAACAGAAATCTACAGAATACATTAAGTCAGCATAAATGAAAACATATAATACATATAATATATATAATACATACAATACGCATCAGCAAACAAAAATGTATACATAACGCTTGCTTTATCTTAGCAAAAGTAAGTCGCTTAGAAAAAGTACTAAACAGAGAACATATATGCTCTAATAACTGCCAATAAAAGCACACTTTAAGTAATGGTATGGAATTATAATTGGAATATATATCAACATATATTCCAATTATATATCTACTAAATACAAATAGTGAAAATTTTTCATTTTCTGAAGAAGAAAAAAATCGTGCAAAACGGAAAAAACGATAGAAATGCACTGTCGTTATATATTAAGCCATCATCGAAGGGAATCTGGGACAGCTGTTTCATTATTATTAGGACTTATCAGCCAGATTTACCCTTGATGATCAAGCTCAGAATGCGTGAAAGCCTATAGATCCTTCTTACCCTTTCCAAAGTGGGACCACCCCAAAAGCAAACAACAATAGAAAAATCGCTGTGAAAGGCATTTAACAAAAAGATAAGCCAAACGCATAGGCGAAAAATTAATACGTAAGAAAGTTTAACGTGCTTTAAATGTAACATGAAAACGGAAAAACGACGGAAATGCATAGTCGTTTGGTTTCACGCCTTGCGCCATCATCGATGGCAAAAAAAATTAGTATGTAAGAAAGTGTTATGATCGTCGACGATAAATCTGGTTGATGAGTCCTAATAAGGACGAAACAGCTGTCCCAAATTCCCGTCGATGATGGCTAAGGCAAACGACTGTATACGGTATTTCCACCGTTTTACCGTTTTTCAAGTTACATTTAATGCACGTTAAACCTTCTTATGTAAAAATAATTCGTATTATTTATTTGCATTATGAAAATCGGATTAATTTGAACCAAGCGCTTAATAAATTGAGGATTTAACGTATATTTGAAGAACAATAGGACAGAATTCCATTATGTTCCTATGTAAATTCCAACGCTATCCTATGGGAAGTTTTGTCGTCTTCTCTCGCTAATTTATCGATAAGGACTCATTTAGAAAACATAAACGTTAGAGCACTCCTGGTCTTCGAATTTGAATATCAATTTTCAAGAAGATCCATTCAGAGGTTCAAACGTTAGTAAGGGAGGACACACATACAGTTCAACCGCGATATCTTGACGATTGGAAAAATTCCAGAGCCCCATGACGTCAGCACTAGTCTCTCTCAGAGGTTCCGAAGAATGTTACGTTACAGCTATAAAAAAAAAAGTTAGCTTTTACTGATGTTTAAAGGAAATGCTCTATTATTAGTTATTGTTTGATTGTTTTCGATATAAGATTTATCTGTTATATTTAAGTTTTATGTATTTCTTTTAAGTATTATGTACTTTTAAAGCCCTGTGCTTTGAGGCGGGCTTGTTTGTGATTGGCTGAAAAATAGATACGTCGTAATCACGTGGGATTTCTTCCAATCGTGGTCGGATTGTACGTACATACTGATTTAATGATCCTAATTTTTCTTATTGGCTAAAAATAGTGACAGTGAAGTACAGTAAAAATATTTAATATTTGACTCTGATCCTACAAGCACCATTAAATTTCTAAAAAAACAAAACAAAAACAGTTGAACCTTAATAAATTATTCTAGGACTTTTTTTTAAATTCAATTTGAACTCCCCAATAAGGAGAGGGTTTTAAAAATACAGGATACGGTACAGGGGATTTACTGTGATTCAAATAACACCGGTAGCAATCAGTGTCTGTACGTGGGTCAATCCAAACGCGAATTAGGAACCAGCGTAAATGCCATAAATACTAATAACGAAGCTTATCACACCGCGGTACACTGTAAAAATAAGGGACATAGTATTCAAAATAAAAATGTGAATATTTTGGATCGATACAAAGATGATTATCTTAGGATGTTCCATGAGTCAGGGACAATCAGCTCACTGGGGAACAGTGATTTTGGTGCCTCAGAATTTTGATCTATTTCTGGGTATATTTGCGTCACTGATTCCAAAAATGCTTTCAGTTTTGCTCTATCAGCTCTAGTTTTTGAGATAGAGCTTATTCAAATAATATACCAGTATAACCATACTGGTCTGCACATATAACTATATCATATGCATACAATTAAATACAAAAGACATTTGGATGGACAAAGCACTTTCTTTTTCATGAAGCAACTGTATCTATCTAACCACCATTATTTATTTATACTCTTGTCACATTAGGTTCATTAATTTTCTTCCATCAGGTCACTCAATCCCCGTTTCTGTGATTTCCTCCGATGCAATGATCTTGGACATTCTCGCTGGATGCTCCAACAGTAGTCCGCCATCATATGTATATTCCATCATTGCTAACAGACAATGTTTTTCTGCCAGCCTGGAAGCTAACAAGTCAGACGACTTCTTTGGAAGACTTAGATCTCTTACGAGGTCGTTCAATTCCGCTTGATTAAAACCGGATGTAACTGATGAAATTCTTGCGAAATCACTGTCATTTTGCTCATCATAGCTTTCAGCTGATTCATCCTCTTCTTCTGATGACTTGCAGAGCGTAGATCGGGATATATCCACCTATTCCAGTTATTGCTATTGATGCCCTTTACATTAACTGAACAAAAGTAACAGTCATCACTGTAGTTTATTTGTTCTCGCCATATCATTGGTTCCCCCAATTTCAAGCATTTCCGTTTTCCATTTATCCACTGTCGCAGATGCTCTGTGCACGTTTTTCATACAATGTGAGGTGCCCAAGCCTTATCTTGATCTCCCAGTTTTACTTTGAAATAGGCCAAATAAGCTCTTTTTACAAAGTCAGTTATGGGTTTTCTTTGCTGAATGAATGTGTACTCCCCACAGATGAAACAAAACACATCAGGATTATTCAGACATTTTCTGCATGATGAAGCCATGTCATTGCCTATAAAAAGGATAAATAAATGTCTGAATAGTTAAAGTACGTAAGCAAACAACAACATGAATAAAGCTTGGACAAATCAATTAGTATTATGCAAACAATCGATTTACAAATGGTGGTGTAAAAACAAAGAAGTCATAAGAGCTATGTATAATGATATCATCAATATCTCATAAACTAGAGCTGCTAGAACGAAATGGATGGCATTTCAGGAATCAGCAGCACCAAAATAACCAGAATCAGATAAAATAACCAGAATCCAGGCACCAAGGAAAAAAACTGTTTTTGTTCCCAGTGGGTAGTTATACTCAAAAACTTTCTATCCAAAATATTCTGGAATATGGGCTTTAGTGACATGTTTAAGCGAATATTAAAATTAAGTGAATATTAAAATTAGCCTCATCGGGAATAAAAGCGCCGTACTTTGCGGAGCTTCCCAAACCAGGGGGCGAATGTGTTTAAATGATCCAATAACAGGAAGTGCTTAGCGATTTCCGGTTTCCGTGTTTAGTTACTCATGGCTCCTACGGTTCCTAGTTAGGGATATTGTAAATGAGGTAGGAGAGTTTTTTACTTTTTATGATATGTTTTGAGAAAGAAACCTTGTCATTGCGGTTTTGAAACGTATGTAAACGGTTTTTAGGTTGTTTTTTTTTACGTATTTTTAACGCTTAAATTGGAGTTTCATTTTTATTTTTATTGTGTCGATATTGTTGGCTATTTCGAATCTTGAACTCTTTTAATTGCATTTGAAATTTACGTTGACAAATTAACGTAGAACAATTCTAAATCTTCATTAACATTTGACGAGTGTTGCGTCCAATGCATCATAGAAAGAAATGTAGAGGTGTGTGGATAGGGAAGAAGTTTTAGAGATTCTATTTCTAGTCTAGTTTCTTAAGAATGATGATTTGGTAAAAATCAGTCAGTCTGTGTATGTGTGTGAGATCCCTTATGACTTGTGAAATGCTGGATGGATCGTGCAAACCTTATTGAAATTAAAGACATTACTATTAATGGTAACGGTTATATTTGAAATTTTTCGCGTGTGGCTACTTGTCGAAAATTCTCGCGAAAAGCATTAGCAACGAATGGATTTCTACCATATCTTAAAACAATGGATATAAATCCGCATTTTTGATCCTCTTAATATCTGCGCGAGCTTTATCCTTAAAATTAAGCGAATTTAAACAATTTGTATTATGCTTCTGATTTAAAAAAAAACAAACAAAAAGAAAAAAAAGCAAGAATTAAGAAGGCTTCAAGTTCTTGCAGGAACTCCTTGTCCTAATGCCTAGGTGATGTATTTATCTTCGTGGGTTGGAATTTAAGACATATCGAGATACATACGGCGCTATCAATGATTTGAGGGTATGTCTCACAGAAGGATTTGGCTGTCAAATCATTTAAAAACACTTCCAAATATAGCTTTGGAACACCGAGTTCCGTGATTTGATTCACATTTAAATGCACATCGTTGTTATTTGAGAATGAGCCAGTATTACTTCCCAATCAATTGAACGCTAATAGAATACGTTTCAATTTGGCTATTTTTAATGATGGGTTCTACTTTTCTCTTACAGTAGATAACAAAATAACCATATAAGAATACTGAAGGCAGTAACTCCATTACATGAGAGTTCTCGAAATATGGTCATATGCTTGCCGTAATGGTTTATGTTGTCGGCTTTTCATCAAATTCCTTTGATGGCGAGTACAGAAAGTTCCACGTATCATGAAAATACTGTTGTACACCTGTTGTACATCATTGATCTTAAGTTTCCTGGAGATATTTTATATCAACACAGCTCAGAAAATGATAAAGCACTGTCTTTCCTTAACCAGAATTGTTATCAGATTTTTCTTTAGGCGAACTTGTTATTCTGACATCTGTATGTCAATTTCGCTTCAGTTTTCATCTACGATAAAATACCTTTTTGAAAAACTATAAAAATGCTTGGCTAACTCCATCGCAACATAATGCGATAGCGCAAAGACTATATGGAAGATGTAGTTATTTGTATAACCAAGAAATAGAGATTTACATTCTACTAAAGCTTCTTCTATGTAGCGCCAGTCTACCACAAAACTGTGGCATTACTATGATTTTTAGAGCAGAAAGCTTTTCATTAATCAATTTTCTGGATTTGGAGATAAGGGGATGATGGCTTCATTCCCTAGTAGAATAAGCAACAAAATGTTGTTTTAACATCTATTTCTCCAAATAATCTAACATCTTAACCTCAGTTTGTATTAATTTCTAAATTTTTGACTGATTGCTCAGCTACATTTCCGACTGTTCCCCAACTTATTTTGATACCAGCAGCAGCAATATATGACAATGAACTAAATAAATATTCCACCATATTGGAAAACAACGGCTATTTCTGTGTAACGCTAGGTTTGAAATTGTTTATAATATTTTGACACAGAAGAACAGCCTTGATGAAGTTTCAAGTTTTATAAAAGTAATACTATTATCTTGGAATATTTACTTAAGAAAAATTTTTGTTCTAAAAATTTTACACATAAAAAGGAAAATTCTCTGCAAATAAGAATGTTTATATGGATTCTGAATTGTAATTTTACCACTTAGATAAATGCTGAATTGATACTCGGAATAGCTGGACAGTAAGTACTTGAATACAGGGAAATGGTTGACTTGGTGAAAAAAACCCAGAACCAAGTTGAAAATTAACATTATGTAAAATAATTAAAAATGCTAAATCACAAGGAAAGTGTTACCAGTATCACAGTGTCCTGCTGCTGACAAGCGGGTAGT
Organism: Thereuonema tuberculata; assembly: GCA_023159025.1. Lineage (NCBI taxonomy): Eukaryota > Metazoa > Arthropoda > Chilopoda > Scutigeromorpha > Scutigeridae > Thereuonema > Thereuonema tuberculata. The sequence goes on from JAFIDM010000005.1 coordinate 26,100,525, forward strand.
TGAGCAGGAGAGTCCTTTGGAATAAAGGGACCTACAGAGAGGGGCCGTGTCTGAAAATAACAAAAAAAAATTATTCGAAAACAAACAACAAAAAAATGATAAATTCAAAACTATCAAATAAGCTTTAAGAAAAGGAGTAAAAATAACTTGGGAGTTACGAAAAAAAAGGAACTTGATGTACCATTAGCAATCCATGGAGTAAACTCTTTGATGACAGAACAGTCCAAGCATCTCGTGCTAATTGCTTTTAGTGCAAGTGCGCATGTTCAGTTTCCTACCGTTTTCAAATGTTAGCTTAAATTTTGTTCAACAAGCTAAATGTCAATACCTGAAAAGATTTTGGTTAATAACGTAGCTTTCTTTGGAAGCATCCATGAAAACATAGGGAAAGGATGATCTCTGTTCGTGAAAATCAATTTTGTAGTTAGTAATTTCGAAAAAATAGATACATATGTTCCCTTGAAAATAGAACCTGTCCTATGTTAGAACGTCATAGGCAATGTCCTTTCCATCACGCCATGCACTCTGATGGCGTAAAGATTGCTTGCTGAAATGGTACGTCTAAAAGGACCTTTAGAAACGCGAGTACTTTTTGGCTACCAGTGATTCTCAACCAATGAGACCTAATTAAGCTCGGATGGTCAGCCCGATGCTCGCCCACCTACCTTTAACCCCGAGTAAGAAACTAGTTGGGCAGAACGCTGAGTGCCTAGTGTCCGACTAGAGGAGAAACGACCGTAGACAAATTCCCGACCATCGCCCGGGCTTTTCCACTCCAACGTCTAAAACACCAGACTAACATATTGACTATAGACAGCAAATATTAAGTCAGTGAGCAACTATAGTTAAACGAATTCAAAAAATTTTAACTTAATTCTAGGAATTTCATTTTAAATTGTGTAATTATGAAATTAATTATTAAAAAAAGAATATTTAAGTAAATAAAAAGAACTAACTGAATATTTCCTCCAGAAACCAACTGCTTCAATTTACTGAATATTCATTAGAAAGTTGTGTTTTAAAATGCTTTGAACAAATATTTTTAGAAGCATTTTGTATTTATGTAAGAAACTTACTAAATGTTCTCTAAAATCTTAACAAATATCTTTGCGATGGTTTCTTATCTGAATTTTAAACTTTTTCCTTATGTAAACCAGGGAGTGCATATTTTATGAAATGTTTGGAAAGAAACTTAAATAATAGTAATTAAGAAAAGCTCGTAAAACATTAAAAGCATTTAAAAAGACTTGCACTTTAATAACAAGGGTTTGGTTGAAATAAAAAACAACACTACTTTAACTCCATCTACGATCAAAATTAATATAACGTATAAAACATTTACAATATCCTAACATTCTTTGTTTAGTGCAACAACCAGACAGATAGTTATGATGCGGAGATGCAAAGCATTAAAGAAGAAGAGTAATTGAGACAAAAATTTAGACTATTTTTATACTTGTTATTGACCAACAACAACAACAAACAAATACAGTGAAAGCAGCAACATATCTGATACTGTTTATTTTGGTAATCTAATTCTGCATTGTTTATTTTGGTAATGCAGAAATGAGCAAGAAGATTCTTAATTGAATCGTGTTTTATAAATTCCAAAGATTGTTTTAATAAAGCTAAATCCTTCAAAATTAACAATATTTCTTTAAATTTATTCAAGAAATATAAAAAAGCAGTTTGATTATCTAAATGCTTTAACTAATTGTACTTTGGCTTAATCTCATATTGTCATTGTTTTGTTTTTCATATGATCTTCAGATTTGATGTTTCAGATTATTATATTCTCTGTGATACTTTCGGATTGTATTAGTTTAATTGACTATTATTATTATTATTATTATTATTATTATTCGATTATTATTCATAGTGACCTTTTCGATTGTTATTATAATCTGTGATATTCTATGATATTTTCGGATTATAAAATTTTTTTCATGTATATTAAAGATACTGAGGAGAAAGAACATATTTTGTTCCTCTCCATTATATCTGATGAAGGAAACAGGAAATGTTTCTGAAATATTGTTAAGTTATTAAGAAGACGAAGGTATTTGTATTGTTATTTATTATTTAACAAAGCTTGATGTAAGTATATAATTATAACGTAATTAATACAAGAATACTTTGAGAGAAAAATGTGAACCACGAATGAAAGTTCATAGCATATGCTATGATAAAAAAGGAAAAAATCGTGTTGGCGGATACGCCTCTCTTATTCTAAGAGCCTCATGTATGCATTAACGTTAAATATATTCTCAGGTAGTAAAATTTCTTGTTAATTTTACCAAAATGAACAGTATCAGATATGTTGCTGCTTTCACTGTATTTTGTTGTTGTTGGTCAATAACAAGTATAAAAATAGTCTAAATTATTGTTTCAATTACTCTTCTTCTTTAATGCTTTGCATCTTCGCATCATAACTATCTGTCTGGTTGTTGCACTAAACAAAGAATGTTGGGATATTGTATATGTTTTATACGTTATATTAATTTTGATCGTAGATGGAGTTAAAGTAGTGTTGTTTTTTATTTCAACCAAACCCTTCTTATTAAAGTTCAAGTCTATTTAAATGCTTTTAATGTTTTACATTACTATTATTTAAGTTACTTTCAAAGCATTTCATAAAATATGCACTCCCAGGTTTACATAAGGAAAAAGTTTAAAATTCATATAAGAAAATATCGCAAAGATTTTTGTTAAGATTTTAGATTTTAAGTAAGTTTCTTACATAAATACAAAATGCTTCTAAAAATATTTGCTCAAAGCATTTTAAAACATCACTTTCTAATGAATATTCAGTAAATTGAAGCAGTTGGTTTCTGCAGGAAATATTCAGTTAGTTCTTTTTATTTAATTAAATATTCTTTTTTAAATAATTAATTTCATAATTACACAATTTAAAATTTAAAATGAAATTCCTAGATTTAAGTTAATATTTTTTTAATTCGTTTAACTATAGTTGCTCACTGACTTAATATTTGCTGTCTGTAGTCAATACGTTAGTCTGGTGTTTTAAACTTGAAGTGGAGAAGCCCGGGCGGTGGTCGGTATTTGTCTACGGTCGTTTCTCCTCTAGTCGGACACTAGGCACTTAGCCTTCTGCCCAACGGGTTTCTTACTCGAGGTTAAAGGCGGGTGGGCGTTGGGCTGATCATCCGAGCTTAATTAGGTATCGTTGGTTTTGACACTAATGTTTTATTCTCTTGGCGCGCGCTATCAAATAATAAGTTCATGCAAAAACGAATAAAATAGAATAATAAAATAATACCAAGGATTTTAGTAATACATAGATTTCCTCAACTAATTCATCAGATAACATCAAACTAAATAGGGAACTGATTCCCGGAACTTCATGGATGACTCTGATAGAAGCAGCCATAAGACACAGTATCGAGATGGACAATGAGAGAAAGAGGAAGGCAGGAGAAAGAAGAGTCAAAGGTATTGAGAGGAAACGTTTGAATACACCACGACAGACAGATTTGGATCGAAAAAATGAAGCCGAACATAAAAGGCGATCAAGAGCTAAGGAGCCAACGGAACAGACGCAGAAAAGAGAGAAATACAAGAAAGGCATAGAGATAACATCAATGTAAATATGGAAGCGATTCCCGGAACTTCATGGATGACAGTGAAAGGAGCAGCCATAAGATACAGTATCGAGATGGACAATGAGAGAAAGAGGAAGGAAGGAGAAAGAAGAGTCAAAAATATTGAGCAAATATCTATGCAACCAAGCGATAATCTACTTCCGTTCACTTTCACAAGAAGACAATTTCCAATCACACCTTCTTATGCGATATCTATCAATAAAGCTCAAGGACAGACTCTAAATAAAGTTGCCATCTATTTGGAGAATGATGTCTTCACTAACGGACAACTGTATGTTGCAATGTCTTGAGTCACAAGTTATCAGAAATTAGTTATTTTCACTCGAAAGAACAGTCATAATCAATTCGTCGCCAAGAATTTCGTATACAAGTTATGATAGAACCGAAGTATACTTCATCTAACATCCATCTCAACATATATCTTCTTCAAAAATATATATCGATCAAACTATACACGGGAGATCATCTAGTAATATTTTAATAAAAAAGTTTGATTCAGCCATTCGAAAAGAAGGTTAGTTTTGGCTGAAAAGCACAAAATTTACAACAGTTATCCACGAAACAACTTTGAGGTGAAGCCCCAATCCAAAGGAAAATATGAAAAATCGTCAAAAAGAGGAAATAAAAAAAAAATATGTGGCCTAATGGGAAGAAGAATTTGAATCTATGACCCCTGTTCGGCGTTTATCACAAGGTCCCGTGGTCGTCTGCTCAAGTAGGGGAGAATGTCATATGTATTTTCCTTTGGAAAATAAACAAAACTATCTAATTCTGTATCTGTGGATCGAAATTAGATATTGTATGAAGTCAAATTGCTACTACGAATACAAATGAGTTAGATCCAAAAAAACTTCTCAGAAATTCAAGAAAATATCTTCTTCAAATTTAAGAAAATATCTTCTTCAAATTCAAGAAGATTAATTCAATAAGTAAAGGATACATTTCATCTTGAATCAGAGTAAAATGCCTTGGAATAAATAAAACAAGTTCATTCGAAGTTTGTTGTAATAGATTAATAGATTGTAAGCCGATGTAAAATTGCGATTCGTTAATTACATAACAAATTATAACAACTATTAATCGTAGTAAAGGTGAGACAGGTATTTAATAACGACATCTCAAAACAGCTGTTTGGAGTTTAATTGAGGTGTATTGATATGTCACTAGTAAACATCTGGTCTCACCTTTAGCGTGTTTACAGATTTTTTGGGAGCTTTTTCTTTGTTTAAATACGGATTGAAAATTCATTGTGGGTGGCGGAGGCCAGCACATGAATTTTTCTTATTTTATGTTTAGTGTATATTTTAGATTTGTGGAAGTGCCATATTTCTTCCTATTGTTAATCATTAATCATTTTTTTCGCTTCCCACGCTTTACTCAGACGAGTTTTAAATTGTTACGTTTCCCGATAGGACACCAACACTTCAAATGGCATCATTTTGGTTTGCAAATATTGTACGCACTGCATCTCATTGTGTTTTGCTCTTTGAATAAATGAATATAAACTGTTTGTAACTTTCATTTTCTTTTTGCTTGACATTAAAATGGTTTAACCCTTTGCATTCTTGATCGAACTCAGTCCGACATCTTTGATTTTCACTGCACATATTTGAGAATTCCCAGTGTAGTAGATGCATGGGTAAGTGAGCGAAATAAAAAGAGGGCAGTGCCTCATAAAAGTTCCAAACAGAGAAAAATCCATATTACTGATGAACTCACGTCAATTCACAGTTTTTATAGTAAATACAAAATCAAGCGATAGCCTCCATCAAACGCAGTAAGTGATTAGTGGCCATCTTGAACCGGAAGTGACCACATTGTGTCGAGGATATGATATTTGTTCTCAGCATAGCTGATTCAAAATAACTCCAATTTTCTACAATTATCACTATGTTATTTTCCAGCTTATTGGTACCTAAGACCGGAACTTGTCTGGACCGGAAGTCGGATTTTTATCCAAACCTTCAGATCATGTCGAGTCCAACCAGCTCAGCCAAAGGGCTGCGACTCTCCGTGTTTGGAGAGCAGACACGCGAATCTTAATAGCTCCTCCGTAACGGGTAGCTGAATTGCATAATTAAATGATCTTATTTGTAAAGAATAAGTTGTTTCTTGATCTCAAATCTTAAGAAAAAAAGTGGAGAATTTTAAATAATCTTTAAAACTGAAAATTTATTGACAATTTCCCCCCCCCCCCCCCAAAAAAATGCAATTTTTTTTATTTAAATGATTTTGGTGTTTATAACCATCAGTTGAATTCACTCAAAATAGTTTCATAATTTTAACGTAATGTCAAAGGTGACTACGCTATCTAAAATAAACCTCAATTCACATTTAATCATAAATTATCTTATATAACTGGACTGACAGAATAAACAATACGTTAAATTATATGATTATAATCTCTGTCATCATAAACCGAATAAGCACATAAAATAAATCGAAATAGCTATAAAAGTTCCACATTCTTCATCATACTAATATTATTACTTGTCATTAATACTCGAAACTACTACTTGCATAATAGTAAGCTGTTTACTGTGTACTATACAGCTGTAGATCCAGTATACACTTATATGTAGATAATTCACAGACGAGGCACCGAAATTTTAGGATTCGACAGGATTACTTGAAATTAGATAGTCAGCCCAATGCTCACCCGCCTTTATAACCTGGGAAAGAAGCCCACTTACGGATTAGGTGAACCTTGGCCGCATAAGAAAAGCAAAAATCCCTGACTTCTGCTGGGTATTGAATCCGGTTCCTCCAGCTTGAAACCTAGTGTTGTACCACTGTAACAGAGAGCCTAGAGATACTCTTATGCAAAATAGAAAAATACACTTCAGTAGTCATTTCAGTAGTCCATCTAAATTTGGATCAACCTTAATTTTTTTGTTTGTTTGTTTTTAATGTCTCATTAATTATATTACTTCTTCTTCTCAATATTATTATCAGGAAAAGAAAGTTTTCTTGTCATTAATTAAAAACTTAGCCTACTTCCGTAGTCAGTAGACTACTTCCGTAGTTTTAAATAGATATAGATATATATGTATACACACTGTCGGCCCCTTTATTAGGTACACCCCTGCTCTGCGCACAAATGGTAGGGGAAGTTGGGGCAGCATCATGGTGTGGGGGATATTTTCCTAACACACATTGGGTCCATTGATACCTCTGAAGGCACATCAGGATGCTGGAGAGTACCTAAACATCGTAGCAGACCAAGTGCAACCGTACATGTTAACGGTTTATCCTCAAGCAGATGGCTACTTTCAGCAGGATAATGCGCCAGTGCACAAAGCCCGCATCACTATGGGATGGTTTGAGGAACATGACGATGACTTTTCCTTGCTGCAGTGGCCCGCCCAGTCCCCGGATCTCAGCCCGATTGAAAATTTGAGGGATGAGCTGGAACGGACTGTTCGCTCCAGGCCTTACATCAAATCTTCAGGAACTGCGTGACACACTCATGTCTGGATGGTTCACAATACCTCAACAACGTTTTCAACATCTTGTATATCCAAATCTCGACGAATTCAGGCTGTTTTGAGGGTGAAAGGAGGCCCAACACGCTACTAGGTAGGTGTACCTAATAAAGTGGCCGGATAGTATATTTTAAAATCTGAAAATAGCAACTTCTCTGAGTTTTTAATTACAATATTTGCTGAGAACAAACAATACAGCTTTTCCATTTTACGAATTTAATTAAAAACGAACTATTTAATTAAAATTGTGAATAATATGAGAGTTTATAAAATTAATATTAAAATGGATTCACACAACTTAAATAAATAATGCTCAATTAATTTTTTATTTTATTTTTTTAGAAAGTAGGAAAAAAATCACTACTATTCGAATTCAGCAGGTAATTATAATTAAAAACAAATTGAGATGTTCGTTTTTTAGGATTTTATTGATTTTACAAAAACAAAACAAAATGAAAGAGTAAGCTACAAGATTGAAAGGAAATTGCAAGGTCTCTTAGAAAATTCTTTCCATTCCACATTCCTCAATTAATTTACGTAACACAAAAATAATGGAACATTCTTAGCAATATTACATCAAACATGATACTAGGAAAGAAAACGTTTTCGAACATTGCGTGAGTTTTTCCAAAAGTCTTTGCTGTCCTACTGAAATGCCAGTGATGAGGTCCTCTTGCAGAATGAAGTTTTTTTCCCTTTTTTTTCCTCTTTTCTTTTCTATTTCAGTTTAATTGAAATGTCAGCTGAGGAGATATTCAACAACGACCAGGATTTCATTTTAATTAGGTCGATTATTTTTTTTTTTATTTCCTTGAGCAAAAGACAGAAAAAAAGAAATGGCTTCTTCAAAATTGATCGCTCAGCAGTTTCCAGGGTGACAACAATGTTAGAAAATTTAGTCATGATCACTTAATGCATCTTAAAATGGATATAACTTCGTACAGATACACGAAAATCTCTTGAATATCTTTAAGAAATTATATTGGTTTTATTTTTAACCTACTTTCACAGGAAAGTGAGTTTCATTCAGTTTGCCAGTCTTTGAGTGCATATATGTCCGTTGTTCCTCCTTTCCCTCTCTTTATAACTTCTGAACCACTGGGGGGATCTTCTTGGAACTTGGTATGCATATTTGAGGATAAGAAATAAATTTTAGCTAAGGAGACTTCCGGAACCTCTCTTTTTTAAATATGAATATAATCGGGAGTAAATATCACCAAAAGAGTATATTAAGAAAAAAATGCCTAATAGTTGATTTGCTTATTCTCGTTGACTTTATGTAAAGCAGAATAACATCTTTACGGATACTAGAAGAGAAGTTCACTAGAAAATAATACAATTCTGCCTTTTCCACAACTCTCTAACTCAGGCGCGATTTCTCAGCTCCTCTGACGTCAAACTGAAAGGATAAAATCTAAAACCTGAACTCAAAACAAAAACAAAAAACGAAATTCTCATATTCACATGATGCATTTTTAGCAATAAGAATCGACGGATTCAATAGGAAGCAATTAAAAGTAGCATTTTGTAACTATCAAGATTTAATTCCATTATTATTCATTTGATTTTAAATTTAAATTCATAACTTATGCATTATGAGAATATGAGAATTTCGTTTTTTGTTCTTGTTTTGTCTTCGAGTTTTAGATTTTACTCTTTCAATTGAACATCTGAGAAGCGGAGAAATCGGGCCTTTGTGTACGGCTTTCCTCCAATTATCATAACAATTATCTCTATAGACTATCATTAGATATCTAACAATAACATTACCGCGAGCTTTTTTTTTTTCTTAAATCAACAATAATGAACTTAAATTGAAAGTACTCATTATTGTGATAACAAAAAGAATGCATAGAATGCTATTGTTAAGCTTAGTTAATTACAATGCTTAGTTAATTAACTAAGACTGTAGAAATCGAGTCAGACGGTAGATTTTGCCTCAGTAGATTCAAGTCTCAAACAGCTTCTCGAGCTCAAAGATACTTTGTTATCAAGAAGGTTAACCTCTTCTTCAAAGTAAGCTTCAAATATATCGTCAAATAAAAAGACGTGATAAAACGTCGGTGCCCCCAGAAGTTAAAACAAGCAATAAAAACTCGCCGAAAGAGTCATTTTGTTTACAACTTGGTATCACCCATTATTAAAAAGACATGATCTTTCTGAAATGTATATTAGAATAATGATTTTGCTGAGGGAATGTGGGAAAAAAAACCAACCTTTTTTAAAATGGAAATCTTATATTCTACTGCTCTGGTTTATATCTTTAATGTACTAATAGATAGCCTCCGACTTAGATCAACCGACTTACTAACATTCACACTTACGATCAGAATTTTCGAAATATCAAAGAAACAAAAACAACAACAACAAACAACGAACAACATTTTCATAAAAATTGAATATTTCCAATATTCTAGGAATAATTTTTATATGAAAAAGTTGGACATATCTGGAATAATACCATGCATAAACATAGCATAAACACATTTATACACAGATGTCGTAACGCCAAAGTTCATTCCTTCTCATGTTTACTAGAACTAGAACTAGATGGCGTTGCTCGAGGCGAATCCCGGCTCTCTGTTCTCTCGGCAACAGTCGTAAGTGGTGTTTACTACAAGACCACCATGTATTCGTTTGAAAATATTTACTCATTTTACTTTACGTCCATATACATAATAATTATTTTACTTAGTTATTCCAAATAAATTTAATATTTACTTGTTCATTTCGTGAGTTATGTGAGTTTTTTTTGTGCATTTTCACTTACGACCCAAGATGTCAGAACGGAACAGTTCGTATGGTACAGGGCCACCTCTTCTGTCTTTGATTTAATGTCGCATTTTCGATGTTATTTACAATGTGATTGTATGACAGAATCAACGATTATAGTGAGAGCGGCTCTCGCAAAATCAGAACATTTTTATATAATATATCATATCCTATTAATGGTATTAAAGGCTTCGATTAACATCACTTAAAGATAAAATTTAGAACAAATACTTTTCCAATGCAATTTTAGCCCAAACACCCGATTCCCTCCGTTCATCTGCGACAGAATAATTCAAATATTAAACAACTCAGAATCTTACATTGTAGATGTAGATGTAACAATGAAGAGTGATTTTGCTAAAAATCGGACTGTTTGGTAACGAAGTAGCACCCAAACACATCGAAATAAAACGAATGGTTTTTGAATGAAGGGTTTTTTTTTTTTTTTAATTTTCTTTAACAACTATTTCTGCTCTTAGCGTATTCGAAAGCTGGTACCTCAACAATTACGTAAAGAAATATTTAAAAAAGAAACCAAAACGGACACAAATTTCAAATCCTGACCTATGTCAGGAGTTTGAATATAAAGAATCAAGACTGAACCCAACCTGGTTTAATTTATACAAAAGATTTAACGTGGCAGAAATTAATATAAAGCATAGAGAAATGACACAGTACTAAATAATATCTGAGCTTTCATCGGTGAGAGTTTAGGACAGACCATTTCGTCCTTTTTAGAGACTCATCAGCCAAACCCAATCACCAGATGAAATGCTCAAGCAAAAAAATTTGCCTGTTTTGGTTCTTTTTTAAAATGTGTTTTCTTTTGGTGGAAGGCCGCAGCCGGGTGCGGGAGTGATTTCCCTTACCACTTTTGCATTACCTGAGCATTTCACTATCTGGCGAGTGGGTTTGACTGATGAGTTACTAAAAAGGACGAAACGGTCCGTCCCAAACTCTAACCGATGAAAGTTTAGATATTTTTTATTTCTATTTCATTTCTTTATGCTTTATAAGTATAATTATTTGTACTTCATAAAAAAAAAATCATGAGGTTTGTATGAGCATCACGTTAATGTTAATGCGCCGTTGGGATTGCTGAAGGGAAGGCTCCAGGCATTTCGTGATCAATGGGACTAAGTTGAGGTCAGGTGGTCAGCCCGACACCCGCCCTTAACCCACGGGAAAGTAACCCGGGACCCATTCAGCAGAGGGCTGGGTAGATCCTAGGAACCGTTTGGAGGAGAATGGAGCGTGGAAAAATCCCCGGGGGTTCGAATCGGGGATCGAACCCGGCACCTCCAACCCGCAGCCAAACGCCCTTATCCACTAGACCACCTGTCCCACTTTGTACCACTTTTCTTAATGATTATAACATTCTTATTTAATCAAACGTAAACAGCATGAACAGAAAAAGAAACATTCTCCTTCCAATGAGTCAATGCAATGATTGCTTCAATTGTAATTATTATTATTATTATGTATTTATTTATTTATTACCTAACTTGTCTCCTAAGGAATTTCTTAGCTGCTCACAGAATAAAATACAAGCAATTTCTAAAAGAATTTGAATCCTACTTCTCTTCTTTTTCTTTTTTTTGTGAATTATGAAAACAATACAAACCTGCAAACCGTTGTTTATTTGTAAATGATAATATCTGAATACAAACAGTACCCATTTTCCATTTACTGGAATCCGTATTAAATCCGCATTAAATCCACATTACTTCCTGAAATTGTTCAAATCCGATCAAATTTAATTATTATAAATGAATGTGCAGATATTATGTGGATTAATAAGCGGCTTAAAATTCTTTGTGTAAGACATCGAGAGAAATTCATTGTTGGAGAATTTTTGTCAACGTATAAGAACCCATCCGGAAAAAAAAATTCAAATATAAAAATTAAATCCCATCCATCCCTTAAATATGTACGCCAAGTTTTAAGAAGATTCAACAAGTGGTTCAAAAGTTAGTAGGGACACACACAGGTTGACTGATATCATCACTAGCCTAGGAAAATATTCTAATAATAACAATTTATTTAAATCTAAACGTTTCGAAATGCAATATTTGTTTATTTATATATTAAATACCTTCCTTAACTGTCAGCTAATAAAAACATTTCTCGATTTTAAGTGGGTTTTTATTTGTTTGTCTTTTTTTTTCATTTCTAAAATGCAAGATTTAAACTCTCAGAAGAGAGTGCTCATGCTAAAAAAAATACTCTATTAAAAATATCATAACTATTTTTGCAATTTCTCATTTGAAATGGAAATAATAATTTGTAGGCATTTTCTGAAGCTAATTCTACAACCTTCGCATTTTTTTTTTAATATTTACTTGAAAAGTTATTCGATTTGAAACGTGACTTTGGTAATGTAGAATTCCCACTGCGGTGCCTTCAAAGCATTCCATTCACTCCGAATTCAAGCCAGAATTCGTGGAATGTTAGAATGGATCGGCATCAACAAATCCTTCCACGCGGCATCTTCATCATTTGGCTAAAATAGTCAATATTTCTTCTTGTTTTTCCATCAAGAAGGAATTCATGAATAAGAAGATTTCTGTATCTTGTTTTGTAAAGAAATGCCTCTTGTGGTGAGAATAAAGATGGCCTGCGCATTGTAGTGCTCTTGTTTTTTTGCATTTACTTTCGGTTATGTTTTTAGTTTTCTTTCCATCAGTCTACGAACCACCACTTTTGAACCACAAGAAGTATCTTCTTGAAACTTGAAATGCATGAAAAAAAAAAGCAGAATACACATAGCCCTCGAAGAACACGATTAATTGATTCCGTGTTCTTTGAAACCGTTTTGAGACTACAAAAAACGGGATTCCGTTTCAAGTGTGAAAATAAAAAATAATCAAAATAATGAAAAAAATAACTAGATACAATTGGTTAAAAATCTTTCAAATCAATAAATTGAAAAATAATTTTGGTTTAAGATTGGAAAACTATATAAAATATAAACTATTCAGTCAAATTAATTGGGAAAAATATAATTCTAAAACACTAAAAAAAATTAAAAAGGTTAAAACTTCATTAATCGCTGACGTAATTGATGAGACTATTACTCTAAATTTTTAACTACTGTAATTTTGTATCAAATAATTTATGTATTTTATTCTTTTTCAAAAGAATTACTCGAATATCATATAGTTCGAGACCGTGTAATTCGGGGGAAGGTATCCGTGTTCTTCGATACTCGTGTTCTGCAAGTACCGTGTTCTTCGGGGGTTAGGTGTACAGGGAATTCTTTCACGCTTTGAGCTATCCTCAACGGGAATCTGGGACAGCTATTGCGTTCTTATTAGGATTCATCAGCCAGATGTAACAGTTAATGACCAACTCAGAAAGCGTGACAGTCTCGCTCGCGCTCCCGACATAGAGATGCTGTAGATTCAAATGTGAAATACATGTAAATTTTTTCTTGGCTTAAATAAGTGAGAAAATTGAATCTGATGTCAAATGCGAATTGAATAAAAAAAATTGTTGATTAAGTCATTTGATAATGCAGTAATAAGAATATGAATAACAATGATTCAATCGATTATTGCGAGCACGGAGCAGTGCAACAATATAGTGCGCCTACAATAAAGTGTGTGGCACTAATTCAATAAAGAGGCAGACACAGAAGTGATGGTGCGTTGTTGGAGAAAGGTTGGAATGATCATTAGTCCTTTGGTGTTAACTCCAAAGTGAATAAGTAATGAGATCGGATCCAGGAGAATGAAGAAACCCATACGATATAAGATGAGTATGATTTCGTCCTGCAGAAAAAGGAGATTCCGGTCTTAAGGAATTTGAGTATTAAGTTATAAATATTAATATGCTTGTGATATTTATAGGGATGAATCTTTCGTCTGAAGTAACAACATGGAGGAATGCATTTTCGTACACTCGTCCGCCATGTTGAAGGGATTCAACTCTGGAAGGAAAAGAGTGTGTATATACAACGAGGTTAGACAGTAAATCCTGGTATTTGCAAGAGTCTAGGTAAGTGACTATTTAAATTAGCATAAATGTTATTCAGGATAACTGAACTCAGCAACCGACACAATGTAGTGAACCTACGATATGTAACTTTAATGGACTCTGTAGGAACAACAAGATTACTTTAATATTTAAAGATTGATGAACTTTGAGAACTTTAGAATTTTCTAATACGAACTTAGAACTTTGATAAATATCGAAAAAGATAAATATTGAAGGAATACTTAATTGTATGCACATTTATCGTGTGTCAGATAATTTGCTGAAGGACTGTTTAGTGAACGCTTACGATAGTTATTATAACTTTGTAATTTGTTTGAAGTGATCATGCATATATAAGTTAATTATGCATTAGTATGTTATTATAAGATTTATTTAGTTCTAGAATTTTTTTGATTATGTAAATACTAATACTCAATTTATTTTCCTAAAAAAGAAAAATCAATCTATAATAATAAAACAAGTGATTAAAATCTACAGATGCTCAAAAGCAAACGGCATCACTTAGTGGAGCATCAAAACTTTCGCCAGCTCACTGCTAGACACAAAAGGCACTTAATAAAGGGACAATAACAAGAAAGGAATTATTGGTCTTAAATCGGAAAACTTGTTTATGATGAAACATGAAAAATGGTGAATAATAGAATACAGAGTTATGAAAGGAAAGATAAAAAAAAAATAACACCCTTGAGATTATTATCAATGTAAATCTGTGACAGTTGTTTCGTTCTTGTTAGGGTGATGAGTTCTAACAAAGACGAAACACCACTCCAGTCGATGATAGCTCAAAGGGCGTGAAAGGGAAAACAAAAACTTCCCATTCGCTTCTGTAGATTTTTACGTGTGTATCTTGATTAACTTAAGACAAAAATTGAGACCCCCACACATCAAAATTTAAAAAAAATTATGTATAATAAAATAATAAAAACGAGTACTTTCGAAGCTGTCTACGCTTCCTTATCAAGTCAAGTCTTAAGTTCTTATTCCTCATTTTTTCATGTTTCATTATATGCATGTTAAACTTTCCTGTTCAAATACATGTTGAAGCCGACCTAACTTTTATTTCTGAAATCTTTTCCAATTGGGTCTTTAGCAATAAAATTACCGTGAGAAAGTTATAATATTCCCATAGAAATATACTAGAAATTAAATAATGGATTTCTATCAATTAAGCGTTTTTTTGAATCCATTAATTTATGGGATGTTTGGTGTGACTAAAACTAATTCCGATTTAGCTAATTTACACAAATCTATTTTTTTTTTTTTAAAGGAAACGGAAAATTTGAATTGTCTACATTCAGTTGATAAAATAACTTTAAAGTAAATCTAGAGACTTTGTTTTTATCGTTTTCAGGACTTTAAAAAATCCAAAAACAAAACAAAGAATTATAAACTTTAAGAAAAGTAGACTTCTTTCAGCACCTTCGCATTATTAATAAAAACAACATTCTTCGCCGTCTAAGAATTTCCTTTTCTCTTAAAAATTTTCAATCTTTGAACTCATACTTGTAGCTGATGAGAGCTTAATGAATACGAAACAGCTGTCCCGAGATTCCTCTAAAACTCATTGTGTTTGGGCTGCATTTATTTAATTGTAAACAAAATTAATTTCTATGCAAATAATTTTAATAAATGTTAATTAATAATATTGTTTTTGTTTAGTTTTCTCGCATATTTGGTGGAAAAATTCTTCAAGATGGCGAATGTCAGAATTTAAAATTCGCTTTTGTTTAACTTTGATTACGTTTATATCGCGTTACTTCCGTTTCCATCAGAATACTAATATGCAAATTACAATTTGAAAGTCTACTTGTATTTCCTTAATTTCAGTGGCAATCAGCAAATTATGAGATTGGATTTGGTTGTTATTGAATAAATTACATTAGAACAGACATTTTATATCATTTAACAATCAATTTTTCATTCAACTTAGATGTATTTTGAAACCTTTTAACTGAACCTTGAAATAGTAATTTTTATATCCTTAATGTCTCATTAAATATTTTATATGTTTCTTTTTATATCCTAAATGTCTCAAATGTCTAAATTGGTAATTTGAAACATTCATGTAATATTCAATATTCAGCCTTTGAGATGTATTATTATTCAATGTGAATGTTCTCTTCTCTTTCTGGACATTTTAATGGACGTTATTTGAATATTAAGTTCTTACCGAAACAAGTACATGCTTTCTTAAAGCCTAATCTGACGGAATTTCATCTCCGATTGCGGTTGGATGTGTTCAAGTCTATTTAAAACTCCATTCAAAACATTCTTCTTCCAATCTTTTTTTTCTTCTTTTTTATACGTTATATCATAAAGAGTGTTTCTAATGTTAGGTCAAAGTTTGACATTAACACTTTTCGTTCAAATACGAGTATGCTTGCAAATTATTGACTAAGCATTCGAAATATTACCATGTCACTTGAATATGTTTCTAGGTGTCTGTCTGATCGTTTGAATGTCCTTCACACTAAAACATATGGATGAATTTTATAAAATTTGTTACTATGCTTATGTCTTACGCATTAAAGCATGTGCATGAGATTTTGATTTGAACTTCAGCTATCCTACCCCCAAGCAGTCCTCAAAATTAATCCCATTATGTTCAATCCCATTAGAGGATTGATAGCTATTAATATAATATAACTGACATATTTAATAAGAATAAATATAACTTCCAAAATTGCATCAGAATTGCAAATGTTGATCATAAATATAATATGCATAAAGTTCTTAAATCCTAAGTAATATTAAAGAAATATTTAAGAAATGAATTTGACTGGAATTGTTACGAATTACGTTTCATAAGCCAAGATAATTCACATAACCAACTTTTGCCATAACGTGGTATGAAATTAGTGATTAAAAAATTTGAAGATATAGTAGCATAACATAGAAATAGTCTTAATTTGCCATTGTAGGAGTTACAAATTAGTTTCTTAATCAATTATTTTTTTCTAATACTACATATTTCAAAATACTATACATTAGTACAGTATAATAAATTAATTGTAGGCATAATTCCATTTGTTAATCGAATAATCGAATTTCTATTGTATGTCAGTCAACAACGACAAATTCCAAGTAGCAGTAGGGCATTATATCATTCCTTTGCCGCTTTTTCCTTCCTCTCTGTTGTTCCTTTCTTATTCCCAGTTTCACCATTATCCTGCTTTATTACTTCTTTATTTTTATTTTACATCCCCTAACTCCCTACTTAGTCTTTGTTTATTTCCTTACTTCCATCATATCAGCAAATCTGTTAAGTGCAATTCTCTTCCCAACACCCTCTCCATACTCTTAAGTCTTCTTACCTGCTCTGGTAACCTAGCAACACTTCTCAGCCACTGACGCTAATTGTATTCCCCTTACCTCTGTCTTTACAGGCCTCTTCCATATTGATATCTTTTTTAATAATTTAGAATTTTCTCAATCTAACAAATAATTTCACATTTCTAACTACTCAGTACTACTGTATACTTACTAAATATCTATACTATATACTTATTTGTATCTATAAATTATTATAGATATAATAATCATAAATTAAATGAAGATTGTTGTAGTAGCACAATTCTGATGATCCAGGATTAGAATTTAATCGTGTGGAGGATTCAGTGAAATAGAATAAAATATCTATTATCCGAGTTGGTTAGATAACTATACGTACATTAGTTAATACCCAGTTTATACAAATCAAAGTGTAATGAAGCATAGAATTCAATTATTGTATGAAAAGTTAAAGCTACTGTATTTTGAAATATGAAATATTATAAAAAATAAATTGAAACTTTAGGAAATAACTTTAACTCCTATAAGAATAAATTAAGACTATTTCTAAGATATATTGCATAAATCTGCTAATAAATAATCGAAAATGAATGAATTAAGTATAACTAGAACACTAAAAGTAGATGTTGTAATGTTTTTTTGAGAGGAAGCGTAGTTTCAATGACTGAAGATTCAGATAATCTGTTTTATTTCATTGCCCATGCAAATACACTTGAGAGCAGAAAAATCGCACAGTTGCATTTTTTTCCTTTTTTTTTTTTATTTTCCTCGCGATTCGCAATTTTTTTTTTGAATCAAAATAATATCAATTTAAAGATCGTTTCATCATCTATCGAATGATACTACTTAAGTGTGCATTGTCCCTACAAAACAAAGACAATAACAACATTAGAACAACACCTCAAATTGATAAAATCGATGAAAAATCGAATGAGGGCCGTAATTACGGCTAGAGGAGGGATACCCGTTTTAGATTGTTTTACAAATGTTTGTATTGAGTTTTTGTTTTAATCACCATTTCCCAGGCTGTAAGAAAACGAGGTTTTCTGGTAGGCTAGGAGATTCCTCCAAAAAGCACTCTGCTGACACGCATTACACACTTAAGTGGTATCATTGGGCATGAGAGTAAAGTGGAACAGAAAAAGAAACATTTCCTTCCAAAGAGTCAATGCAATGATTGTTTCAATTGTAATTATTATTATTATTGTTGTTGTTTTCAAGAGATTTCAGGCAAGTTTTCAAGAGCGTGTAAAGCGGCCATAACGGCTATTGACCTGAAGTTGTGTTATTTTAACTTATTATTATTGTACTATAAGAAGTAGACTACGAATAATATTGATACTTATATTGCCAAGAGCTTAAAAAGTTTCCTCAAGAACTCTTTTATTATTTTTGCTTAAAATTAATTTAAATCTTAATTTTTTAATAGATATTGCGGTTAACTATAGATTATAATATTTGATTCACTTCTTAATTAATTTTCAGCTTACCAGTTTGTTATGTTAATGACATGTATGAATATATGCTAATACAGATATTTATTTGAATTAATTTGGTATTTATAAAATAATTTTAATGTAATACAATTGATGATGCATATTGTCCTCAAAATGAGAGATGACCGGCGGAAGTTTGAACTGCGCAGCCCTTCCGGTAGCTGATCAATTATGTTTTCCTGTCACAATGGATGACGTTGTCTGTTTTCCCTGAGAAAGACATGTTGATAACGCCAAATTAAAACTTCTCTCGACTATTTAGCGTTATTTCAATACCAGTTGCTAACAATAAGTATTTATATAAATAAATAAATATATATTATTTATAAATACAATGCTCTTTTGCAAATTAACAAGCGATTAGCACAATGGCGGCGTCCTTTCATGAAATCAGATGGATGTGCCTGACCAGACTAATCGATGATACATGCGCAGATCTCACAAAAACAGGGCGGCCATCATTCATTGGGAGGAGTTATTTTTAAGTTTTAAAATCTGCTATATATAAACAGTAGAGATTTTATCATTTCCTGAAAAGTTAATTAAATCCGCATTCTTTATATATTTTGTTTGAATCCAATAGATTGACTCACCATCAAAGTACTACTATTCCACTTCATATTTTCTTGCTTGTATCTTTGTAGGCGCGTCGCATTAAAACAGCTTATCGTCAAAGTTTGGCAAGTAGTTTAATTATGGTCCAATCTAAAACACAGACCCATTTATTTTGGTCTCAACCATTTCTCAAAATACCCCCGAAATACCTTACTTAAATAACTAGAGCGATTTCTTAATTTGATACTATGCTTTGGAGGTGCGAAATATTTTTGTTTATTTTGTGCCTTCCGTAGTTACTGTTCGTTTCGAAAGCCAGACCCTCACTCGCGGACGATTCTACTCCGCAGAGGGTGATACGCTGAGATGGGCACTTTCCTAAGACCTCTTTTTTTTTCAGTAGCACGCACGTGTATTTTCTGATGCTTACTGATTAGAATCTTTCTATCAGTTCTTCGCTTTCTATTCGTTTGAATTGGGTTGATAATTTCTGTATTTGAACATCGCCTCTTTATTTCTCCTCACCCCTATTTTGATGAAATCGAAGGAGACCTGATGCATGCGCAAAAGCGCTGAAGGTTCTCGTAAACAAAAACAAACAGTACCACTTTATTGAATTACTTGCCGAGTACCGTCGCTTCGCTCCGGAACCCTTCCATATACAGCATAAAAAAAAAAGAAAAACACTATTTATTTCGCAAATTAACATCGAGATCGGAAAATATACGAGTTCGCAGCCCGATGTGGCATTCTTCGGATAACTCAGCTGTATTGCGGGTTGGCCGCCACGTACTTCATGGTCATTTTAAAGCGAAAATATAAATCCTATTTACTCCCTATCCCGTGGGAATTTCGAAAAATCCGGCCTTATTCCTTGTCTACATCATAAAGGGAACCTCTGTGCAAAATTTCAGCTTTCTAGGTCCTAGGGTTTGGGCTTGGCGTTGATGAGTCAGTGCCTGAGTGAGTCAGGACTTTTCTTTTTATATATAGAGATTAGGCATGTAAAATTTGTTATTATTTTAACTGGGTAAGTTTAAAAGCTTTGTTTTATCCTAAAGACAAATTTCTGGTGAGCCTAGCGGAACACAGGCCAAAGATTTCACATTTTTTGTATTAATGTGTAGTTTTGGTTGTGTTTTGCTTTTGTGGGATCCCGCTGTCGGGAGCGAGAGTGGCATTCTTGTGTGTTCGCATTAGAACACATAATGCGGTCGGCAACCCGCGGCCCATGAAGCGTTTTGGTGCGGCCCGCGGGGCGTTTTTGGTTGTTAAATGAA
>JAFIDM010000005.1:26134847-26149301 GCA_023159025.1 Thereuonema tuberculata
TAATTTAATGATATTTCAATGATACTAATGATAATTTAATGATATTTTAATGATACTTGTATACAGACGGACAGACAAACCGGGATTGCAAGTCTTCTGATACTTATCAGAAGACTAAAAAATAAGTACAGACGATCTTCTGTTTATATTTTGTTCTTATTTATTAATATTGTATCAATGTTCAGAATAGCAGGCAGAGGGAATTTTGATTCATCTATTGTAGCTAGACTGTATCTTATAAATAAATAAATAAATAAATAAATAAATAAATAAATAAATAAATAAAGAAGAGTGCATCTCTTCCATCTGACACATCGATGGAATCGACAATCACAAATCTTTCTGTTAGTTCAATGTTGACTCTGTTACTTTTATAGCAAAAATGTCTTATTCATTAATATATGGATGTGTTTTCTTTTATGTTTCTGTAAAATTTCATGTGTGGCTCGCGGTGAAACAGTCGCATGAATTTTAATCATTTTATTATCACCTGAAGTCAGAGATATACCATAATTATGCTTACTGTAGAATTAGCATATATAGATTGTGAATATCAATCGTCTTTGTTAGCATTGGAATGTTTGTATAGGTAACATAATTTAAATGGGGATACGACGACTAAAACCTCGAATAAAGTAATTGAAAAACGAAGGTCGAATGAAGTTAAAGCCTACTTTACTTAAACGTTCTTCTTTTTATTTGTTCTTAAAGATCGTAAAAACGAAAAAAAATAAAAAAATCCTATATTTATGAGCCAAAGTTTTTAAGTGCAAGCAAACGACAAATCGTTTATTTATGTGGGTTGATTGTTTATCCTTTTCTGTAAGCCTACATTTATTTCCAAATTGCACTATCTAATGCACAAAAACAGTAGACATTTTCCATTTCTGAAGAAAATCATTTAAATATTCCTTATTTACTTAGCTTGACTAAATCATATTAACGCGCAGTAATTAAGGATTTAATATTCATCGTTTACGGCAATGAAATGTTAAGATAAATACAGCAGAAGTTGTATACACTTCTGTTGTAGAAGTTTAGTGTTAAGATTCCTTTGTTTTTCTTTTATTTCTATCTCCTTCTCGCTCTAATTTCATGACAGGGACTCATTTGGGAAAACCTTCAAATACAAAAGTCTGTATACCAAGTTTCAAGATGATCATCCAGAGGTGCAACAGTTAAAAAAAATACCTCCGACATGAAACCCATTTGGCTGTAATGTTAAGAGTCACTCAAATTTATATAAATCTTCTGAATAAGAAATGCAATGTGTAATCGTTGCAAATCTAATACCACATCTAAGTAATTTAATCTTATATCCTATCGTGTTGTACAGTATTTATACATTTGTCTGCTTCAAAGCTCATTGCTAATGGGATTCAATGATTGTAGCTCAGTTCTTCCTCCCAGTCTTCACCTGCAGTCAAAACCCATCAATCCCCTTCAACACTTCAGTCCAAACTCCATCTCTACTCGTATATTGTAGCCGAGGTCAGGGAATTTATTGTGAAATGTTTCTGGTGTTGATGGAAGATTCTAGTACAACTCATAATACCCGATTTCGACGATCTATCAGGAAACCCCCAAAACCTACATTATTTATAGACATTCTCATTTCCAGGAATTTCGTAAGTTTTACCATGTAATATATATTCTTATTTACTCTGGTATTGTATTTAAATTATCTTTGAACGTGCTCATTTATTTAGTTATTGTACTTAATTTCTTATTATTATTATTAAGCTCAACTTTCCTTCGCGGAGTTGCAAATGTTGAGCACTGGATGGGAACCAAAAAATCAGTGGGCCTTTGTTTCAAGTTGGCCAGTAAATAATTATCAAATTATAAATAAATTAGTCAAGTCGTTTTAGCGTGATGCAGATACAAACAGACAAACACAGAAAAAAAAATTATTCAAATGGTAGTAAGGCGTCGTAATATCAGTAAAACTTATAATTGCCTTTCACTTATTTATTGTAATTATCTTCAATTATTTTTATTTTTAATATTAATTAACTTAAGTTATTTAGAAATTATAATATTGTTCTAGAACAAGAGGTAATTTACTAAATGTTTTTATTTGATGACTTTTATATGTACTCTATGTTTATCAGATGAAGATAGATGCTTCTAATAAATACGTATTTTTCAATAGTTAAGTTTTATATATGAGATAAATCATAAAACTTAATAATTGAAACTAACTATAAATGACCTGAAATGATAAACTTTTCTTTACGTAATCCTTGGTTTTATAATTGATTTGAATTTATTATTTTTGAGTTACCCATTATATTATGTTTCGGAATTTTTTAATTAACGTACTTTTAACTTTATGTATTGATTCATTTTCTGCATTATTTAATATTTATAAAATTAACCCTCCGGAGTGCGCGCTTCTGAAAGTTCCAGGAGTGAGAGCGCTGCGGCTTTTACACCGCAAATCGATTCATTATTTATTTCCCACAACTTGATGGTCTTCAAGAAGGAAATGAACTGTTTTAATGTTTACTTTTTAAGAATTTTATTCACTTAGCATTGCTTTTGATTGAAAACAGCAGTATTAAACTGCAGTACTTCTATCTGCTCTTCACACCGAACAGTGATTCAAATCGCTGATTTAGTGGGATAAAAGTCATTATTGTGATTTTCGAAAACTTTAACTGTAATAATATCGTAAACACATTGCTTCGTCAAAGTAACTGATAAAAAAAAAAAAAAAATTCGAGATAAAACGCTAAAATCTTCTTTATAATGTAAATAAATGCTTGTCTTAAATGGGCTTAACAGCAGTTCTTGCGCCTACTTGTACCTTTCTTCTATATTTGGCTTTCCTTAGAAGACGGCTAAGAACCAATGAGCCTTGCAACGGACTCCTCCTAATCAGTTCTAGGTGTTCAAATCGATCCGAAGCAAATATATTTAATATTGATACCAAATGAAGTTATTATAAGTTATTATGAAGTTATTATAAGTTATTATGAAGTTATTATAAGTTAAATAAAATGTTATTTTTAGTTTTCATCTGAAAAAGAGACAACAGCTAAGGATGCCTCAGGTGTATTTGTCATTTCTTTGGTCCCATTACAGTTATGTTTTAGTTCTGTAAAAGACATCTTATGGCTTAACCTCAGACCATCCTCTACCAGATATTATAGGCCTACAAAATTATAGGCCAGATATTATAGGCCTACTTGAAAAGGAGACAAAAGAAATAACTAAGAGAAGTGAAAATTATAGAGAAACGGAAAAAGTTGAAGTTTAGAGAAACAGTAAATTACCTCACTCGCAAGGAAGCGAACATCAATTAGGATTTTTATTAACAATGGTTGACGGAAAAGTCTGTAACGCTGTAACTGACGTCTCTTTCCAAACATGTTACATTTGTGGCGCAACTCAGATGAATGTTGACAAGATAGTTAGTGATGTAGTGGATGTTACGACCTTCAATTTTGGGCTTTCTACGTTGCCTGCCTGGATAGAATTTTCGAACGCCTGCTCCACATTTCCTACAGGCTGGAAAGGTTAATAATTAACAAGTGGCAGGTTAGAGGAAAAGAAGAAAAAGAATCAGTGAAAATAAGGGAAAGAAAATATGAGTGATAAATTCAAAGAAGAAATGGGTCTGATAGTGGATCAGCCGACAACCAGAGGAAGTGGTATTTCCAAAAATGGCAATACAGGCTGCCGTTTTTCTCAAAACCCTAAATGCTCAGCATCAATTATTGACAAAGAAATAAGCCATAGATTTGGAACTATTCTAAAAATACTGCCTTGTGACTAACCCATAAATGCCAAAAAGTTTGATCTCTACTCATAAGTGACAAAAAACCTGTACCTCAAGTTATATTCTTGTTTTACAAACCTATAACTGTGCTTAATTATTCATGCTGCATAAGTTACTGAATGAATATGCATTATTACCAATTGGAATGCTTTCAGAAGAAGCCCATGAGCAAGAAACAAACATCAAAGAAAAGTTCATGAAAGCCATGGAAATGTTCGAGAATCGAGACAATGCAGGATGTTCTAAATCTACTTGTGGTCATCTCAGATCCTTTGATCACAAGAATTCGTTCTTTGCCTCAGAGAAATAAAACAAATCTATCTTTGGAAATTCGACAGCTTCTCAAAGAACCGAACATACCAGAACCAAAAGAAGGCAAAAGATAGAGGCAGAGCCTGATGAAGATGATGATGATGACGAAGACAGTGATAGCGATCCTGATAGTGATTTCAAAATTAATTATAAAATTAATGAGTACAATTTAAAAACTTTTAAGTGATATTTAGTAAATTACAAATTTTTTTGTCAAATTTAATTTATTATATCTTTTTAATAAACAGCAAAGTTTAACTTAATTATACAAGTACGTTTTACGTGCGCTGAATATTTTTATAATTCAATGACAAAGCCGGCGCACCTGTTTAAAAAAGTTTAATTAACACTTTTGATTAAGACATTTAAAACTTATTTAAAATTAAAGCTATGTACAATTAAAATTAAGTAAATACACATTAAAATGACCGGGTTTCGCGTCTGCACAGTCGACGCTTCTTCAGACAAGTAAGTAACATTTCAACTGGATTTAAATAGAGTTCATATTGCACTAAATAGTCCGTGTGTATCCCCGTAGCTCGAAGTGACGTAAGGCTTTGACGTTATTGATGTTTGGGCACTCTGGTGGCGTTTAACTTAATTAGTATGCATATTATAATAATTTCTTGTTAATTTCACTAATTTAACCATTTCCTTGGTTTATGCATCAAAAATAAATAGTTTAAAAGAAAAATAGAATTTTGTCCAGCTAGTTCGCATTTTGAACCACTGTGCACAGGTTACATTGTGCACGCGTTCTAATACGTCACACATTACTTAAACATTGTTGGCACAGAGTCTTTGTACGTTTGTTCTTATACCTCCCACTGTCCAAGAAAAATTATAGATCCTCAGATAATTTGTGAATTAACGCTTGTTCTTTCAAGTGCTCATCCATCTTTTTCAAGAGCACGATTTTTCAGAAAATTCCTTCTTCTGTTTTCATTAAAATTTTCCAGATTGTTAAATTTGAAAATAATATTCGCATTGATTCCAGCAATATCCAAATGTCGGTACAAAAAGGACAATTTGCCTTCGTCTTGTGATTCTGGAAGTAGGGGGGAGCACATCTAGTCTACTGTGTCCCCACTTCCTTAGTAGCGTTGTAGTCCACTTATAACACTTCTTATTCTCCTTGTCTATTTCGTTTGTGATGTGCATCATTGATAAAAAAAAATCACAGTTGTCTGTTTTTGGAGGACTGTTGAAGTCAAACGAAAGTTATAAAGAAAACCTCAGAGAGTGTATTTCAAAGTTTTATTTGCTTGGAACTCGGGAGTTACTTCGTTCTTTTTTTTTAATTGTTCCGATAAAAGTCAACTCGTTCTGCAGCGGTATACGGCTAGTGGGTAGCTAGTGTAGTAATTGTTGGTGGTAATGTTCCTTTTTGTGTTTTCGGTTGGTTCCACTAATCTTTTAACAATATCATCGGGCTTGTTTGATATCTGCATCTGCTTATTTCAATAAATTTCAAAGTTCAGAATATAAACCGTTTTGGCGCTACAAAGGGCATAAATCTTGGGAGCCATACTTGGCAGGCTTGTTAGGAATGCACTGAATAAACCCAAAACCTCCCCATAGCGGATAAAGCATCTTATCAATAATAACCACTTACATTGAAATGGGTGATACAATTATTGATAAACTTTTCATGGAATAGGTGCACAGTTTGTCAATTTTTTTCCGTTCATTTGTGGTGGTTACATCATCAAATCTTAGTGCATGATGCAAAAAGCGACAGCGCTTATAGCTGAAGAGTGATCTCAAGACAATCATTCCTGTTCCAGCTTACATCCACAGTTCACAGCAGTTTGTGTGCCTCCGTTCTCCATTTTTTTATATCATTTAAATAGGGCATCTTATAGTGCTTTTACCTCTGCCCTTGATGTATCTACACAATCTATATCCATGGAGTACTTGATTTCATCTCTCTTCTTTTGTATACATATATTTATATACATATAAATATATTTCTCACAATGTTGCCAATCAGTAACAAACAGGAAAAATGCATCGATTTCATTTTCTTGATTTTTTCCTTATAATTTTCGGACCTGGTAAATTTTTTAATATTTTCTTGGAAGAAGTGATTCACTGCAAAGCGTTTCTTTGTCTTTTCCTATGTAAAAACCGATAATCATTTTGGGTTCTGATTGTTTTCGTCATTTCCAATTTGTAGAGACAAATTGTTTACCTCATCTGCTGACTGTTCAGAATTACTGCTGTGGTCATCATCGTCAACTATCTCTTCCTCTGTCTTAGTTTCACTCGCCTCTGATTCATCCTCTTCCCCCAATCCTCTTAACACTCGCTCAATGTCCCTGGGGCCTGTTTCATAAAACTTATTGGTCTAAAATTATTACTTTTCATATCACTTTAGCAATAAAACACTTCCATAAAACTGAACATGGATATGTCTGTCGCTATGGTTACAAACTAATAATATTATATTAATATGTTTTTAATGAAGCAGGCTGCAGGTTAGGTTAGGTTATTTTTGTAGTCATAAAATACTAAAACGAAGAAGTTTGAACTTTTTAGTTACTTTTCTTTTAGTTAAAGTATAGAAACCATTTAAAAAAAACAACATAAAATATACTTACATAATTCAATGCGCCTAGCGGCAATCTCCCCAACTTCACACCTAATTAGTAACTAAACAGTTGCAGTGAAAAATTCTTCGAAAATGTCAAGGTGCGTCATCTGTATTGAATGACAAAATACTGAAGAGTAGATGCGCCCAGAGCCAATGTCACGTACGAAACAAAGCGAAAACTATAATGTGAGGCTCTATGTCCTACGCAGAGCACCTTACCCCGGGCTAAGTTTGTTTTGATTCTTTTCAGAAATTTTCATTAATTCTGTTTGTTTTGTTTTGTTTATTTTTCTTCCCTTGCAGTTCTTGTTTTGTTATTTACATTGTTTGCTGGTTTGTTTGTTTTTCTTTCTTTTTTTTTTAAAGGGCTTCAACCTTTTTCTATGTCAGTCTGCCTCAAGCACCGATTTAAACAAATTTGGCACACGTACTTATTAGAAAGAAAAAATTGCTGACAAAGTTTAGGCGCGAAAATTGCATGCGTTTAGGAGTTATTATGAAAAAAAAACCAAAAAAATTAAGGGGTTTTTCTCAAAAACTACAAAAATAAAAATGTGATTCAGATAGCTAAAATATGACAACGTGCTGCAGTTTATTTTATGAATAAGCATATCTTTTGAACTCGTATTCTATTTCCGAAAATTGCGAATTGTGCACCCTAGCGGAGCATTGTACAAACTTATAGCATCAGATTTGAAACGTTCGAGTTCTATTAAAGTCTAGAGAAGGTCTTTTCAAAATTCTAAAAGCTGTGGAGCATAGTTAAAAAAATTTCTGAAAGATCCAATGGATACCAGCGCTATGCGTAAAAACCATATTGAAGTCTGAGTTCTATTTTTCTTATTTTCTAAATTCAAAACTGGTGGCCTACCAAACTGGGATGTTCGTGATTAAATAAAAATAGTTTTTATAATAATGAAAGTTGTAACTTGTTACAAATCATATTTTCAATCACATCACAGAATTTTTTTTTTGTACTGCAAACGTTTAATGTACATTATAACTCGTAAATATCAAATAAACAGCAGATATAATGATCACATTTGGATATGATATTTTAATTCTGATTAACATTCTTTCCAAGTACCATAGCATAGAAGGGGCTGCTGGTAACGTAATCTCCGTTATTACATAACAGGGCATTTGAAGATGACTTCGGAAAGTTGGTGCTTACGCGGTGATCTTCCAAATATGGGCACGTAGAAGACCACGGCATGTGAACGATAGTTTTTCTAATAGTTTTCAAATCCAAATGTGATCATTATATCTGCGGTTTATTTGATATTTACGGGTTATTACATATATATTAATCTTTTGCAGTATAAAACATTTTCCTGGGATGTGATTGAAAATGTGATTTGTAACAAGTTATAACTTTGATTACATGCAACCATTTTGCTTCAGAGAAACTATTTATATCTTTCAGTTCTACACTATGGGTAAACACAAAAGTCATATTTAGTTTTGTTTCATCAAGTCCACTTTTTGAGAAATTATGATTTTACGGAATTTCTTGAAATGCTTATTGAAGACAAAATTCACTGCATAGGGGAAGTCTGGCGAATATGAGCAGGGGGGATAATATGAGCATACCCGTCTAAAACGTTTCCTGTAGGAAGTACGTGCTGCCACTTGCGGAAGAATGATCAACAACATAGTAGAAACCCACCCGCAAGCGCTTGGCGCCAACAGAAGAATCACAGCGATTTGCATCTATCAATTGTTGAAAAGGTACGTTTAAGATTGACTCACTAAAATGTTTCCAGTAGTTTTTATTAGCAAACAGGGATTGTAATTATCATTGATTTGCTTCTTAATTAAGCTCAAACATATTATAAACCTTCTCATTTCATCCTACGTAAAATTTTTGAGGTTAACATCTCACCGAAGTAAACAAAATGGCTGAAAAGACAGCAGTGCTCCCGCGGTTTATATGAGCACGGGTGCTCATAATACCCTAACGGCATACATCCCTTCAATCCCCATGTATTTTCAGAAGAGGATTTCATTGCTGCAGAGCTCACAGTTAATCCAGAATGCAACAATAGCATAACTCTAGCTCTTCAGACAACCATCTCCTCTGGAAATTCTGTACAGCCATCATCCCTGGAAAATTCCAATGAAAGGGACAGCTGTCTCACCACCAACACCAGGATCATCTTCACCCCAACCAGGAACATCTACACAGAAAAGATCAACTCCACAATCAACTCCCCAACATTCCGAGACTTGATTCCTATTCCAGCCAAAGGTTCAAGGAAGCCTTCCACAAGAAAAGTGGCTCATTCTACAGTGCTCACTGACAGTCCACACAAATATACAATAGAGAATGCCAAGAAGCAGCAACCAATAAAAAGAGCAAAAAAAGTCTTCAAATTCATGTGCTAAGAAATCAAGAAATATTGAAGACGCAGAGTGTATTTTCTGTGGGGATCATTTTTCAATAACAGGCGGTGACTGGGTGCAATGCCAAAAATGGGCTCACGTAGAGTGCAGTGATGTTGGTAAACGACAGAAATGTTACATTTGTGACTTTTGTTCAAAATAGAATATAAAAGACAAAATGAATACAACCAGCATTGGTTTCTACTATAATACATATAAATTTTACTTGTATTCTACTATTTTTCATTTTGTAAATCTTTCTAGTTACCATTTCTATCTGAAATTAAAGACTGTCGTTATGAATTAGATGTATTTTTAATATTATCAGAGGGTGTTCATATTACCTCTTGGGTATGCTCATATTTCCCCCTCCATGTTTTTAATATGAGCACTTAGAGGATCTTAATTAATTATTTTTCTAGACCAAAATTATTAAGTTTTCTTTGATATGTATTTTACTTTGCAGTTATAAAGGAATGAATAGTTGAATAAAATAATACTGATGTTTATTAATCACATGGTTTAACGTAGAATAGCAAATTTCCTTAAGGTGCTCATAATCGCCAGACTTCCCCTATATACGTATAAACTACAATTATAATTTTTGACATTACTGAACTATAAAATATTATAATAAAAAATAAAATTTACAATTCATATAAATGCATGTGCCGTTTTTGTACTTAATACCCAAAACATGTAAAAAATAATATATATTTCTAGAGAAAAAGTCCTTTTATCCCCACTTCATATTAAACTTGGAATCAGTCTTGGCATTGAAATCAATATAATTCTGTATCTAAAACGGAAATTTCCTAGAAAGACCGAGGCAAAAATTAAAGCTGGTATATTCGAAGGACCACAGATACGCGATCTGATGAAAGATTCAAATTTCACGACCGTCATGAATGAAACAGAAAAATCTGCATGGTTGTCTTAAGTGCGTGACTGAAAACTTTCTAGGAAACAAAAAAGCTGAAAATTATGAAGAAATATTAACAAACTTCAAAACATTGGGTTCCATAATGAGTGTTAAACTTCATTTTCTACACAGCTACATCAATTATTTCCCTGAAAACCTTGGTGCTATGAGTGAGAAGCAGGGCGAAAGGTTTCATTAAGATATCAAAACAATGGAAATGAGATATCAGGGCAAGTGGAATGAATCTATATTGGCGGATTATTGCATAAAAAGGGAGTCTTCTGAGAGTCGATTAGGGCTGGATTTGGCAATCTTGTGACATACGATACCTCAATCGCTTTGAATTGCACCGACACACGTCCTCCGTATATGGAAGAGTTAGGATTAACGAAACACATTGACTTCATATGGTCTGGAAGCTCGGCTTCCAAACGCTCGTACATTAAGACTGCTCTTCTTGATGTGTAGCAATGAAAGTTTATCAACTTGTCTCTTAGAAATGAATGTATCCTCGCTTCCTCCATCCAGCAGACATCATACCTTCTTGACTTGCTTTCCGTTTCTTATCTTCGCTATCACCGTCTGAAGGACTATGTTTGGCAGTACTCGTATTACTGTTGCTACCGACTTGTTTTCCTCACTCTTTGTTTGTTCACGTTCCTTATTCATGCAAACCCAGCTGTGGTGATCTCGTCCGCAATTCCGAAATTTGCCTTGACTTCGACAATCTCGTATCCGGTGATTAGGTCGTAGATATCGAAAACATAAACATCGCTTCTTACTTTTTTCTATTAATGACATTGATTAGGAGCCGGTGCACCTTTTTAAACTTTAAATGCATATTTAATACAGGAAATAAAAATTACAATACGACTAGTTTCGCCAAAGACTCGAGAGAGGGCATTTACAAGTGAATTAAACAACATAGAACTTGAAAATTTATACATCAAATAAACCGGAAAACTGGAGCCTACTGGGAACTTCATCCAACTGTATTCTGGGTAACATCTCTGGGTAACATCTCTATTTCTCCTGGTTGAAAAGTAGAACCAGGTCCATAACATTGGAAAAGATGACAGGAAAATTCTCGGGAAAGTCACATGACGTAAACAAGTGGGTCGTATCAGCTCAGGAATGCAATTAACGATTGGAAGTATCGGCATAAGCAAGAACTAAAAACGTAACTAATAAAAACCATTTGTTTACGTCATGTGACTTTTCCGAGAATAATCTTGTTATCTTTTCCGATGTTATGGAATTGGTTCTACCTTTCAACATCAGAGGCAGCAGTGTCTTCCTAGACATGATGAACCCACGATGAAGTTCCCAGAAAGCTCCAGTTCTCCGGTTTATTGGATGTATAAATTATCAAATTCTATGTTGTTTAATTCACTTGTAAATGCCCTATCTCGAGTCTTTGGCGAAACTAGACCTGTGTAATTTTTATTTCATGTAAATGTATATTTAAAATTTTAAACAGATGTACGGTTTCTAATCAATGTCATTAATGCATCTCAGTACACGTAAATCTACTAATGAACTTACTTTATTCTCTTCTTTTTATTTTATCCAATGGACAATTTCTGCTTAAATGATCCGTCTCATCACAGAAGACATGTATACATCTCCTGTATACATAGCGCTGCTGCTGTTACTAGTTTATTTTGTTATCTTGTTTTCACTGTGTGTGTCTTACGATCTGATTCTTTTCCATCTTGCTTTCAATTTGAGCTGATCGTTCACGACTCTCCACTTCGGTTTTAAAATGTTCAATGAATTTGTTCATTTCTCATTTTGTAATTGCTGGGGAAATCCTTCGTAAAGTCTATTCGATTTCTGGAACTGCTCCCATTATCAATGGACACAGCTGTATGTTTTAGTATCAACCTCCATTGCCTCCAAACTCCTTATATTACATTCACAATGAGCCAATAAATTTCTTAAAGCTACGACATCTTGTACTCGTTTTACCCTGGGTAGGTTTAGTAGAGCTTTCATATGTTCATTAATGATGACTTCCTTCTTTCCATATCTGTTAATCAAGAGTTCTACAGCTACATCATAGTTCTTATCGTTGATTGCCAAAACCTTCACTACACTCAGTTCTGGTTCTTATAGTTGTGACTTCAATATAACAGCTTGGCTTCTGGTTTTAAATCATTGTTGGTGTAAATACTTAGATTGAAACACGCCCAAAACTCCGTCCATTTTGTTATCTCTCCGCTGAATTTTGGTAAATTAATTTTTGGAAGTTTTGGTACTTCAGCCGGGATCCTCTCGTAGTTGTATTTGATTTTTTTCGTGCTGTGGCTTAGGTTCAGCGAATCTTTTGATGCCTCGCAAAATCCCATCAAATCTGTGTATCCATCAATGAGTTTTTCTTCGTATTCGATTTCGATCAGGGCATCTCTTTCCAGTTCCTCGCCGTCAAGATAATATCTTATTTCCTTTTAAGGGCATTTCCTTAATCTTGAGTTGTGCGTAATACTTTTAACTGTATGTAAATCAGGCAATGTCTTTTTTAATTCAGCAACGGCTAGATTCAAAATGCGACTAATTAAACAAGCAACGTTTTAACGTGGTCCGTTGTCATTTGAGTTTATCCATGATGTGGGATTTATTATTCTTATTCTTATTTGTATCGTCTTACTCGTAATTTCTTTTAAAATTATCTTTAGATGAATTTCACTGGGCATTCGATTATTTATTTGTTTATTACAAACAATCGGACCTAATTTTCGCAATAATCAACTGTTTAGTTCATAAAAGGTGGTAATTCTTACTGTATTCCTGAAATCAATGGTAATTTGTTTCCTGAAGGTCTTTCCCGGGTTTCTGCACCAAAATATTTGTAGAATATATAAAACATTAATTCTACTTCGAATAAAACAAGCTATGTTTGTTTACTTCTGTTCATTTTCGTTTTACTTCTTCTAGGGGGTTTTTACAAGTAGTAGCATCGGGTGGCGAATAAATGAACTTAAATTACATTAAATAAAAGTTTCTACAGGAGGTGTTTGGAGCACTACAAGCAAAAAACTGTTGGTCCAAAAAAGGAAGATGTCGCAGTCACATGCGGTAATTTAGCACTTCTTGAAGTGTCTAGACACATCATGAAGAGTTTAATCACAATGGACACATGCTGTAAATGAATCTTCGAATCAAAAATTATCTGTCTAGAAAAATTGGAGATTTTGTGAAGTGTCAGCAGTTGACAGTTACTGCATTGCACCATCTGTCCAATCGAAATTAAGACACTTCGTGAAGGGTCAGAGTGGTGTTGTGGCCATGGGACGAAGCACACTTATATTTGAATGGCACTGTGAACACCCAAACTTGCCGTGTGTGGACCAAGGAAAATCCACACATTTTCCAGGAAACGCCTCTGCATCTGCCCAAGCTTACAGTTCACATTCAACTTTATCCTGGGCCTTATTCAAATAAAAGTTGCTTCGTCGCTCCATTGAATGTCCCATGGCCGCGATGCGACCTATCAACTTCCATCCTCGCCAGAAAGATCAATGGAAAAGTGAGTGGTTTCTTCTTTACGCCTGGAAGCAGTTCTTGTCTATAACTGATCTTGTATAGAAAAAAATGAATTAAGTTTCTCAGGATCTTTCTAACTGTGCTCCAGGGTAGATCTAATTTTTTAATAATTTAATAAATTACTGCTAATGGTCCTCAGACATGTTCCATGACTGCGGCTAGATATCGTGACGTGCTCCAGAACTTTCTGATACCCCAGCTCCAAGAAAGACAGATTCAACCTCTTTTATGCAAGATGGTACACCTCCTCATCTTGGAAGATTCGTGCAAACTTTGTTGCGTCAAGACTTTACCAATGATCGAGTAATTAGTCGCATGTTCCCTAATAACTGGTCACCACGTTTTCCTGACCTAACTCCTTGTGATTTTTAGGTGTGGGGATACCTAAAGGATGTGGTATATCGTGAAGGAATTGCAACAGTATCATGCTACATGTGCGAACTATCACGGGTGATTACCTACAGCGTTTCAACATACAGTTATCCTCAAATGACACACATTTGTCAGGGGGAACATCTTGAGCAATATCACAAAACTCGTTCAAATATCTGATACTGTTTGTGTGAACAGTTTTGAATCGTTTTCCGTTCACATAGCTGTAAAAGCGCCCTCTAGCAGACGATATATAACTAATTTTTATTTTGCAGACTCGTTGAGCGCATCCTTTGAATAATATCTGTACAACTTTTGGTGTCTCCCCGACTATTGGTCACAGCTTCAGGATGCTCTAAATAGGCCAACTTTAATTATAACCACCTTGTATTTGAATTGAGCTTTTTTATCAGATTATTCCTGATTGATTATTCAATAAATAATTTGAAAACATGAATTAATGTTGTTCTTTTTTATTTATCAACTAAATTTTCGGTAAAACGGTATAAAAATGTGTTTCCAATAGACTTACAT
>JAFIDM010000005.1:26164301-26227482 GCA_023159025.1 Thereuonema tuberculata
TGTCAGCTCGGTAAATTCTTGGGCTCATATGCTGAAAGTTGTCGGTTTGAATCCGAGTATTTACTTACTTTTCTTTCTTTTTAATCTTTTTTCCTCATTGTCCGTGTGGATTTTTTTTTCTTATTTTCCTGAAGTGTTTTTCTTTCGTTAATGTACTTCCTTTTAAATTATTATTTGTATTTTTTTTATTATAATGCTTAGGCACACAATTATGTTCATTTGTTTGAATCAAAAGTTTACCCACAAATCTTCTGTGTTTAAGGGAGTTTTCCGCCAAAAATTTGAGTTTTTTTGTGCAGTTTTGGTAACATCAGAAGTTTTCCTCCAATTCTGGAGGTTCATGATTCCTGAAGGAGGTTAAAAAGGTCGTTTCGAAGGGCAGAGGAAATGTATAGGTTTACTATTTGAGAGGTTTTTCAAGTTTTTTTCAGAGGTTTTTCTCACTTAAATGATGCGATTAATTTACTAAAAACGTGAAGCAACTTAGAGAATTTTTTGAGTAAACGGCTGCATTTTCCAAATCTACGAAATGTGGAAGGTTGAAGGTGCGTTTTTGAAGGGCTGGCAGAGGGATTTCAGGTTTTCGAGTTGGCTATTCAGGGTTGTAGTGAAGATGAGGAAGAAGACTATATGAATCGTTGAGTTTCAGAGATCGCAACGTAACCGATAGCTATTCCTTCAGCTGAACGAGGGAACGCAACAGCTGGATTTCTGTCATTCAGAGCATGCTGAATGGACAATGAAGTATATGTTCATTACGGTGAAAGTGCTTATGAACTCTCTAAATTAGTGATCCATCATTGCTATGGACTTACCCACATAACAGGCCGCTTATTCCACGATCTGGGAGCTCAAAGTCCCAGCTTCAAGCTTCCGTTAATCAACAACTACAACATTGCCATGGCTCGCCATTATAATATACAAAGACTGTCTGGAAAGATAAAGTGAAGAATGCGTTCCTTCGAAGAGTTTACGCAATTTCAAAATTCAGTAGAACCCCGATTATCCGAGCCCCGATTATCCGAGTTTCCGCTTTAACCGAGCTACTTCTAGGATTTGTTTTTGGTTCTACATTTTCCATTTTTAAAGCTACTGATAAAAATTCTGAACTTGATCTCACAAACACTCAGGAAAACGAAAGAGAATTCGCAGAATATTGGTCGCAATTAATCTTTGTTCGTCTAGTAAATGACCCCCTACATGGAATCGGGAAATGGTTTTGGCTGGTAACATGATTCCCTACCTGGAATCGGGGAATGGTAATGATTGGTCACATTGTCCAGTGTATCTGAAAAGTACGGTGGTACATTCAGTCAATGCTACTGAAATGAGTAGCAATAAGAGAAAGCGAGTTGTTGTTTCTGTAGAAACAAAATTAGAAGCAATCCAAAGAATAAATAATGGTGAATCAATAAAGAAAGTAGAGGAAGATCTCGGTGTCGGAGCTGTTAGTGTTGGAGACTGGAAAAGGAAGAGAAACGAATTAGAAAAATGGTGTGCAGAAAAGTGAAAGGTAAGGTTTAAGTAAAAGAACTCTTTCATTATGAATTGTATGTAGTGTATCTATATAACTTTTGTATTTGTTAAAATATTCATTTAAACCTATACGATTTATTTTATTTACAATTTTCTCTTTAACCGAGTTTTTCGGTTATCCGAGTTAGGCTTGGTCCACATTAACTCGGATAATCGGGGTTCTACTGTAACAGTAAACTTGGCCTAACTGCCGTCGTGGGCGTCTGGCTTCAGCTTCGTCTCTCTCGTCGACTTTCAAAACACATAACTCTTTTTTTTGTTTAGTTTGGCCACAACACATTGCAAATCACTAAGTATTACTGTAATCAAAATATTTTTTTTTTAATTAGTCAAGGATTTTATCATTTCATGAGCGCGGTGACTTCATAGCATCGTAATGATCACAGTGCACGTGGCTAAGATAAACCTTACTTCAGTGTTGCTGCCTCCCACAAGCTACAGAAAGGAAATAATTAATAACTGTGAGACTGACAGGACTGGTGGTCGTGCTTTTGATTCATCTAGATTTTTCATGAACTCATATCCAAAGGAAATTTCAAAGCTTTAATGATTTTAAGATTAGTAAATAATTCTCAAGGGAACGACCATTTTCATAGAAACGACAATTATTTGAAGTCTTTTTTCCAAGTGAATCTTGGCGAGAAATTGGCGTGAGAAGGAGACAAAAATTCCCACAGAAAAACACTGGAATCTAACAATGGCTTCTATCCTATTTCTGTTAATACAGTTCAGCATGCCTAATCAGAAGTGTTTAGGATGGACAACATTTCTGATTGTAAATTTTCCGGATTTTGGAATACGGAATGGTAATGCACGACCTTTTACTAGAAAAACTAACCCTCATCTGGCTAACTGCGATCTTTAGATAACAGTAACAGCAACAAGTCACCACGGTCGCCGGCCATTGGGGTACCATGCTATCTCAACATCGCAAATGGCCAGATGAGGGATGTTATGTTATGTTATGTAATGAATGTGGGTGGCAGAGAAGCCAAGCACTGCGACCGGAGGTCTATTGTACTATCCCACAGGAAATAAGGACAGATGGAGAGAAAGACTGCGAAAGTATGATGGGAGAAGTGCAGGGGAAACGGGAGAACCCCGAGAAAACCTGCCCAGCGCGGATCGTCCGCCATCACGAAACCCACGTGAGAACCGAACCAGGTACTCAGAGGTGAGAGGCCCATGTCATAGCGACAACGCCAACCGCGCGGCCTCCAGATGAGGGATAGTTTTTCTACTAAAAGATCGTGCAAAACCATTTTGAAATAAGCACTCTACTTTTTACTGGTTAATTGTTCGTTTCACTTTATCTGCATACCAGGCGAACTAATGATTTTACGAACATAAAATAGGAAATTATCGTAAAAAAATATTTACTTTCATAAAGTTAATTTAAATTTAACATAAAAAACTGAATGTAAATGGAAAACAAAAACGAAGATTATAAAATATTTATTTTTAACAAGAGGCATCAGATGATACTTGAATGCTATAATATAATATAGCATTCATTATGTGAAATTTTAAAACTGTTTTCACAAAACTTTCTTTTTTGGTCTCTTTCTCGAAGGAAAAAAAAAACGAAAGACAAACGCTTGGCTGTAGAGTTTGGCTATTCTCAAACGTCCGCAGAAACCGATAATGTGAACGGTGACGTCATTTCACGTGGTGTAACGTCACACTTAAACAGTCTATTTGTAGTTTATTACCAAAATGTTTATAAAAGATAACATTAATTTAGATGAATGAGTGTAATTTGCAAGGGATAGATAATAACTAGGATTTAATAATTAAAATCCAATGTTAATAAATCCAGACACGTGATCAAGAGAGATAAATTTATTTGACTGCGAGATCTCTTATTGTACTTCATTTCTCTACTTTTGTTGTCTAAATTGGAATTCAACTGAAAAATTCATGCCTTTTTACAGAAAACTTTATGCCAATTAGAGATGTAATTATTCATCTTTACTTTAATCAATGATAAATTCACCATTTTTTTGTTCTACTTGTTTTCCCAACTTTAATAAGCTTAAACATTCATTTTTACAAAATTCTACAGATTTCTTAAAAATACTTGTGAGACATTACATGGAACTTTATACTACCAAATCTTCTTACTACTCCTTCGTCTAATATTTACAAAATTTTATGTAAAAAGCTTGTATTTTTTTAAAAAAAAAAAAAAAAAAAAAAACCACCATACAGTTAACGGTAGTAAGATTGAACCTGAGAAGCAGGACAAAGACGTCCTGCGAAAAACTTTTGGTAAATGTGAGACGGAGGTGTAGTAAGAATATTTTAGTCGCATAAATCTACAGATTTACTATTGAAAAATTCTTCAAATAAGGTTTAATATCATTGTCAGTTTGGAAGCTTTTCTTTGCAAGCTGTAGAGCTTAAAAACATAGAAATCCGATGGTGCTAAGTCTGGTGAAAAAATGGGAGAATTTAGATTCCACAATTCAACCTTCCCGACGCAGCCTACACTATTTCGAATGCAATCTTGGCGTTACAGTGCTTTGAGAAGCTTGTCCTGGTAAGGGCCCAATACCGTTTTTCATTTTAAATTATAGTATAAAATCCATTTTTCATCTCCCATTATCAATCTATCCATAATTGGATCATTTTGTTTGACAGTCAAGCAGATTAACACAAGCTGAAACTCTATCTAACAAATTCCTTTCAAACAGTCCGTGAGGCATCATAGCAATGACTGACTAAGCCCATATTTTTTATATGATCAAAACCAGTTGACAGGGGATTCTTACTTGCAATTTCTCTGTTGTGCAGTAGAGCCCCGATTATCCGCGAGTGCCGTGAAAAATTTTTTTATTACTAATCTCAAAAAAACCAATTTTAATCCAAGCCAACAACAGGGAAAATACAATACGCCCTACAGTGCGAAGGTCGAAAATTACTGACAGGTTTATTGTGCGTCGTGATTCTACAGGCCTTGTCGGAATTTGTGGATGCAAACGTAGAGCAAAGGTTTCTGCTTTACTGTATATATTTTAAAAGTTTTACAAATAATGTTTTTTTGTACAATAAAACAGTTTTTAATGGTGAAATATTTTTTTTCGTGTTTACACATCATTTTTAGTCTTTTTTTCAGGTTATCCGTGATTTTCGTTATCCGCGAAGCCCTTGCCACCCAATTCCGCGGATAATCGGGGCTCTACTGAATGTCTTGAATTATTTTGAGTTTCTATGTAACTCAAAGTGATACGGGTATCACTTTAAAACATATGTCCTGATTTTCCTAAAATTTGGTTTTCTGCTTTTTTTATGGTGTGACTCGAAACATAGACATCTTCATCCCTGAAATATAAACTGGAAATTCTTCGCTAAAACGACAGGACCGATTTTTTTCAAATTTCATGCGTTCCTTATTAATGGTCAAACTTACAATTTGAGACTGATCAAACTAATCAAACCCTAATCTCCATTCCTCAGCTGCTTAAAGTGCTCACGCCGAAAGTTGAAACTCCCAGAATGCAACGCAAATTATAGATTTTTCTTTCCTGGCCGTTTGCTAACATTAAAATAGAAGAGAAGCGACCTCTTCTATTTGAATTTTTACCGAACGACCAGGAAAGGAAAATCTATAATCTGTATTGCATTCTGCGAGTTTCAACTTTCGGCGTGAGCATTTTAGTTCTATTATTCGATGGATATCTAAGTGTATTCCTGATATTAAGTACTTTTATGTTTCATAATTATATGGGAATGTTGATTAACATAAAAGCTTTTAACAACACCTGTTACCTTACAGTTCCAGAGAAGAGTTTAACAGAACTATAGACTTAAATAATTGTAACTCTTCTACGAGCCTTTAACTGTAATATCATTGCTTACCAATTAAGAGCAAAGCTGATGAAGCTTCGCACAGCCAGGCGAAAATTCTCTTAGGAATAAGGATGAAAAAGATGTGTGCAATGATCCTGTTATAAGTTGAGCCATAAATATCACATTTTAATGAAATCAACTCAGTCAATTTGAGCGAGGAAGTGCGGGGATCATTTATGAGTACCCCCTCCAATCACTCCTAAATGTATCGTCAAATGTATCCCATCAGAGACCAAAGTAAATTGTTCCTATGTTTTAAATTGAACCATTGTGGTTCAGGCACAGTCTTGTAGTCAAGGCGGAAGCCTACCGGAGACCGGTACATTTGAATCGGGTTCGAATCCCGGAGCAGACATGGCTTTTTCCTTTCTTTCCCGTGTTTGTCTGCTTCTTCCCTCCCCCGCTGTCTATTGCATATTCTGAAATTCTAGGTTTGTACAATAGATGGTACTAGTGGGGATACAGAAGGCCGTATAACAATAAAACAGTAATAAGTTATACCATGAACAAGCTAAGTACAAAATTTCACAGAGGACGTCAAACAGACAAATAGACAAGTAGAAAAGTGTTCAATTTTCTTTGAGAATAGTACGATACAGGAGTATAGAAGCCAATACAATTTAGGAGATTATATATCAGTTAGTATGAGATATAGGAGTGCAGAAATAAATTAGTTAAATTTGATCAAACCAAGAACACATTTCCTAGCATTAGATCATATCTGAACAGAAGTTCACATCTCGAAAAAAATATTGAATTCTCCTATTTTTATTTGCTCATTTGGATTTACATATTTTGTTATTTAAACTTTTTTTTGAATTGCTTAATCTCAATTGATGCTGAACTGTTAGATGGATTAGTACAAAGTTATCTAATTAAAAAAATATTAAGAACATAATATAACAAGTAGTTGAACGTGTATGAACTTTTTTTTTTAATTTCTAATCTTAATAATTATAAGAATATATCTGAAAAAGGATCGTATTTAATAAATCCGAAAATTTATATGTACTTGTTATAAATACTTTAAAATAAGTTGTATTTGAAAATTGATATTATCTTAATAATTTAAGATATACATTTATATAAATTTTACTGTATTTTTATATGTTTGTAAAATATTTATATATGTTTTATACATAATTTTTATCAATTAAATATCAATTTTTTTCAATTAAAAAAATATATATCAATTTTTCAAATATAACTTACTTTAACTTTGACTTATCAAATTTCCCCAAAAGGCAATTCCAAATAACCGATGTTAAATTGTTATAAAATAAAACGAAATCTCATTGTTTTCCTTAAATGTAGTTCTCGTTTTCATTCAAATGGATGTAGTTTTCAAAATCCGATATTTGGATTCTTTTCAGATCGAAATATCATATCTAGTAAAGGCTTCGGGAGAATTTAAATGGAAATTTTTTTTCATTTTGTCTTACAAAAGCCTGTCGCCACCTGGTGCCATAAAGCTGAAGCAACATTTCGAAATTATAATATCAATTAGATAGCTGTGTCACTTACCATTTTGGCTGCACTGTTTCTGTAGGTGTATACGCAGAGGCATGCCGGGAAGAATGTTCCCTTTATGGTCCCGGATGACGAGACATACAGCAAGAGTAGCAATTCCCCTGACTAAACCTGAACAAGGGAGAATCAGACTGAATACTGGAAAAAGAAAAAAAAAAATGAAATTAGAATTATAAACAGAACCTGTAATTAAAATCGTACAATGCTTCGTAATTTACGAAACCTCGCGAAATATTAGCATAATTTTAGGTTTTCATTCACCTGTAATTTTTTGACAGTTTTATAAGGAACCATAAAACCAGAGACCGCGTATAGTCTACGAAATGCTTGCATTTTTAAAAGTGACCCTACTGCTGATTGGCGCGCACAATATATTTATTCATGGTGTTGTAATTCGAGGATCAGTACAATGTCGAGCGATGCTCGCATTAAGTTCATTTATCATGTCTACATCGCATTTATACCATTCGGACCACTCTAAGTAATTGGACAATGGCCACATTGGATAGAGGCTATCATCTTTGTTCTCAGTATAGTCGAGTAAGTAAAGATAGGCTTAATTTGTCCAATTCCTACTGTTTTCTGACTCAGAGAATGGATACGTGTTTTGAGAAGTGGCTGGGGACCTGTTGTTGGATTTTTTTTCCAAAAAAATCGAAGCCAAGAAGAGTTCAACGTGGAAATGACTCTTGGGGCCGGTTTGGGCTGTGGAATGCATTAAGTAAATAAATCAGCACTTGAATCCTAATATCTTTTCCTTAATGGATCGCTAAAAACATTACATCACCCTTTAATATACGAAAACTTCATTAAATATTAGAAAAAAATTTGATTTTAGATTTTAATTTTCCTTCTAATATTACCTTAAATTGAAAAAGGTAGCCAAAAAAAAAATCTCAGATCTTAAAATTGTAAGGGTAGTTGTATTACATTTCCAACGGAAGTTGTAAGGAAATTCCAATCTGTAACTCATTTCACCCTGAATGTACAACTTATTATCAAGGGCATTCGCCAGTTTGTCATTCGTTACAATACATCTCGAAACTGACATATACTTTTTTCCTATTAGGTCGGATAAGCAATGACAATTTAAATGGTCACAGAAAACTGAGGGAAAATATTAAAGCGATACCACTCCTAATGAGATGGCATTTGCTGCAACCTGAAATTTTTATTTAATATTAATTCATATAATTTCTTTCTCGTTGGAGGACTAATATATTTTGTAATTTATTTAACTTTGTTATTTTACTTTACTAGGGTAAAGTTTAATTTTACAGCTTTTTTTTTTTTGTTTACTGGTAATGGACTTGATTGTGGACTTAAGGAGGCGGACTGAGGTCGGAGATTTTTCTTAAAACTTTCTCTAGACGAGTCCTAGGGCTCCACCCAGCCCTAGGTAGAATAAAATCGGATTTGCTTTCCAGGAACAAAAACTACAGGGCGTTTGACTGACCACTCAAAATCAAGAGTTCAGTTGATCATGAAACGCCGGGAACCTTACTTTTATGGCCTTTACATCATGATATATCTTAATCTCCGAAAAAAATGTCTCCGTCAACCACAACCACTCTTTAAATTTCTTTTTTGTTTTTGTTTTTTTTTGTTTTTTTTTTCATGACTAATATATTTGCTTGGGCCCGGTGGCCGAGTGGTCAGGGCGCTTGGATGCGGGTTGGAGGAAGAAGGTTTGATTCCTCGGCGGAGGGCGGGGATTTTTCCATGTTCCTTTCTCCTCCAAACGGGTCCTAGGGTCTACCCAGCCCTCTGTAGAATGGGTACCGGGTTTTGTGTACGTTGTCCGTTTTGTGCATTTTTTGAGTGGGGGGGGGGTCAACTTCACAGATGCTCAACTTCAACAGAGGTTTTTTTTTTGAGATTTCAGTTGTCAACACATCTTCTACATAAATATAATTAGACTAATCGTTCAGCTGCTGAATTTGCAATCTATCTATACATACTGGTATAGAAAAAACTAAAAGTTTGTATGCTTGTATGTTCTCTATAAAATTTTACACCTTTGATTGGTTCTGCATTCTCTCTATTATCCAGTGGAATCGCTAAGCCCGACTAAGAAACATTAAATATTGTAAACATTGAAAGAAATTCTTTAAATGTATTCTAATTGAATAAATTTATTGATTGAAATATAAATTTGTATTTAAGTAAATAATACGTATCTCAAAGTTTCATATATCTAAAAAGCTCTTTATGAAATTTTAAAGATAACAAAAGTGAAGAATCTCCCACGAAAAGCCATAGGCTCGA
Source organism: Thereuonema tuberculata (assembly GCA_023159025.1). Taxonomy (NCBI): domain Eukaryota; kingdom Metazoa; phylum Arthropoda; class Chilopoda; order Scutigeromorpha; family Scutigeridae; genus Thereuonema; species Thereuonema tuberculata. Next base: position 26,173,488 of record JAFIDM010000005.1, read on the forward strand.
TTGGATATTAGAGATATAGAGTCCAACGATTCTTATTTACGCGAATTTATTCTTAGATATGCGAATTCTGACATTAGCTTTTTCATAAAATAGTGGAAATGACCTTTTTTTTGGTAAATGGGTTGATAAATTCTAATATCTTTCTACAGAAAAAATAATCAGGAATAAATCCTAGATCTGCTGGATAACTGGATCATCGTGTAATTGAAAGGGTGTGGACTATATTGGTATAAACTTGAGACCGCGGGCTGGAAAAGCCGGGCTCAATCCATGGTGAAGGTGAGATTTTTTCCGATAATATTGTAACACCAGATTGGCCCGAGGATTCACCTAGCCCTCTATAAAATTGGGACTGGACTTTCACACCTAAAGTTAAAAGGGGTTGACCACTAAACTATCTTCCGATATCAGTAGTTCCGAATGATCACGTAAATATTGAAGCTGATATTTTCGATACATATACAAGCCACTAAGCCACTATTTTTTTATTACTTGGGGTGAATGTGGGCGGCAGGAAGTCAAGCACTGCGACCTGAAAGATCTATTGTGCGAAACCCACGGAAATGAGAACAGATGAGAGAAAGACTGAGAAAGTATGGTGGTAGGCTCGTAGGGGAAACGGGAGAACTCCGAGAAAACCTGCCCAGCGCGGATCGTCCACCATCACGAAAGCTACTATTACTTGCCTCTATGTACTCAAGAATGCCAAAGCAGAAACCCAAGCCTAAAACTATTGTAATTTTTACTGAAACTTAATGCATAAGCCTACTTAATACTAAACATATTAATTTATAAATAATTGGGCCCGGTTTCCTTTATAATTGTAATTGTATTTTATATCTGAGCTGCTAGATATTGTACAGAAAATATAATACTATTATTATATTTCCATTCATTGTCTGTTGATGCCATTGACATAATAATAGACAAAATAATTTAGCAATCAATATTATGGCTTCTCCGGCGCACCCTATTCATCTGGCAAATAAAAACACACGCTACGATATCGGACTCTTTACCAATAAACACGTATGTTTTATGTGGTAACTGTGGGTGGCAGGGAAGCCAAGCACTGCGACCGGAGGTCTATTATACTATCCCACGGAAATAAGGACAGACGGAGAGAAAGACTGAGAAAGAATGGTGGGAGAAGAGCAGAAGAAATGGGAGAACCCCGAGAAGACCTGCCCAGCGCGGATCGTCCACCATCACGAAACCCACATGAGAAATAAACACGTAACAACTCTAAACCTGTGAAATTTTACTTAAAAGCCTACTACTGAACAAGGGCAATCACGACGTAGCCTGTATTTTCTGCGCCGTAGCCTATATTTTTACTTGGCCTTGATAATATTAACGAATTCTAAGAAATGATGACAGAAAGATTGATTTTAAAAAATAAATTTAAAAATAATTTAAAAATAAATAAATAATTAAAAAATTTTAAAAAATTTTGTTCGAAAAATTCTAATTAAAGTCCGGGGAAGGGGGGGGGGCTTAGAATTTAAATCGATCTCAGAATTCTTATCCATAAATTTTTAATAGTTGAAATATTAATATTTAAAAAATGCCAAGAGAAATACATATTAACACAGGAAAGAAAGAACACAAGATTAAAAAAACAGGTTTAGTTATATATTTATTTATGCTTTCTTTTTTTGTTTGTCTAAGTTAAATATTTTTACTTCTAATTAAAAAAAAAGTTAGAGAGATTATTATTTATTTATTTACTTTTAACTTTAATTACTTTTAAACTTCACTTTAAAACCTTTTTTTAGTTTTCTGATTAAGATATTCATAACATAATAGGAAATTAAAAAAAGCATAAAATTAAGGGCGACCCATTAAAAACCATGAAGCCAATGAACGCGTGCATAATCAATTAAAAGAAATAGAAATAATCTTTACAATGAAACGACAGGAATCGCGTCGAAGAGAGACGTCTTATCTATTAGGCCACGAGGCCACATTCAAATTATTGTTAAGTATCACTTATCAATCCCTTTGTGTGTGTGACGCAATGAGAGAAGAGCCAGAGAAATACAAGAGAAAAAGGTGCCATTTGGGAAATTTTTTCCTGACAACTACTTCGCCGATCGACTTGAAATGTGGATATGCTTTAGTTTAGAGAGTCTAAACTAAACAAAGATTCATTCTTTATTTCTGTCTATCCGGAAAAATGCGGACACAGTCGACTGTTTCAGGAAACAGTGTCCACAAACTTTGTGGATGCGGTCGAATAAAATTATAGATTGTATAGTAGACATTCTAAAGTAAAGCATACCCGAATTTCAAGTCGATTGGTCAGTAGTTGTCGAGCAAAAAATTCCCAAACTTGCGGAAACAAACAGTCACCTGTGTCTGCATTTTTCCGGATAGGCAGAAATAAATTTTCCATTCCGCCAGTGTTTGGGTCTCTAAACACGATGGTGAAGTTCGTTAGCCGATCCGACCTTCTGTTAGAAGTTGTTAGGAAGTAACAGACAAGCAAAGACGGACATACAGGACAAACGCAATAGCTTTCAAATGGTTCGATAAAAAGCTATAATTTATAGAAAGAAGAAGAAAAAAAAGAGAAAAAAAAATGTTTAAGAAAAAAAAAAGAAAAAAGAAATGGAATTTAAATAAATGCTTAGGCATTAGCCACAGACCATTCCTCAGAAACGAACAATAAGAAGTAATTAAGCTAATACTTGAAAATCAATGAAAACATTGTCAAATATCTCGAAATCGGTGGAGAGTTGGCCCCTACACCTGTATCTACATATATAAACGTGTAGGATGTTTCCGAGCTTATATTACAGAAAAATATGGTATATAGAGTATGCGAAAACAAACAGTTTTCATTAAGTAATGTATGTCCGCTCTTGCACCGATGCGGCGCTACAGTCGTTATAGTGTTATGGCTGGTAGGCAATCATTCATGGAAGAGCCATTGCCATCTGTCTATTTGGAGTGTTGTGCATTAGAGAATATATCAAAGTGAAGTCTCTCTTGATCTGCACAATAGTGGCATCGTCGGAACCTTGACTGCCGCACTTGTTCAAAAATGAGAAGTGTAAAACAAATGTTTGCAGGCTTCGACAACTCTTTGACGCAGTTCATCGACTGCATCGACAGGTATGGCGTACACCAGGCTCAAACAGAAGAAATCAATAGGATTAAGATCTGGCGATCTGGAGGCCACAGCACTAAAACGACTATAGCGCTGTATTGATACAAGACCGGACATTACTTAATGAAATCTGTTTGTTTTCGTACCCTCTATCTACCATACTCTTCTGTGACATAAGTTCGGAAACACCCTGTATATACATTTGTATATACATTTACTCTAGGTGAACTTTCATCTTACAAAAGGGTATTAAATCCCATGATATACAGGATATGCCGTTTTCTTGTTAGTTAAAGACGAAAAGGAAGTAGATGACACCAGTGGCGTAGCAACGCCTCTGGGGGCCCGGGAGCGGGAGTTCCATTATTCCACAACCCCAAAAAAAAAAAAGGAAATTTTGCTTTTACAACCAAAAAAAAAGGAAATAATTGAGTGGATGGGGCCCCTACGCTTGCTTTTACAACCAAAAAAAAAGGAAATAAGCTGGCTGGGGGGCCCTCTAGGCTGGCTGGTGGGAGCCCCTTCTAGGCGGGGGCCGGGGCGGACCGCCCCCCCCCCTCCCCTTGCCAGGCCACTGGCTGACACAAATCTTTGAATGAAGGGTGAAGCTAAATTGAAGAGTAAATTTTCAATAAACTAAGTTACTGTTAATATTTAAAAGAAAAATTAACTAATTTTCAAAATTCCAAAGATCTGGCATCTTTGCACGCTCTACTCGAGAAGACTACAACAAGTACGAATCAAAGTAGAACACTGCGTACACTGTGAAGTGCAGTATTGTTACTGTGGTACTGTAGATGAAATGTTGATGTGAAAACGCTAATTCCTTTTATGAGAGTATTGTTTTGATAAATTTTCCTGCACAAACATCAAATTATTTTTAAAGCAGGCATTTAACTTCAAATGTAATTTGCTTTCATCTTTGCCTTAAATATGCAAAGTTAATTTCGATTCAGTCTGCAAAAACAGTAAATTTCTATCCGTCATGGTTATGAAATACCGTATATGCTCCAATAGAGGCCCCCGGCGTTTATTTAAAAAACTAGCCTCGGCTCGCGGCGCTTAATAGAGACCGGCTGCTATTAGAGACAGGCCATTATTAACAAAAACCTTCAGAACGCAATATTTTTACACATAAATACCGGCTAATATTATAAACAGCTACTTTATTTGAATTTCACTTGCTACATAAAACTGTTAAAGATAAATGGCAATGTCTTTCTGTACCTTTCGCTGCTATTCGTCATCCGAATCCGCAATGACGGGCGGACGCCTCACCGGAAGTTTCTTTCGCGTATTCCACCGCGCGAATCTAAAGGCAATGTCAAATGATCGTTTCGGCGGCATTTTGTAAGGCAATGTACCGTAGGTTATTAGGCACGACTATAAAGATACGGACTCTTACACTAGTACCGGTAGGCAAATATCAAACACCCGGCTACTGTTAGAGACCGGCTACTATTTGGCCGTGTCCCCTCTGCAGCCCGGCGCTTATTAGAGACTGGCGACAATAAGAGCCTCGGCGTTTATTGGACCATATATGGAACGTAATCAAGAGTGAAAGCATCTGTATAGAGTTCTATTGAAACTTTAAGTGTAGGTCAAGACATCAATGAGCTTTGAACATGACAGCAACAAGCTCATGTAAAGACTTAATGTTGACAGAGGTATAAAAGCATTGTCAGACCATCTGCCATCGGATGCCTAAATTATTATTTACAGTTCAATCGTCGAATTTGACTCCGGAAGTAACACGTTCTTAGTTATTTTAACTTCATTTGATAAATTTTTAAATAAATGAATTTAAATAAATATATAATATAAATTACATTATTTTAAAAAGTACAGTTAACGATTTCTTTTTTTCTTAAAATGGTAAATTTATCAAACTTTGTCGGTCTTCCGGAGTCACTCTGGTTTGTGTACGCCGGAAGTGCATTTAGATCCCAATGCACTTAATATTAAATTCTCTGATGTTGTCTTATAATCATACAAACGATGAATAGATAATTCAACATCACCATAAGTACGAAAATATGAGTCTGATGTATAAAAACAATTTAATGCTACAATTGAGGAGCTTAGTATCAAAACCAGCCATCTCCAAAAATTGCAAATTCCAAGCCAATGGAGTTTTTACTAAGTTCAAATCAAAACCCGTCGTTTGCATTCAGTTTAACTTCAAAAATAGCCATAACAATATATTTTGATACGATTTCGATACAAATTTGTTGCAAAGCCCGCCATGTCCAATGCGAATGCATTATCAAACCCCGCCATATCCCAAACTATTTTCCACACAGTAGTTTCAATATATCAGCGTCCATGTGATGTCGATAGAAACAAAAGTCTTGCTGTTTTTATGAATATTGCTACCGGTGAAAGTGGCAATGGGACGTTTATTCACTGAACTTTGTTTATCCACTGAAGGTGAAGTTAATTACAATACCGATTGCACACAGTTCAGTTCGATTACGAAGAGGGGAAAGAAGCTACAGTCGATAACACCAAATCGTGTATCCCTTGGAGTTCAAATTAATCAGAAAAAAATCCAGGATGTTCGCAAACTCCTCGTTACAAGGTACGGAGACGAATGGGAAGAAAACCCAGATGTGGAATTCTACAAGGGAATACTGGTGAATGATGAGGCAGAATATTCAGATTCCAGAACCGATAGTGAATGCGATTGCAGCGCTACGGATGAGGAAACTACTTAAAATAATTCCCTAGAGTACGAGTGAGATTATGTAAGACCCATTTATTGCAATAAAAGAATGTTCAATTACGAATAGTGATAATACGAGTTAGTGTGAAAATTATTTTAAAAACTTATGGACATAAGGGTTCGCTAGATGTTGTTATTAATCTTAAATCAGTAATTTTTACCAGATGGGACCAAATCCGGCCGCATTTGGACTTAATAGGAACAGCGGTGAGTAAGAATTGCCATGTTTCTAGTAAAAAATTATACTTCCGAGATATACGGCGCAAAACTTTACTTCAAAAACCCCTAACTCCAATACTTTATATCAAACACCGCCTTCTCCTCACAAAAATGGAATAAAACGTTAAAACTGCCAGGATCAGATTTTTTTTTGATTATGGTCACTTTATTACTCTTTCTATAACCTACAATACAAAAAAAAAGTTCATTTGTAAATTCGCAGTAATAACGTAGATACAATTTTTCCTATTTTCCCAAAATTTTTAATTTTGGAGATGGCGGGTTTTGAAACTAAGCTCCTCAATTGTATAATGCACAAAAATGTGGCCTGTATGTGCAAAAGACATTGGAAGTTTAAGACGTCAGATAAGTTACTCCTAGAAATCCTTAATATAACAACACTCCTTTAATTTCCACGATATTTCATCCTTCTTTCTCAGGACTTCTCAGGTGGTACCAGCGGACAATTAAAGGAGTGTTTTATTAAGGATTTCTGGGAATAAATTATTTACAGGATATATTAAAGAAGTTTTACGTCAGATAAGTTTTTACTTGAAAAATACTCATGTAAGCTTTCTCGCTTTATTTTTTTCTTCTACTTTCCAATACATTAAAAAGGATTAAAGTTTCTTTATCTAGAATATTCTGGAAGCGTGAAATAAGAAAGAACAAAAATGCATCCTTACCAAATGCTTTTGGTATTGAGCTTTCTCGTGGAAAATTAATCGAGATTTTCTACATTTTCGAAATACACATCAACAAGGACTGGATTCCAAACAAAACTGGGAAAGTGTTTTCGTTATTTTCTGCGGAAATTCCAATGCCGTTTGCAGAGGAATTCTCTAGAGAGGAGGCGAAGTAGCTGTCACGAAGTCTTTCTTAAAGCACGCCTTTCAGTGCTGAATGATGATTGTTCCTAACAGGCTTCCATCTACGGAATATCGGTGTCGGCAATAATTATGCTGATGCAACGCAAAATCACTCGCCAGGCGGCAGTGTTGATTGCGAGGCGTCAGCACTGGTAAATACGGGCAGCGAGATTCTTCCAGAAAATTCTTAATAAAAAAAAAAAGAGAGGGGGGTAGGATTCGGGAGAAAATGAAGGCACAGAGAGAGAAAAAAAAATAAAGCAGAAGAGAAAAAAGAAGCAACCCCGGGATTTGGTAAAGAGATGCACTTCTTCGAGAAGCATCGAATTTAACATCCATTTATTGGTGTTGGATATTGATTGTTGGGCTTAAACAAAAAAAATCCTGTAAGAATTTCGAATTTGAATGGGAAACGATTTCTAATGGTGAAAAATACAAAAACTTTTAAATAGCTATAAAGAAAACATTAATTCAGCTTATACATTACCCGATTTTAAATCGTTTGCTTTTAAAAGCCATTCGAGTACATCTGATTCACAGAAAATTCTTTAGTGACGTAAGCCTTCATTAAGTTGCTCTTAGGAGGATTAGTGACGTTATAGGCTTACAACAAACGAACAGGCCATCCACCTTTAAGTACATGTTTTATACCTTAAAAATGATGACTTGATAGCCATCGAAACTGTTGGTTTTATTTTTATTTTTATTCTATTTTAGCTTGTTTTCATTTTACACTTTATTTTAATGTGCAGTTTTAATTCATCTTATTATCTAAGTATATATTACTTGCACGTTAGTTCCATAATTAATTTCATTGATCCAGTTCTTAAAGCGTCTTAGGTCCAGTAACTATGATCGAATAGAAACCAAACTTGACTAAAACCTGTACGAGGTTCTTAATGATGACCCTTCCAATTTTGGCTTTAATCGCTCAAGTGGCTCCGAATCTACAGCGAACCAACAACCGGACAACCGGACAAACCCAACGATACAAATAAACTACTGTAGATATATAGATTTAAAATTGGATGATAGCATAACTAAGTTCAAATTAGAACCAGTAGAGATTTGCCTTAAAACACCAAGCGCTTCAAAATATGTCTTGCTTCAAGTATTGAAGGTTTGTAGTTCCTTCTTTCGCAATTTCTGGGGAAATCAATTTGAATGGAACTAAATCACATTGCATTCCCCAAGCGTAGAATATTGAATTACAAAATAAACAGAACTTGCATGAGGGAAGCGCACATTTCCATTGCAAAATGAAAAAATTATGCTCGAATGAATAACAACGACTGTAAAATGGGGAGCTTATCCTACTAGATTCTTCTTTTATTGTTCAATTTATTTCAAAAGACTGAGGATGAAAAAGAGATTTAAAGTTTGGTAAAATACTTTACTGAATTCTTTAAAATACTCCGAGGCCATAGTTTTAAACATACCGTAAATCATATTTTTGTGTATTTTCTTAGGAAAGGTTTATTCAATCTCTCAAAGTAGGGGAGAATCACATAGTAACTTTTAAATCACTGGTGGATCTTCTTGAATTTTGGTATGCTTCTTTAAGGACTAGAGACCATCTAACTTTTGAATACTTTTCCAAGTGAATCCATATCGAAAAATTAGCTCGATAAGATGAAAGAAATCCTCATAAAAAAGCACTAGATACGAAACTACGACCTCTAACAGTGACTATTAATCTGTTTATTTCTTAAGCTGATTCTACCCGCTTTGATGTGATTAAAATTAAAAATCTTTAGATAACTTTATGGGAGTTGTTTAAATGGACAGAGGGCTGGAGGACTTCGATATCCGGCAATTTTTCCCTGTTTATTTCTACTCCACACATACCTTAAGAATACGAATACATGGAGCTTTAACGCTATAGGTTTCTGAGGTCTCGGACAGTAAGAGATTTTCGGGAAGAATTGTTAGTACGTATTTCAGATAACCCGGCTATACGATGAGCAACATGCGACGACAGACGCTCTGAACTGCTCCAAGAGCGATTTTCGGGCAGTTAAATCGAACTGCTTCTCACTAATTCAATAAGAGGTGGCTACACGAACGTATTTCTTGCACCGCAATTAATTTTTTTTAAGTTAGAAAAGCATTCATTTGGTTTATTAAACTGTGAATTGAATAAACAGAAAACAATAAACTCACATATTAAAAAAAGTAATATTGGTATGCTTTTCATATAAATTTGTTCCATTTCTAATCTTAGATTAATTATTTTTACTCTGTTTATTTCTATTCTTTTGTTGTCAGCGAAATTAAAGCAAAACTTAATTTGTAAAATGATTTATAATATTTTTAAAAATAAAATTTGATATATATTTTTTGTATATTAAGTAGAAGAATAACAATTACTTGGAGGTTACTAACCAAAATAATAACAACATAACCATAATATATATTATCAAATAGTTATTATCCATTTGGTGTTTTATAAAGAAAATTAAATTATAATCTTTCAGAAATGACTGAAGAAATAGGTAATATGAAAACAAAAAATAGAGTGCAGTTATTTTATTTTAGGAAATATTTTATTTTGATTAGTTTTGAATATTTTGAAGGCTTTCAATTATTTAAATTACTGCAAAACACTAAAATTTAATTCCTTTTTCTTTTTTTTTTTTAATCCGTTTTAATTCTTCGGAATTTCATTTTTATGTCATCGTGGTTCCTCACAGTTTGAAATAGTGTGTGAAATTGCCGCAATTAAGTCTTTCCACGTTGGTAGGATCGACAGAAAATCATTTTTTTTGTTGTTTTGGTTTTTTTTTGTTTAAATATTGTGCTACAGCGATAGCCAGGAGATAGGTCCCCGTCGGATACATCACTGCTATGAATGTTACCCGGCTGTCCCGAAAAGAATTAGTCACAACGAGTTAAAAACCACCAAAGCGTTCTCGCTCCTTGTTAAGCCACTACGGATTAAAAACCGCTAAAGCGTTACCGCTCCATATAGCCGAAGCACCTAGCTTTATGGGAAATGCATTTCCTGGGCTTACAGGCGGACGGGCGTCGGGCTGGTCAACCAACGTCAATTCAGTCCCGTTGGTCACGAAACGCCTGGAGCCTTATCTCCTGCTACCCCAAGAGACGTAATTTGACGTGCAATGGGAGATTGTAATTTATACATCTTAAGAATGAAAAATGCCAGTTAATTAAGTTTCCTTAAAGTTTCTTTATTATTTTACTTTCCACTTTTCAAGTCTTGAAAACTATAAAACGAAAAGCCCTTTTTGCTGTTAAGTTATAATATCTGTAGAATAAAACATTAGAATATTTCAATTTGAATAATTATTAGAAGACATACACACACACACACACACAAACACACAAGATCTACATTTTATCCATTTACATGACCAATCTATCTCTTATAGTTTGGTCATAAAATTCTTATGACAGAATGACAGACAGAATGACGTTTTTATAATATATAATAATAATCGTCACATTACAGTCAATGGTCACTTAAACCGGAAATGGCCTCGACAGGAACTCGGGTTTTTCTTCAATCTCCATGAATAGGGAATTCAAAGAGATACGACTTATGAGACTCGTCCTTCGGGGTTGCACTGTGGTGGCGCTACACACATACTGACGTGGGGTCCCTCATAGCATCTCCGTACGGGTCCACTAAAACTGTACCTGTCAAGTCATCAGATGTATGGTGTAAATCGGCAAAGCTACTGAATCATTATCTTATTTTTCTTCCCAAAAAAGTTTGAAGACGCACAACTGTTTCCATGAAGATACTTTAAAACCAAAAGGTATGTTATCATCAATTTTTAATCAAGGTGCTTATTTTTTTTTTTTTTTGGTCAGCTTTATTTTATTCAGTAAACTTTAGAATTTGGCAAAAGGAGGTCTTCGGGGGATGGAATTTGCAAGAAGAAGAGCCGGTGCCAAACGGGGCGTCAACACAACAAGAACGCTGACAAAGCGAAGAAATCTTCCTGATTTTTATTTCTTCTCTTGCAAAATGGTAACAGCTGCCACGGCGCTGCAATTAAGAGTTGCGAATTCACTCTGGGACCTAGCTTTGCCTAAAATCCAGTTTTTAGCTTTCCAATCTGCTCCTCCGAGTTAAAAGTGACAGATACCTTCTTTTTTAATTGGATGGAATCCAATCTAAAACAAAACAAGAAGTGTCTGGAACTTCAAGATTAAATCTATTTTTTCATTTAATTTCGTGCGTTTAACTTCGTTTTCATGTTTTCTTTTATTATTATTATTATTATTATTATTATAATTATTATTGTTTCGAATAATAATATCTTCTGAAAATAAAAAAAAGATTTTGTTTTTCATTTTTTGAAATAAAAACAATGAAATCCCCAGTGTCTGAATGTAATTAAGTAAAACTCGTGCAGACTGTATAGTTCTGAGGTTTTCTCTATAAGAATTTTTGTCATCTAAATTCTAAATTTAATTGCAATGTAAGGATCCACACAGAAAAGAATGATAAATATAAAATGTTAGATTGTCTTTTGTCTTTAAATGTGGATGTCAAATTTCAAGACCACATTAGCCATTCAGAATTTACTAGGGTCATTCACTCAACACAAACACAATCACGCAACACAATCGCACAGACTGACTAATTTAATAAACCTCACATTCCTAATAAAGTTCTTTTAAAAAAACTGCTTACTTTAAAAAAAAAATTAGAATTATGGAAAAATATTGTAACAGTTTAAATGTAAATATTTTTTAGAAATCATTTATTTGTCAGTAGAAATTATTTATCTATATTTATCCGCATTGTATTCCTTTTCTGTTTTCTAATTATATATGTTCTGTTTATTTTTAAATTCTTTTCCATTGCAGCCGTTGAATCAGTTAATTAATTTAAGTTCGTTATGATTTTTATCCAATCAATATCAATATTTTTAATTACTTAGCCAATCAAATCCCACTATGTAAATACTATAAAACAATTTTTTTCGTTAAATAAATTACAGTAGAACCCTTCTCGTCCGCCCTCGGCTGGTCCGCAACTCCGGTTGATCCGACCGTGCTCGAGCCGGCCGAATTTGTCCCCGACTCGTCGGTGACTCACCACCCGTCGCGCCATTGTGTTGTTTACTTGCATATACAATGATTGTTGATGTGAAAACGCTCTTAAGAATAGCAAAACATTGAAAAAGCCTAAACTTGAACTGCTTGACAACGAAGTAAATCCGTATATTTTACTGTAAATCCGTATTTTTCTGTATTTTCTGATAATCCGACCTTTTTTGCGTTCCGACCATAACCCAATCCCAAAGGTGACGGATTAGAGAGGTTCTACTGTACTTCAGTTCAGTCCAGAACTTTAGATTCCAAAGACGGTCTCACAAACACCATTACAATATAAGTGAAGTGAAAAAATATCTTCTCAATTCATATACTTATATACAATTTATATGAGACATATACAATTTCTGATTTTACTTACATTTATCTTAATTATAATTTTTTTAGCAAAATTTTAAAATTAAAATATTTAGGACTATTCGTGACCGTCGAAGCTTTTTGTCTATTGCTAGCAAATGGTTTAAAATGAAGAATAAACGGAAGAAGATCAACAAAATCATATTCTTAATTTATTCGTTATTATACTTGTTAATCTCTTGAAGCTTAAGGTTTAATATAACAATACATTGTTAATAATTCTAATCTCTTAAAAACTTGGATAAAATGAATGCTACATTGTTTCATGAAATTTGATAAATAGATTTTTTTCTGAATTTGTATTCTGTAAATTTCAATAGTGTTAGATTACAAACTGAATTCAAAACCAAGCTTATCGATTTTGAGCATGCGCAGAACATTATCGTTGTACCGAACATGGAATTGTAGTTATCTATAATTCGAAGTTAATCAAAGGTATTGTGTATTAAAAAAGAATACAATTTAAAATTACAATCGCTTTCCAGTTCTATAGATACGTAGATATTTGATTTCAGTTAATCATATATTTTTAATTTTGTAAACAAGTTTAAGAATTCATTCCATAGAGATGTAAATAGAATGTTGAACTTACCATGAGGTTTTATGGGGATTTGTCCTTGCAGTGCCACTGACACCAAAGGGTTAAATAATACGTCATTGCTCAAGGACTGTAGTTCCTTGAAATCATAGTAGTACTGGAAATAAATAAACAAATAAATAAATAAATAAATATTTTTATGAATAACATATGAAAATACAAGACTTGTCATTTATTAGAACAGCAGTCTTCGAAAACATTTTATAATAATAATAAAAGTATTTTTTAAGACCTTATGAAATTATACTTAAAAAAGGTATAAAAAATAACTGATTTAGTCATATACAGTTTTAAATAGACATTTAAAAGAATTATAACTTTTATATATGTTATAACTGGAAGGATAGGAATTTAAATTGTTAATTGCTAATAACGTTTTTAGAATACTTTTTTTTGGTTTGGCAACAATTGATGGGGGCCATTGGAAAAAGGAGCATATCTACATTTATGTGTTTTACCATCTATTTTCACTGCCAATTTAAGTGATAACATTAACTCACAATCTGAAATTAATTTTTCAAAAATGGACTTTTCTGTAAAATTTTAATTTTGGGCCGTATTCCTCCGCCACTGAACCCTTCAATTGTAGAACCAATTCAAAAGATGTTATTCTCAGCTGGACTGAGAGGAACAAACCTGCTGATTAGAAATGTATAAACCATAGACACGGACTAAGGTTACATTTTACAGTTATACGCAGTCTAAAGTTACAGATTTCCTGACACAAATGAATTAAGAATAATGGAAGCGAAGCATACTGTGACTGCGAAAACGTCAATGAAACGAAAAACAGAGTCTGTTTACAAAATAGGAAGCTGGTATAGGAGAGGGCAACTAATGAAATATAATATTGTATTATTTGTCGTTCGTTTTCTATTATTACTTACTTATATCTACTTGATATATGCGAAGTCTCTATTCCCGTTTGAACATTCCTTCCCGATTGTCTGTTTGTCCAATTTGTTTGCTCGTGTATTTGTATGGGCATCACGCTACAACGGCCGGACGGATTTCCTTAAAACTTGATAGGGTTTTTAGTTAGAGTCTAACTTAAACGTAAACACATTTATTTTGATCTCCTCTCTTCTTATCACTCGAAAACGACCCCTAAAGCTCTAAAACGCTGGTCTTACTTCTTTTAAAATTTGGTAAAATGATTATTTATTGTCTAAGTTCTACGAGTACAATTATTTTGGTCTCTATCTGTCCCCAATTGCTTAAAATTCACCTCCCCTATCCTGAGGAATGATGATGGCAACAATAATGACGAAGTTACTGTGAAGACCGAAAACAGATTTCAGAAATAGAATTAATACTTCTAAACTTTTAATCTTGGTTTGGAGTTAAATCCATTAAGTCGATAACAGCAAATGAATGAATGAAAAACATAATATCTACTTTTTTTTTTCAGTATGATTTTGCTTTAGAGTAACTTTACCATATTAGGATCTCTAATAGATCATTTCGAGGGCTCTATGACATAAAGGCCTAAGTGACATTTTTGTAAAAATTGAGTTACATGTCTTAAGTGAAATCCGAGAACCATATCTTTCATATGAAAAAGAGACCTAACTGAAAATTTCATTGCAACTGGTAGAATTCTGCTTCCATAAAAAGCTACTTCCATAGAACTGCAAGGCAATACAAACATAAAACCCTTAATATCTCGGAATGGAGATTTTGTCACTTAGGCCTTTATGTCATAGAGCCCTCGATTTATTAGTGGTTTATGGTGATACGAAAATCATAAAGTTGGAATATTTATGTATATCATTGCCTTTTTTTTCTGAAATCGAACGTAGAACAATCATACTATTAATAGGCAAAAAACGGATGTCCGGATATACGTTTGTTTGTCATCAAAGTGGAGAGAGTGGAGAGAGAATATTTTAAAGTGTATTTATTAATATTTTTAATTTTGTTAAGCCCCGCGAACACCATGCAATTTTTTAGCAATTTAGTCGTCTGATTTTGACGTCACGAGCACTTTTGAGCCCGTTTATTGATTATATCAGCTCGTGACGTCAAAATCGGACGACTAAATTGCTGAAAAATTGCATGGTATTCGCGGAGCTTTAGTGCATTTTTAAAAAAAAGAATTCTTAGGTATAAACAAATTAGTATAAACTTTTGCATCTATTCATTTAGTGAATAATAAAACAAAATGAACTAGAAATAATTCCTACGCCCCTGTAAGGCATTGTGTGCACTCTCTCGTAGGCTGAATTTGGAGGAGGTTAACTTATTTCGCCGAAAGTGCCAGGAAAGCATGTTGATATTAAAAAATCAAGAATCGTATAATGATGGGCTTTCGGTCAGCGCTGTGGCGCTATATAAAATTTCACAGTATTTCAAAAATGTGGTTATTTGTTTTACTTCCGTGAATATTTCACGGGTTGCAACTAGTGTTATATAATACTCCAAGTTATATATAGTGTTGTATAATTTACGAACCACGTAAATTAAGAGGAATATTCGTGATTTTCCAATGAAAAGATTCGAAAATATTTTATTAATATAATAGTCATAGAAATTCGTGTTCTTTTATATAATGTTGAAGAAATTTGCAATTTAGGGTGCTCTCTTTCGCAGGACTATGGATGAACACAAGATGACGGAAAACGACTGCCGAAATTGAGAATTATTGAGGACTATCTCTGAAGTGAGCGGTCCCTTCCGAAACCAACAGCAACCTAACCCGAAACCAACAGAAACTAAACCTCTCAGCCGTAAGAATTAAATTCTTCTTGCAATAGTTAAATACTGTCAAATCAAAAATATAAATAAACAAAGAAATACCGATAGGGAAGTGTAAGTAAATTCATATTTTGGCCTCCGCCATGTTTCACAGTGAAGAACATAACTCCGTCATGTTCATCGTTGTCAGGCGAGAGTCCCATCTGAATCTTGAATTTTCTTAAAAAAATAGGAAAAAGAAAACAGTTTATTACTTGTTATAAAAGCTTAAAGAAATGACACTAAAATGAAAAAAAAAAATGCTCAGAGATCGGTGAGAGTTTAGGACGGCCGTTTCGTCCTTTTATATTCAAATTCCTTTGCGCCTGACGGTTCAGCAGGCCAGGATTTGAAATTAAGCCTTTACTTTTTTTTGTTTTTTTTTTAATGTGTTTTCTTTGGAGGGAGGTCATAGTGGGGAGCTTGAGCGGTTTTCCCTTATCACTTTTGCATTAGCTGAGTATTTCATCTGGTGAGTTGGTTTGGCTGACGAGTCCACAAAAAGAACGAAACGGTGGTCCTAGACTCTCACCGTTGAAAGCTCAGATATTTTTCATTTCTGTGTCATTTCTTTATTTTTTATATTAATTTCGGGCACATTAAATCTTTTGTTTAGTTTTTACTTAAATAACATTTTGATTATTGATATCGTATGGTTCGAAAATAACGAATATTTTTCCAATAGTTCTGCGTAACTCCCCTCAATTCTGTTGCGTGAAATTCCTTTCTTATCCTAGCTCAAGTATAAATACCAAAATAGTTTGTTTGAAGAATCCGTTGATTTAATCACACTTAACAAATAAATACTATGTGAAATACATTCCCTAGAACAGCATTTTCTTTAATACGGATCCTCTTATCTGTTTGTCGCGGATCCCCAAGAATTAAGATTTAAAATTCTAAAGTTGATCAAATGTTTATTTAAAGTAGCTCATCAAGGATCTTTCAATTTGGAGAAAAGGAGAAATAAATAAACGCAAACACTTACTACAATAGTTTTACTGAAGTTATTCCATTCAAATTTTAAAATAATAAAAATAATTTTGATACAGAACTTTGGCCTAATATGAACTGTTAATTAGTTAGTGTTGTAATAACAGTATGCAATAAATATACGGCATTAATAATTTACATAGAAGCAGATAAATAACAGGAGAAAATAACAAAACAAACAATACATTAAAGAGAACTTGAAATAATAAAATGCAAAGTAAGTGAGAATGTATTGTTGATGAAAACGAATGATTTTGACTTAGCAGCAGGAAGAAATGGATTCCATAAAATGGCGTTCTGCAAAGGGAATGGACCATTGAGATTTACGCCCCTATCGACGTCACGTATGACGTGTAATGTGAGATCATGTTGGATAAACAAACATATAACTTACTGTGTATTACTCGAAAAATCGTCGATTTTTGATATTTCGAGAAGGAATGGTTCAGTACTGTGCAGTTCCTTATTGTAATAATTCTGTGAACGCTTGGAATACCCTTCTATAATATAATATTTCCTCTATATCGACAAGAGTTAAAACAAAGCACATGGCTTTGTTTATCCCACAAGCCAAGCAGTAGCCTGGTGGGATATTTTGTAACTACGAAGCCCCGCCTATCCTCAAGTGGTCCATTAAATTAAGGTAAGGGAACCAGTTGTAGATCAGGAACCAATTGCGGATCAAGTCGTTTACCGTCTTAATTACCACACTTATCAACAGATGG
This sequence comes from Thereuonema tuberculata, assembly GCA_023159025.1. Lineage (NCBI taxonomy): Eukaryota > Metazoa > Arthropoda > Chilopoda > Scutigeromorpha > Scutigeridae > Thereuonema > Thereuonema tuberculata. The sequence continues at coordinate 26,190,916 of JAFIDM010000005.1, forward strand.
CTCAGATATATAGAATCCCGATCCCTTCATGAGCTTCGTTTTGGTATTATAGTTTGTTTGGAGTTTCAAGTGGAGCCATGCTGTGAATTTGTTAAATAATTTGTCAGAATTTCAAAAGAAAATTAAGGTGAGTTAGCCTGAAAGTTATTTGTAGTTATTCTAGAATGGATATACGTTAGAATTAATGGATCTATGATAGTACAAGGTTTAATATAACCGGGGAAAAATAAAACATAGTGTTTTCTGCCTCTGGCCATGTTTGCGGGAAATTCTGCAGCCTTTGTTCTGGCGGAAATTCAGAGGTTCGTGGGGTCCAATTGTGGATCAAACGTCACAATACAAATGAAGACTGTGAAAATGCAGTACATATTTTTTTATCGAACTGAGGTAACACAATGTCAATTATAAGAGCTTAATAAAGGAATAAATGCAAAAATGAAAATTATTTAGCTATTTCTCGTGGTGAAAACCAAGTTTATGCTGAAGCCGATCCACAACTGGTGCCTTTACCTTATATCTTTCGTTGATAATATATTGCTGTCGTCTTCTTTAATAGGCTATAATCAACTCTACATCCGATATGAACATTTAGGAAGGCTTACAATCGTTGCATCCAAATCAAATCTTTTAGTTCAGCCTCTGTATCTATTAGGGTTAAAACGAAGCACATGGCTTTGTTTATCTCATAAGCCAAGCAGTAACCTGGTGGGATATTTTGGAACTACGAAGCCCCGCCTATCTTCAAGTGGTCCATTATGATGAAGGACTTTTCACGAAGAGATCTGCAGATCGATTTAAACATGATTAAAGAGTTAATCATTACTGTATGCGTATCATCGAGATATGAAATTTTATAGAATGATAAAAGGGAGAATTCATTTTATTTCAGCAAATGAAATGCGTCGAATGGGAGTATTAGTTTGATATGAATAATGTTAGGATATAGACAAGGAACATTTATTGATGTTAATAATCCGGAAGCATCAGATTCATATCAGGATCAACGTAAGTAAATTTACATTATTTATTTACTACCAGCAGAACAAATATAAAAAGAACTTCCAGCCGCCATTTTGAAGAAATTTGATAATAAAGTTGCATTAAGTAAAATAAGTTATTTCAAAGGATACCCAATTAATTATTTGAATTAACGAAGATTTCGATATTAAATAATTACTAAGGAATACTTATTAGTTTAATAAGTGAATATATATTTTCAAGTGCACAACATAAAGAACAGTAATACTCAAGAAAATATTACTTATTTTAGACATCGATTATCAGTGAAATTATAGTGATTACATATTGTGAAGAAATGATTATTCGTCGACTACTAGTGTAATGAACTACGAACTCTTGAACTGGGATTTGAAATACAGTAAACTCCCGATTATCCGCGGAATTAGGTGGTGCAGCAACCACGGATAAGTGCATTCCGCGGATAATCCGAAGTAGGACGAAAAAATACGAAAATCAACACAAAAATGCTTTTAACATGTTTCATTTACGTACAGTATTTATTGTCCTCAAAATGAAAGATGACCGGCGAAAGTTTGAACTGCGCAGCCCTTCCAGTAGCTGATCAATTATGTTTTCCTGTCACAATGGACGCCCGTCGTCTGTTTTCACTGAGAAAGACATGTTGATAACGCCAAATTGAAACTTCTCTCGACTATTTACCGTTATTTCAATACCAGTTGCTAACAATAAGTATTTATATAAATAAATAAATATATATTATTTATAAATACAATGCTGTTTTGCAAAGTAACAAGCCTTTACCGTAATGGCGACGTCCTGTGATAAACTCATACGGAAGTGCCTGACCAGAGTAATCGATGATACATGCGCAGATCTCACAAAAACAGGGCGGCCATCTTTCATTTTGAGGACAATACATGTTTTATTTACATACAATGGCAATACATACAGTTGCAGTACATACATTATAAACAATTATTTTATTTTAAATTATTTATTTATATTTAAATTTTATTATTATGGAAAGGCTCTCCCGTAATTTAGTGAAACCTGCCGGCCTAAGTTCCGTACACAAGGTCGTTCTTTAAATTGCTTGTCTTCACTTCTATTGGTAGCCTCTTTTATTGTTTACCTTATTCTAGATTTAATTTTTTTTTAATTCCATAATTTATTATATAATAAATATAAATGGAAACAGGAGAGGTCCACGGATAATCCGCCCGCGGATAATCGGGAGTTTACTGTATTATTTAGTTAAACATAAGTGAATAATATACAAAAGAGAATGGAATCACATGTTCAAGAATTAAATTTAGTAGAATAAATTATTGTTATATACTTGAATTAATAGTTAATTATTTCCACTTAAAATAAAATACTATTAAGTATATCTATGTTTTATTCACAAGTGTAAAGGCTAATGACTAAGGCTCGGATTATATGCAAAATGCATATTTGTTTTATGATTATGCATAAAATGTTTTATGATTAAAATAGGCCATTCTATCAAAAAACATTAGATATGCTTAGAAAACTTTCAGTTTTGTTGATATACCTCTTAATAACAAATATGCATTTTGCATATAATCCGAGCCCTACTAATGGCAAACAGATAGTTAACTAGATATTTAGTTAATGTTTCTGTACAAAACGAATTTATTATTATTATGTCACAACCATATTCAATAATTCGACATACCTACATACTTATATATATCGTAAATTTAGAACGTAAGTATTGAACAGAATTCAATCTTCTCTAAATTCCATAAAATTATCATAATTTACTACACAAGGAAATTAATATAGTTACGATCACAAATAATAAAAAACAATAATATTTAATTTTAACACTATGAGTTCGATCCTGTGGCTTTATGCTATTCAACTTGATTTTTCATAAGCTAGGTATGGGCTATATTTTCTATTCTAGAGTCCAGACTCTTCGTGTCATGGGATTGGTACAGTTTTCTTTTCTTTCTTTCTTTCCATTTTAACTGTAAAAGCTCTTAAGATTTATTCAAGTCATGGAAGACCCCCTGTAAGGACTTAGCGGACCCCCGGGGTCCTTAGATCTCGCTGCTCTAGAACATATACATATTTCATATCTTTATCCTTGTTTTCATTTCGTATGGAAGCAATTTTCAATAATTTATTGTTCCCTTTTGTATTTCTTAAAGAATTTTCTCGACATTTTTATCAATTTTAACAACTGCTTTGACCCATATATTTCGTCATTGTTTTTTATCACATAACAATGTTTCTTTCCTTGTCATTTCAGTTCTTTTTAACCTTCATTGTTAATCCTGTATTTTGACAATTTTAGCCTTCAGTCTATTTTTTTTCGGTTTGCGTATTTTTGAAGGGAGAATGTGGCATTGCCATTTTTCCTTGCGTTCGTTCAGGTATAAAGAGCTTTTGAAAAAAACCATTACATCTCGAACCCAAGCAGAGACCAACCCAAGCACCCCTAGGTGGCCGTCTATGCTTTGGTTCGAGATTACTAGTAATGGTTTTTTCAAAAGCTCTTTAAAGCTAATGAAGGCAAAAGAAAAAAATTATAATGCCATATTCTCCCTTCAAAAGTTAAAATAATGCGATTTTACTGAATTTTAAAGAAATAATTTCTTTTTCAAATAAACTTTTTAAAGAGAATTAATGTTTATTCATTAATTCATTCGCACTTACGTTATTTCTAAAAAAAAAAAAAATTACAAAAACATAAAAGCTTTCGCAATTTCTCCAGATAAACAAAATTTTATTAAATTTAAATCATTAATGTCTTTTAATTAATTGTAACTAATTAGTAAATTAGAATATTTCACTTAATACATTGGCATATTTGATGTTTATATTAGCATATATTATGAAAAATTATATTATTAACTGAATTAACATTTGATCGCTACTATAAACTGTCAGTACCGCAGCTCGGGGGATGCGACTGATACAATTATCACGGACGACGCAGTGGAAAGGTCATTTAGACCCATTTCTAGTCGTTTTAAAGTCGCAAAGTAGTGGTTTTTATTTTTGGTTGGAAGCAATATGCTTCACGTGTATTTGGGTCATTCAAAAAGCAATGTATACGCCTAAAACTGCAGAGAATTATGGATTATCTTACGATAGAAAACCAAATGAAGCCATTTCTCGAACTAAACAAGTCTTTATATTTTTACAAGAAACTAGACGGCTGCCAGTCACTTCACTCCGGAAGCCTCGTAAATGTAACGGAAAACTATTTATTTATTCAATTGCATCAAGTAAACTAAAAAATAAAACTTCAAACTAAAAATAAATTAAACTTTAAATTCTAACATTTAAACTCTGCAATACAATATTGAAATCCATTTGTGACAACAGGAAATTTACGCAGTTGAGTTGACCATGCTACAATACTCCTTTTCCCTGGCAAAGCTCTTGCGGTATTCCGTTGTTGTGGACAGATTTCACTATGCCACAATACTACTACTGTCTGGCAATGCGCGTTCGAACTTACGTTATTTCGGACGTACGCAAACAACCCGTTTTTTAATAAAACAGAACAATGATCCATCGGATAGTAGGGACTGAGAATATATCGATATGTAGCGGGATAGATAAAGTTTGAAGAAACCAATGTAATTGTTCTGGTATTTTAAATTGGACTCTATATAAACATCGTAAAATTTTATGAAAAACCGTCCAACCGTTTTAGCGTGATACGCAAACAAATGTTTAAGTGGAATAGTAAGGAATAGTCAATAAAAATTAATGGTGTAAACAGAAGGCTCAAAATTAATGCTGCAGGTTAATTTAAGAAAATATTACAAATGTAAATAATAAGCATTTGAAAGAATATCCAACTTAAAATTTAAGGATTTTTTTTTCTTGAAATTAAAAAAAAAATATCCAACCGATTACTGCATTCTATTCAACTGTGAGTGTGTCTCCTTTTGGAAGCCGTTGGTGTGAACTGGGGAATTTGCTTTTCTTGAATGAGTTCCGGCGTCGACCAAGAGGCGCGTATTTTGTGGGGTCTTTTGTGTCGATGTGTCACCGGGGAAACAAGAGCCAGTCTTTCGACCTGTTAAGAGTAGGTTGCGTTGATAAAAGAAAATGAAGGAGACACGAAAGAAATACAAGGCACAGAAGCCTCCATTGATATAACATTGGAAAGAACTTCGTCCTTAAACGAGAAAACTGAAATTTCTTCTGAAAAATCTGCATAATGTAAACTATAAATGAGGTGATCAGTAGTCAAAGAATTATAAATAACTAAGCTGTCCATTACATAGTGAGACTGCAGTGATGAGGAAGTCAATTCTGAGGACTGGGTGGAAGTGAAAACCAAAATAATCATGTTCATTTTTATATTGGATCAAAACTGAGCATGGTGTCAAATTTCGTAGAAATCAAGCCCAGTCATTTTATCGAATGATTTCACAGGCCATTTTTAAGGGGTAGGAGGTTAAAGGTTAAAGGGGTCCCCACAACAGACCTATGCAGGCCCCAGGGCTCGCGAGAGGTAGGGCTCCCGGCGTTTCATGACCAACGGGACTAGGTTGAGGTCGGGAGGTCAGCCCGACGCCCGCCCGCCTTTACTCCCGGGAAAGAAACCTGGTACTCATTCTACAAAGGGCTGGGTAGGCCCTAAGACCCGTTTGGAGGAGAATGGAGCGTGGAAAAATAGGAGGGGTAGGAGAGTGGAGACTAAATTAAATGTACCTGTGTTTTAAGTTGAATCATAAATATAAGCTGGGTACCAATTATTGTGGAAATCGATCCAGCCGTTTTGCCGTGATTCACTTCCAAACAGACAAAGTAAAATGTTCAAGTAGAAAAGTAATAATACGTATGTTTAGTCAATAAATACTAGTAAGCCCTATATTAATCCTTAGTACGTTATAATGGCTTTTTCAAGAGAAATCTCAAAAAAGAAAAGGAAAAAAGGTAAATACGAAAACAAAAACAAAAAAGGCAAATGCGAGTATCAAGAATATTCAAAATAAAAATATCTAAAAGAACCGATCCTCTATTTCTTGTTGGCCACATTTGCTTGAGAGGATGATAACTTATGTACTTACTAAAAGAAGGAGGTTTGATTTTCGTTAAAATTTATATGGTTGAAGGTACAACATCTCAGCGGTTCTTGAGTTCTCCCAGAATACAACGCAAATTATCGATTTTACTGTCCTAGCAGTTTGCTCGGCATGACAGACTGAAAAAAAAAAGGCGGCCGATGCTTCACATTTCCAACTTTGTCAAGGAAAAGCCATCAACAGTCAGTCCAGGGAGATTATTCTTGAGCGTTTTTAAAACAAAAGAACTTCAATTCTGTTAACGAAATTACTCGTTAACGAAATGATAGGTTTTCAGCAGCAAGTACGTTTGCTTTCCTGTATAACGGGCAGCAGTAATAGTGGCGAAAGTAGTCGATGATAATTTTCCAGAGAACTCTAGAAACGCTGCGAGGATTATAATACAGGTGGTCAAAATGTAAGAATGGTGGGGTTTCAAAGACATCTATTTTGCTATTATGTTACTTAACGTATATTATCATGACATCTCTCAATTGTAAGTGCAACTGTCCAAGTTTTTGATGTGCGTCATTTAAAAGTCCCTCAATGTGCGGACCTTTCATCGCGCGGCACACAATCTTGGTGGTAGTCTAATTCCTGCCAGACTCGATGAAGCATGTCCGGTGCGATGGCCTCCACAGCATGGGTCAGTTCTTCCTAAGAGTTACGTGAAAGACAATGTGTACGTTCCTCCAATGCCCAGATCAATCGGTAATATCACTCATGGCCTCCACAGCATGTGTCAGTTCTTCCTAAGAGGTACGTGAAAGACAATGTGTTCGTACCTCCAATGCCCAGATCAATCGGTAATATCACTCATGCAGTGGAGGCCATCACATCGGACGTGCTTCATCGAGTACGTCCTGTGGCAGGAATTAACCTAGGAATACCGCTTGGATGTTTGCCGGGTGACGAAAGGAGCCCATATTCAGGAACGCACATCAAACTTGGACACTTCCATTTGAGAGATATCATGACTGAACACGTTCCGCAATACAGAAAAATAGTCTTTGAAGCCCCTACCATTCTTTTATGCCCAACCTGTATTTAGTTTCAGTTCTTACACTTCGTTTGTTCATTAAAAAGAATAGTACTTTGAAAACTTAATTTAAAAACGAAACTGTCGTTTACGAATCACATGATACCAATGCAGGTTCGCAAAAAACTTTGATAGTTCCTTTTTAAATAGAATAATGTTCGTTCTTTATACGTTGACCTTTATCCTTTCGGATCTTTGTGATCGTCTCCTCAACTTTCTGTTCAATTCTTGAGGCTTTATTTTCTGATCCAGTGAAGTCTTTTTGAAGAAATCAATGCGAAAGAAAATCATTGATTTTGTTCATTGTGATCTTTTTCTTTAGTTTCAAATAAATAAATACAAAATGGAGAATAAGCGGTAAGTTAATTCTGCTCAATTATTCGAAAAACACTAAATAACGATATAGTTTTTAATCCTAGAAAATACTGTGCGATTCATTCTGTACACAGTCTATGTGCAGTCTGTGCAATATAATAAATTATTATCCAAATTACGTTATTCACATCGTTTACTTTTAAAGGTGTTATTTGAGCAGGAATTTGGTAATTTTAAATTTAAGATTGAGCTTCCAAAATCCTATTATTGCATTTCTTTTTTGTTAATCTGTTTGTACGCTCATCACGCAAAAAGGACTGGACGGATATGCATAAAATTTAAGACATTGTTTTATTTAAGGTCCAGGCCCATTAATTTTGGTGTCCACTCTTCCCTCCCCTTAAAATTAATATCCAAACTGACACCAAAAAACGGCTGAAATATATTTGTTTTTTAAATTTCATTTAAAGTTATGCAATACGGTGCAACTTAAATATTAGGACGTTTATTTTGGATCTCCCCCCCCCCACAATAGTCCTCATTGCATGATCAACCCCTTCTAAGCGATAAGATGAGCGTATACATAATTGTAAACACACTTTCACTGAACAGATATTGATTGATTAAAATAACATGAGTCGGAGAAAGGTTAACAAGTACAGTAGAGCCCCTCGATTCCGTCACCTTTGGGACTGAGGGTATGGTCGGAACGAAAAAAAAAAGATCGGATTATCAGAAAATACAGAAAAATACGGATTTACAGTGAAATATACGGATTTACTGCGTTGTCAAGCAGTTCAAGTTTAGGCTTTTTCAATGTTTTGCGATTCTTAAGAGCGTTTTCACCTTCTACCGTCACTGTATATGCAAGTAAACAACACAATGGCGCGACGAGCGGCGAGTCACCGACGAGTCGTGACAAGTTCGGCTGGCTCGAGCACGGTCGGATCAACCGGAGTGGCGGACCAGCCGAGGGCGGACGAGAGGGGTTCTACTGTAACTACTAACTTTATTGACTAGTGACTAACTTCTGACTAATTTTATTTACAACATAGGTATATATACAGTAAACTTCCGATTATCCGCGGAATTGTGGCGCGGCAACCGCGGATAATCCTAAATAAGACGAAAATCAACACAAAAATACTTTTAACATGTTTTATTTACATTAAAATGACAGTACATACATTACAAATAATTATTTTATTTTATTTTACTTTATTTTCTTACTTTTTAACAAAAAAAAAATCAGTTAATTGTCTTTGTTTTTTCGTGTCGAAATACGAAAACCTCCCTACTTGGACGTTGCTAAATGTGCCTCTTTTATTGTTTACCTTATTCAAGATTTAACTTTTTTTTAATTCCGTAATTTATTGTACAGTAAAAAAAAAAATGGAAACCGGAGAGGTCCGCGGATAATCGGGAGTTTACTATATGTATATATATAATAGCTTCGGATTCCCAGCGCCGAAATGTATCTCTCTTCGGTCGTCCTTTGCTAGGACCAAGCAGGTGAAACTTCGATTTCTAGGAACATTCTTAATCCCACGATAACAGATAATCCCTTAATCCCTTGAACTACGCACCACGCATTATAATAAACAAATAAATAAAAAAACAATTCCCAAACATGCAAAATAATTGATCAAAGCAAGCTAATTTTTTTGTTTTTAGTTAAATAATATCACAAAGTTATTTGACATCGTTAGAATTCTGTATCAATTGAGAGCTGCCCATCAAAAATAGCCCTTAAAACAATCAAAAGATTTCTAATTTCAGTATTGCTAAATTAGAAATATTTTATTACACGGAATAGAATATTCTATGCTAAATCATTTTCCAATCTCGTGCAGGAATTTTTTATACATTTCTAATATTTTCAGCCTTTAATTGATTAAGATTAGTTTGAAATATTAATGTATAAGCCTAATTTTAATATTTTAGAAGTATAAGTCGATTTTTAAAATTCAAATATGTAGTCATGACTCAACAATGACACCTGGGACAAAAGTTTTAAACGAAAAAAAAGAAAAGAATGAAGAAAAAGATGACGATTTAGAATAATCAGGAAGATTATTAAAGAATCACCTTATACGGCTAAAAAAGATATTTCAACGGTAATCAAATGAGGAGTGTTGAAAACCCTGTGTTATTTAAGAACAGCATCTGACAGTTACAAAATACACCAACTACAACGGACATCAATATTTCATCTTAATTAAAAGTTTTCATCAGGATTAATTTACAAATATTTTTAGGAAGAGAGAGCCCATCTCCCATTCCTAACATCATTGAAATAAAACAAATCAAGAATTCTAAAGTTTAACAATCTAACAATATGAAAACGTGCTCTTAACCACGTTCACTTTAATAGTTCAAAATTAAGACTAAATCATTTCACCGATTAAAATAAATATTATTAATTTTTCTCATTTATAATTGTCTTTTTTTTTTTTTAAATTGTCTTTTTTTAAAATTTTCACTTTATAATTGTCTTTACTACTAATGGATCACTTGAGGATAGGCGGGGCTTCGTAGTTCCAAAATATCCCACCACGCTACTGCTTCGCATGTGGGATAAACAAAGCCATGTGCTTCATTTTAACCCTAATAGATATGGAGGCTGAATTAAAAGATTTGATTTGGATGCAACGATTGTAAGCCTTCCAAAATCTTCAGATTGGATATAGTTGATTATCGCCTATTGAAGAAGGCGACAGCAATACATTTTCAAAGAAGGATATAATTTAATGGATCACTTGAGGATAGGCGGAGCTTCGTAGTTACAAAATATCCCACCACGCTACTGCTTCGCATGTGGGATAAACAAAGCCACGTGCTTTGTTTTAACCGGTTTAGATACAGAAGAAATATTATATTAAAGAAGGATATTCCAAGCGTTTTTACACAATTATTACAGTACTGGATCTGCACAGTATTGAACCATCGTCTTGAAATATCAAATATCGACGATTTTTTAAGTAATTCAAACAAAGTTATATGTTTGTTTATCCCATTAGCTCTCGCCGCATGTGGGATACACGTCATACGTGATGTCGATAGGGGCGTAAACCTCAAGTGGTCCATTGTCTTTTTTAATCTTCAAATTTATAATTTTTAAAATTTTCATAATTTAAGAATTTATCCTTTCTTTAAATGATCACTGTAGTAGTAAAGACAATTCTAAAATGAAAATTTAAAAAAAGACAATTATAAATGAGAAAAATTAATAATATTTATTTTAATCGGTGAAATGATTTAGTCTTAATTTTGAACTATTAAAGTGAACGTGGTTAAGAGCACGTTTTCATATTGTTAGATTGTTAAACTTTAGAATTCTTGATTTGTTTTATTTCAACGATGTTAGGAAAGGGAGATGGGCTCTCTCTTTCTAAAAATATTTGTAAATTAATCCTGATGAAGTCTTTTAATTAAGACGAAATATTGATGTCCGTTGTAGTTGATGTATTTTATAATATTATGAATTTGTTGTAAGCTATGACATTTTAAAGTATTAAAGCATCTGACAGCGTTTGTCAAGAATTTGCTGTAAAAACTTTCTTTAAATAGTTTATAGCGGCTCATACGGGGATTCTTGTGTTTGTCCTGTACGTCAGTTTGTCCCCCCCCCTAACAACTCCCGAACGGAAGGTCGGATTGGCAAACGGACTTCACCATCGTGTTCAGAGTCCCAAACATCATAGGAATGGAATATTTATTTCTGCCTATCCGGAAAAATGCGGACAATTTACGCCTCAAATTGTTATAGATACGGTCGAGTAAAAATATAAATTATGTAGTAGACACTCTAAACTAAAGCATATCCAAATGTCAAGCCGATCGAGTCAGTAGTTGTCCAGGAAAAAATTCTCAAACTTCACCTTTTCCCGGTGGACAGTCGGCTGTCGTTGCGCGACAGTAAAGTTTAGGTTTTTATGGGTCGCCCTTCATTTTATGCTTGTTGTCGTTTAAACAACAAGTAAAGTCATGAAAGTCATAAAAGATAGTAAATACTCTCTTAAGTAAATCCTCAGTTATCCATCCCTAATAGGGACTGCGCATTTAGTGTTGGAGTTCAAGTTTTAGAAATCAGTCCAGCCATTTTAGCCTAGGATTTCGAGAATCGTTTTTGACAGAGAGAGATGTGACAGGAGACTTAAGTTCGACCATAAGTAAGTTTATATCAAATTTTAAAGAAATCGATCAGCCGTTTTTGCGTGATGCAGAACAGACAACTGGACAAACAAAGAAGAAATATGTGTAAGAGGTTGACCAAAAAATTACTAGATGACATCTCAGGGCAGTTGTTTCTGGCTTATTAGTATTCATCAGCTGAGAAGTCATCTAGTAAACACTTGGTCTCAACCTCTTAATGTTCTTATATATATTTTTGGCGCTTTTATTTAATTCCGCAAAGAAGATTCACCGAGGCTAGCGGAGGTCAACACATGAATTTTCTTTATTTTATTTTTATTTTATTTTTTTTATTTGTATATATTTTTGTTTCTATTTTGGAGATACCATCTTACTTTTAACTTATAAAGAAGAAATATGTTTAAGTGAAATAGTAGGACTATGCATGTTCAGTCAACTAGCAGCTCGTTACTCCGGAAGTCCGCAAATTCGGAAGAACGTATAATAAGGTAAACAGAAATACTTCATACGAGAAATGACCACGAACAGTTTTAACTGATTTTTGAAAGCTATTTAGTCTTCTGATCAAGATCGGAAGACTTATATTCCCGTTTTGCCTGTGGACGAGTATCATTTAAATATCATTAGCAACAATGACAACAATCGCAACAACAATCGCAACAATTGTTTCTTTCGCAGCAATCATATTTATAATAATAAGGAAATTAAGGAAATGTCAATTATATTTTCATAGATGTATCAGAATATGTTGCGAAGCATTGTGATTGCTTTACTAATCGCTATCCCTATCTTGTTTTATTCTTCTGATAAGATCAGCAGACTTAATATACCCGTTTTGTCTGTCCTATAGACAAGTATCATCAAAATCTCATTAAAATATCATTAAAATCTCATAAAATTTTCATTAAGCACAACGATCGCAACAATTGCGTCTTTTTCATGCGCAACAATCATATTTATAATGCAGCTCTACAGCAATCATAACAATCACAATAAACGCAACACTTGAGCCTTTTGCATTCACAACAATCACATTATAAAAATAAGGAAATTAAAGCGATATCAATGATATTGTCTTATCAGAAGACGTTGCGAATCATTGTGATTGGTTTACTAATCGCTTTCCCTACCTTTTTTTTCATTTAATAAGATATCACGTGGTATTTTTACTTAGGAATTGATTAAACGCGACTGTACATAGTGCATATGACTATAGGGCGATATTCTAGTTCTATTCCTTTGAGTCTACATGTATGTCTGTAACTCATTTCACAAGTGATAATGTTAAAACCTGACTACTTTGAATTCACACACAGTGACGGCTTGAAAGCTCCCATTTCTGGCTCTGAATCATGTGTTTATCAAATATTCAACAAAACGAGCAAAAAAAAAAAAAAGAGATGTTTCTGACTGGACTTCGCAACTGAGAGAAGACGAGCTTCTAACAAAAAAAAAACAAACAAACCCAAAACTCTCCAATTGCATTTGAGTGCGAGTGTGTTGTTTTTCTCTAGGAAACGTGAACTGATATTCATCAGATTTTCCAAAGCACCTTTTTTCGCTCTCAACGATTTCAAAGGCGCCTTTGAAAATGCAAATGCGAGTCGTTTTTTGGCAAAAATCCCCCGTTTTCATAAATATTCGTATGACTTGAAGAGACAAAAATTAGGCAAAAAAGGTGTGTTATCCCAAGCAGAAGTTTGAAATATATTTATCCATCATCTGGGAAGCGTATCCCAAAATAACTTTTCCTCTTGCTATTACATTTGTTTTTGTATTTTGATACAAATAGATTAAAACTTACAATCTTTTTTTATTAATATCTTTTACAGAAAATATTATAATAGTCAATGTATAGAAATTTCTTTAGATATGTATTTTTATTCTTTAAAGAAGTAAAGTTTTAATCAACTCGTTTTAATAAACTCGTTTAATAAACTCGTTTTTATAAACTGTTTAATAAACTCGTTTTAATAAACTCGTTTAATAAACTCGTTTTTATAAACTCGTTTTAATAAACTCGTTTAATAAACTCGTTTTTATAAACTCGTAGCTCTGTTCACTTTTAAAAAGAAATCAAAATATAGTTGGCGTGCAAACTTTCTAATACCCGGGTAGTAAGAGCATATAAAAGAAAAAATTGTACAAATCGTTATTCGTTTATATATATATATATATATATATATATATATATACATATAGGCTAGTACATAGCAGCGGTAAATGCGATGTGAATTGATTAACTACGTCATACAGAAAGTTGTACAAAGTTTTATCTACAAAACTAGCCGGAGACCGTCGCTCCGCTCCGGAACCCTTACATACATACATATCCTTTCCTGTTCCACCAACTGTGGGTCTAGGAATTAACTAAGCCTCTCCACCTCTCCCTGTTCTTCCAAGCCTCTTCTCTACATATTCTTTCCCATGGGATGCTTCTCTCTTCCAGGCTGTGCTTCACATCATCCAACCAGCGCTTACGCGGTCTCCCTCGTGGTCTCTTCCCTCCTTCTTTTAACTCATGCCAGACCTTAGGAGTCCTACCATCTTCCATTCTTTTCACGTGCCGGAACCACCTCAGCCTTCCCTCTTCCACCTTTTTCCTCAAACTTTTTACCCCCAACTCCTCCCGGATATCCTCATTTCTCATTCTGTCTAATCGAGTCTTTCCTACTATACCTCTAAGAAATTTCATCTCCCCAGCTTGAAGTCTACTCCAGTCTCTGGCGTTCATCACCCATGTCTCCGCTGCATAGGTGACTATAGGCACGTAATACATTTTATAGATTATTTCTTTTGCCTTCCTTGGTACTTTCTTATCCCATATCAGGTGTCTCACTCCCTGGTACAGCTTTCCCCCTTTCTCCAACCGTCTTGTGATTTCATGCTCCACTTTACCATCACTTGTTATTTCGGCCCCTAGGTAAGCAAAACTATCTGTGATCTGTGGAACCCTTACATGTATAGCATTAAAAAAAAAATATATATATATTTATTTAGCAAATTAATATTGAGATCGGATAATATACGACTTTCTAGCCCGTTGTGGCCTTCTCCGCATGTTTCGATATCATGCCTATTTTTGAAAATATGATCTATATTTGCAAATAAAGGAAAGGAAACGGAGCACTTGAATAAAAGGAGAAATTGCCTTTCTGATTAGATTATGGGAAGGAATTGGGAACGGCCGTTTCGTCCTTCTACGCACTCATCAGCCCAATCCCAGGACGAAATGGCCGTTCCCAATTCCTTCCCATAATCTAATCAGAAAGGCAATTTCTCCTTTTATTCAAGTGCTGCGTTTCCTTTCCTTTATTTACTCATATTCACAGCACGTTAAATTCCTTTTCTTTTTTACATTATGATCTATATTTGTGTTTTTATTTCTATTGTACAGTTGTTTCATTTTTACGTGCCTTCACAAACTTTTCACAGTAGCCAATATGATATTTTTCACATTTTTGCATGTACAGTAAAACCTCGATATAACGCTCCCGCTTATTGCACTATCCCGTTCTTTACGCTCCTTTTATACCGTCCCTGGAATTTTCTGTATCTGTATACTATTACCCTCTTATAACGCTTCAAATCCCTCTTGTAGCGCTTTTTTTATATCGGAAATTATGTATCGAAAAGAAATGTAACATTGTAAAGATTCTTTTTTTTCCCCTGGTAGGAGGGAATCTTTGAACTCTGTGAACTTGCGGGTCTGCGATATAGTTGTGCAAAATGTCGAAGCGGAAATCCCTTTCTATAAGTGAAAAATTGCAAATTCTTCGTAAGTACGACGAGAATTCTACAGAAGTCAGAAGGATTTCGCAGAATCTCTAGGAATTCCCTCGTCCAGCCTGCGAACAATAATGAAAAACAGGGATGCAATTACCGATGCAGCGAAGGGTTGTTGCAAACGTAAAAAAAGTAAAGTGTGCACTAAATCTACTCCGAATTATTAGCTATTAGTATTGCTCCTAGCGGTGTATCAATTGACGTTAACAGTTACCTGAACCGCATTGAAAATGTCATAATTCATACCATTAGCACATATACACGGCAAACCACAATCAAAGATCTTTTTAATAGGACATAAGCTCATAATTGCAGTATATTTATTGCAGAATCATGTTTATTTCCTGTAAAATGGTGTCCAAATCTTTCCCATCTCATAAACCATTTCCCGTCTATAGCTCTATCCCGCTTATTACGCTTGTAGGTCATGGTTCCTAGGCGAGAGTAATAACGAGAGTAATAATAATAGTAATAGTACTTTACTATATCTTGCAAACGCAGAAACATTTGTGAATGACTCATATATCGTTCGATAGAACTTTCAAATACCAACATTTTCTCAATATAATGTTCTCTTCCAAATTTTATACTTTTCGTTTAAATTGAGAAAAAGTAAAAATTACACCCTTTAAAAGGCGCTATCTTGGAAACCAAAAACTTTTTTTCCAAAGATTTTTGTAGCATTTTGTTTGTCTTAAAAAGATCTACATTTTATTCGTTTGCATGACCACTCTATCTCTTATAGTTTGGTCACAAAATTGGAAAAACTTAAGGGTTGTTTTTACGACAGAAACTTACGACAGAATGACAGACAGAATAACGTTTTTATATAACATAATTACGTTATTCCGACGCGCTTATCAGAACAATTGTCACAAATCATACCAATTCTATCGACTTGGTTTTCAATAAAGAAAACATGGTAAAACTGTTATTTACGGTACCGGTTTTTTTTTTCCGCCTTGCGAAATGTGACCATTTCCGGACTATCTTCAGAAACCGGAAGCGGAAGTTGATGTCTGATGTTTCAATTTTTAAGAGAACGATCGGAAGCGATAAGAGGAAAGCCAATTCTTACTGAACGTGTCCATCATCATTAAACCAGAAAAAACCCTAAATATTTACGAAAACGCGATTCTTGCTAAAAGACCCCGTCATCATTAAACTAGAAAAAAAACCCCTAAATATTTACGAAAACCTTTTAGCAAGAACCGCCTTATCAAAAATTAAACTAGAAAAAAATATTCACGAAGCATCCGATTGATTATTACTGTCTTCCTTAGTACAGTCCAAAAAAAAACAAAAACAATTAGGTCTACCTTTCAAGCACACTACGTGGTGTCAATGAAATTCGTTTTAACTCCAGTAATACGATGTTTGAAATGGATATTATGATTGACGGTCAAATACTGGTATCCTCCATCCTGTAATGGTTTTGTAGGATCGTTCTCTCATTTTCAAAACCAAAATAAAATCACACAAATCAGCACGTATTTCCTAATGAGCCGACAATTGCATAGCCACATAATCTTTTGACCGCCATGTTAAATTCAGAAAAAAAAGAACATACGTGGTTTGGCAATCACGTGATCTACGACAAGAAATATCACGACATCATGTATCCTTTCGCAAAATCGTAGACCGGAAACAAAAAACAGCCCATCCGCAGTGAATGCCCACAAAGCATCCTATTGGCAGTATCATAAAGCACGTTTTAACCGAAAACATTTATAATATCATCTTCTTACCTTGTTAAATAATTTTTCAAATAAAGATAAACGCAAATTTTTGGAAAGTTTATTATCCGTCTTTTCTTCGCAAAGCCTAATTTCCAAGGTAATTACAATGGGATAACATGTTAAGAACTACAACAAAGTAAAAACAATAATGTTACGTTATACAATTATTGATCGAATATATCTTAATAGATCATGAAACCTTTATTATTAAGAAAACTCTTTAAAGAATACTTTGTTTTTGGTTTGTTGCAATAACAAATTTACTTCCTTATCAGCTAACTTCATAAATCTTGAATCTAAGTCTAAACCATCATTCCTGTTTGTTTTTTCCTTTTGAGTTTCTAATAATTAGACTTTCGATCAATTTTCTTGCTTTAGTATCTTTTTTCGTTACATAAAATTTCAACTTCATTGCTGATGATTAAATTGATATGTCCCAATGTAATAGTATGTTCTGCAAGATCAGTTTTATCAATTTGGCTATTTTTTCTGTTATTTACGTGTTCTAGAACACGTTCCCCAACCGTCCTTTTCGTTTAATTCCTTTAATTTATTATTGCAACAAACCAAAAACAAAGTATTATTTAAATAGTTTTCTTAATAATAAAGGTTTCATGGCCGTTCCGTCATGGCCGAGCGGGTCTAGACGGCGGTCTGCCGTATGGCCGTTGTGTCGGAACCTGGGTTCGAATCCCGGCGTTAGCATGGCTGTTTCTTTCTTCTTCTGTGTTTCGTCCGTTTCTCCCTGGGACTTACTATCTCAGGGTTATGCTGGACGGGATTCGAATCTCGTCCCCATTCTTGGCTTTCACTAGCTTCACCCTAGGTTGGACTAGTTCCGTGGTCCATAGACGGCAAAAATCGATGAAAGGAAGGAAAGGCTTCATGATCTATTAAGATCTATTAGGTCAATAATTATATAATGTAATATTATTGTTTTACTTTGTTATAGTTCTTAGTATGTTATCCCATTGTAATTAGTTTGGAAATTAGGCTTGACGAAGGAAAGACGGATAATAAATTTTCCGAAAATTTGCGTTTATCTTTATTTGATGAAGCGTTTATTTTTATTTGATAAAATTTTTTAAGAAGATAAGAAGATGATATTATAAATAATTATGAACTCTAGAGAGAGAGATTGAGAGTGGAATATGGAAGTTTTAAAAGAAAACATTATTTCTGAAAAGTTCATTCTTTATTTCTCATTTGTTTTTACTCCTAAAACAAATAAAGAGGTCTTTTACAATAAACTTCACATTATTGTAACTCCGTAAATATTGAGAATAGGAGCCGGTATTATATGATACTTAATATCATTATAAGTGAGCTCCGTAAGTGGCGTGATTCCTTCTGAATAACCCTGTATATATATATATATACAGGGTTATTCAGAAATATATATAAAATCACGTATGCTGACGTTGACAGTTTCTGGTGCATGGATTTTGCCTAAAGGTCTTATTTTACCAAAGTCTGAGTCTGTCATCGGTGGAATTTGTCCGGCTGATGAGTCCAACAGAGGATGAAACGGCCATCCCAGTCTTTCCACGGTGACAGCTCAAGGTGCGAAATCCCTTTGGCTCCTTTGTGTCTTCTGTAGTTACCATTTCGTTAAGTTAACGTAAAATTTGTTATAATGTAAACTGGTTAGTTTAAAAGCTTTGTTTTATGCTATAGACAAATTCCTTTTGCATCTAGCGGAACGCAGGCCAAGGATTTGACATTTTTTCTGTTATTGTATATTTTCGGTTACGTTTTGCATTTGTTGGGTCCCGCTTCCGGGTGCGAGAGAGTGAGATTATATATATGTTCTCATCTTCTGAGTCTGTCATCAGTGGAGTTTGTCTGGCTGATGAGTATTAAAGAGGACGAAACGGCAGTCCCAGACTCTCACCGCGAGTTGCGAATCTGTTTGGTTCCTATGTGCCTTCCATAGTTACCATTTTTGCGAAACTAAAAAAAATTCGGTACCCTACATTACTATTGACATTCAGACGAGGAGGAAAACTTGTAATAATTTACTTATTTTTGTATTTTTATTTTTCATAATTTTAGATATCAAAAAGAGCATCCATTTGTTTTCAAGTACTACCCTACCAGCTGTACGCGTACGACCGGTTGGCAAATCTTGTTCTATATAAATTTATTTATTGCAAATATTGTCAGTATTTTATGCTTTCTCATTATCATATCATTTTCAATATATAGAAGGAAATTGAAATTAATTATATCTTAATTAATTGTATGTAATAAAAGAAAATATTACAATTTATATGTGAATATATAAATATAATATTTTACATAATAAAATTATGTATCTATCTAACTATCTATCCGTATATAAATAAATACAAGGAAAATTTGTGGATATGTCTCTGTTGTGTCTGTTCAAAATGTTCAGCATACCTCCAAACGCTTCAAACTTGAAATTTCGTAAGTGGGAAGGTAGACAATGTAAATAGTATAAAAATCAACTTTTTTTATTGGGGAGGGGGAAGCGATGACCATGAAATGTTTAGCGACAACCCCAACTGTGAGGCGCCAACCCGCAAAACACCCGAGTTAAGTGGAAAAGAACACAATGGGCTGGGAAGTCGTATATTCTCTGATCTCGATATTAATTTGCTAAATAAATAAATCGTTTGTTTACGTTAGAATAATATTGCACAAAGTAGATTTTTAAAATAATAAAGGCAGTAAAACAGTGGTTGTACTATTAATAATTTATTAAATAATCCTTACCATATAAAGTTCTAAACTTTAATTCGAGTAATAAATTACAATTAAATTCCTGAAATTAGTGAATATTTCTTTATAATTTTGAATTTAACAATTTTACACCATGATTATATAAATAAAGTAGTAGTTAACTTACTATTAGCAGACTATTATTTCTTATAAAACATGTGTAACTATTAGTAATAATGTAAAAGCTCTATGAATAAACTTTTACATTATTTCAGTGAGGCTTATCAAACCAGTCAGTCTGTCTGTCTGTCTGTGTGCACGTGTCCCCATCTAATATCTTTTTAATTTCTGAATAAATCTTCTTGAAACTTGGTATGAATATTTCAAGTTTAGGTAGAATCAAATCTTTTCCAAGTTGAGTCCTTTTGGAGGAACTACTGCGAAATGGCGACAAAAACTTTCATAGAAAAAACATTAAATTCGAAACATTGGATTTCTTTCCTATTTCTGTTAATATCTTATTTGGCCTATCTTAAACAATAAATATTAAATCTTAGTTGATCCGTTGCGCGTGATTCGATCGAATTTATACTCTTTGTACCTTTCAAATAAATAGTAAGGATACGATGCTTTTTTTCCAGATATGTTTTCAGTAGAACAGCATTCAATATCTAACAATCTAAGCTATAGTATAAATTAAAAAAAACTTCAAAGGTTACGGTCCTTATTACTTTGTTTCTTGTTTTGTTTTGTTTTGAAAGTCGTAAAAACTACACCAAAAAACCCTAAATTGAGTTTTACAATTATTAAGTCCAGTTTTAAAGTACAAAATTTCTATTTCCTAAAAATAATTCCTTAAATTTGCATTGTTAATAGAAATTGCCTTGAACCAGAGTTCTTAACAAACCGCGATCTAATTTAATAAACTAATCCATTCTTTAGTTTCTACGGCTTTTCTATTTTATTGATTTCTCGATAAGAACTCACTTGTAAAAGATGGCAAATATATTAAACGACTGCGGCTCAATAGTTAATAATATTTGAAGCAATAAAGACAGACACATAGACTGACTGATTTATGAGCCTAAGGGAAAGTTCCGGCTTTAGCTAACCATCAAATTCGCTGGAACTTCACCATCAAATTAGTTATCTAATATTTAAGAATAAAAATAAATACTAATCTTGAAATGACATGTTTAATAACTTTCCCGGCCATCGAATGTGAATGTCGAGACGTTAACTGACGCCAACTGAATGTTAATCCAGGAAATGCTAAAACCAAAAGTAATTAATTCGATGAAAAATGTATCCATTTGTGCAGTGGCATCTGTAGTCGTCAGCACAATCACAAAGCTCTCCATATGTGCCACTTGCAGAATTTATTGTAAGTGCCTTTACAAAATGCGTTGGTGACACTTATTTCTTGTATTATTTATAATTCTATCATTGCCGCAGCCATTCGAATATTACTACTCAAAATTAAAATGGCTTCACAGAGATAAATGTCAAAATAGTTCTTCAATTTTCTCTAAAAGTATTTCATTATTTAGTAGGCACCAGCGTTGGAACTCAAAATGAAAAATATTATGAAAATATTAGTAGCAGAAGTAACAAGCAACTCAAATAGATAACAAACTAAAATTCGGTATGCGGCAACTACAGATATTTCTGGATGTACCTGGAAACTTTGTTTATTTTCTATACAATTTGAGAATTAGTTTGTTTGTTTAGACATCCTTTTTATATATCTTCTGAAAGTACAATATTTCTTTTCTCTAAACAGGAAACTTCATCAGGTTCTCAGGACAGGAAAAGGAAAAGTTTTTTCCTGTCCTCAGAACCTGATAAAGTTTCCTGTTTAAGGAAAAGAAATATTGTATTTTTAGAAGATATGTAAAAAGGTCGACTGGATGTCTACATAACATATTACTTAGAAATAATATAATAGTTATGAAGTTGTTTGTTTGTTTTTGTTTCTTTCTTGTTGTAGAACAACAACAGAGTCTAGAAAAGAAGCTACGCCATGGATTAGATATAAAATTAAAAAAGTCATTGAAAGGAAGAAACATCATAGACAAAAGAAAGAACTAGCCAAGCTCGTCACTTGCTTAGAATGCAGATTTGGACGTACTATTTGGCTTTGTATAAACGGGTTTGATGATAAGCACTCAATCTAATGTCATCCTGTACATACTCAAACTAAAATACACAAAGTACTGATTACTAATTATTAAATTTAGGGACGAGTAATCGAATGAAATACTATTATATTGGAGAGTTAGTATTTTAGATACTCTGTGGATTTGAGTTCGATTCTTGAATACGAAAATGACAGGAAGAACCCACTGCGTCACGGTATTAAGTTGCATTTTTTTTTTTTTAAATGCTATACAGGAATCCGAAATTAGCTTCAGTTATTAGCGAATAACATCCAAGAAAGACATTGATGCATTAATTAAAAAAATAATATTCAGTTTTTGATGTATTGTATTTACATGAATGAAATTATGTTTATAATTACTATCTAATTAATCGTTGAATAAATAGATTATCTTTATCCGAAATTCTAGACATTTTGGTAAATTGGTTTTTAGTCTTCTGATAAGATCAGCAGAATAATATTTCCATTTTGTCTGTCCTGTGGACAAGTATCATTAAAAATCTCATTAAATTATCATTAAGCACAACAATCGCAACAATTGCGTCTTTTGCAAGCGCAACAATCACATTTATAGTCCAGCTTTATAACAATCACAATAAACGCAACAATTGCGCCTTTTGCATTCGCAACAATCACATTTATAATAAGGAAATTAAAGCCATATCAATTATATTTTCCTATCAGAAGACGTTGTGATTGGTTTACTAATCGCTTTCCCTATCTTGTTTTTTATTAAATATTTTTTTTTTTTATATGTAATTGTTATTATTTTTTTTTCCGGTTTCTTATTCCGATAAGTAGTATCTCCGTTGAATAGAATTCCGTTACAATTTTTGAGTCAGTTATTGGAATGCTGAGCCATATACAAAGGGTGACCCACCGAAAACGCAAACAGCCGTGTTTAGTGTCATTTCCTCATATTGTTTTGGAAATCACTCGGATATGCCAATTTTATCTTCAAGGGGGTCAATGATTGTGGGTATTTTTAATTCGATAGTTCATCTCCTATGCGGGGGTTCACGCTTTCCCTAACGCTTTTGATAATTCTAATGAATTCTAAATTCTAAATACTAATGATAATTCGAAATTTGTTATTTTTTAGTTTACGAATATAGTTTGATCATCAAATTACATATTAATTTGTTTAATAAGACATATTTATTTTATTTTAAAATGCTAATTTTCCAGCAATGTCAGTTTAAATTTACTTAAAAATATTTTTGTTCAAGATATCTTGAAATTAATTATAAATTTGAAGACTTTTTTTGATAATTTAAAGTATCTTATTAGAAAATTCCTATTAAAATTATAAATAAATATATTTTACAATTTCAAAATATTATCATAATTTTATTTAATCATTTAACATTCTTCTAGATAGCATTTAATTAAAATATATGTTTAACGTGTGTACGTAGATTGAAAAGATTAATAAAAAGCCAATACACATATTGAGATTTAAAAACATTTAATTAAAAATCATTTAAGTTATCTTAAGACAACTCAAAATTAAATCCTTAAGTTTTAGGAAGTTTTATTATTATTATTTTTTTTGTAAATAAATTTATATATTTAGATACTTAAAACTAAATACTAACAGTAATATTACTAATATAATAGCTGAATTATTAAAAAAAAAGAGCAAAGTGCTAGAATATCGCGTTTTTGTTTTCTAAATTGTTTCTAAATTTTTGTAATTTTAATTTCCACTTACGCCGCTGATGATGTGAGGAAAAATTGGCCGTATCTTCACAGAAACAGTGATATGGTTTTATATTCGCTTTTTTCAAATTCCATATCACCGTCCGGCTTCATATAGTTTAGTAATGTAAGTTAATTTTATTCTTACATTCTACACTACTCTAAATGCAAAAGATTGATTGAAATCTTTGCTTTGCGATACTCGAAGGACCAGCTTTGAGTTTTATCTGTTGAGGTATGTTATACTATATATATTTATATTTATTTTTCATATGAGTTTTCTTGGAGATGGACAAACCGCCTTGGGAAGGTTTCCTCGGGTTTCTCCCGTTTCCTCTTTACTACTTCCATCATTCTTTCTCAATCTTTCTCCCCATTTTTCCGTAGAAATATCACTATAGATCAAAGGTCACAGTGCTGTACTTCCCTGCCTCCCACACTCACCACATATAATAAACATACACACGCAAACATATATATATGTATATATAGATAAATATTAAGAATCAGCTGTCAATGACTTTAAATTATTAATTAATTATTAATTGGAAACAATATAGAAATCAGTTAAACGTATAATAACGTCGCTACCATGTCGCTAAAAGTTTGCCATTTAAGCAAATCGCCTTAATCATGTAAAGTTCATCTGATAGAACCGTTATTTAACGGACGAATAAAACAAATCTACTAATAAGTAAAACTGGGTAATTAAAAAATAAATTTTGTATTGGAGTTTACAATAATAATGTTGGCACGACCAGGTGTAATGCATTATTTTTTGCATTCATTAGTAGTTTATAACACAAGTTTTTAACAGTAGATGTCGACGAGATACCTGAAAAAATTAATACATTACTACCGGTAATTGTTTCGCTTCCTTTGAATTCTTTTGTTATCCGAACTATAATTATTCATTTAGAAATAAGACTTCGCATCTCAATGTCGCCATATTCCAGTATATTTAGGTTGGTCTCTATTCCGCTACCTCTGAAAACTGACCCCGAAAATCCCTTGATAAAACGGCTAGACGAATTGCTTTCAGAGATAGAAGATTCACATAGGCTTTGATCTGTTGGTTTTTCTCTGTTTGGCTGTTGTTATCCTTGAGAAATATCTACGAGGACCCATTACAGTACTTTCCTATAACCTGTAGTGCAATTATCCATAGTGTTTGAAAGAAAGGGTTTGCCGTATACGGTCATTACGTAGCGATCGATTTTGTCTGGAACAAACGTCACCAGTCATGACGTCATCAACAGGATCTCCGAGCAGTCAGTCCAAGATGACGTCGGTTTGTGATCACATAAGCGTGACCAAGAAAGGACAAACTTTGAATAGCCAAGCAAGGGGAATAGTGTGGAACGTTTTTAATTATTTCAATTGCAATTACTATTATGTATTCGTAACTGTAGAAAATACAAAAACCAGAACGTTTTCGTACTGTTTACGATTCAGTGACGGATTTTAGCAATAGATGGCACTGTTACGTCCGGGAAACATCAATCTATAAGGAAATTACGTCATCAAAAGCTGTTCTTTCATGAACTGAACTGTAATTGCTACCTATTAGATAATAATTACCTACCCTGTATAGAAACAGAAAACCCTAACATTTTCTATTTTGAATTAGTTAAGTCTAAATAACTCAATAAGTATTTATGTCCTCACAACTTAGTAGAAAAAATAAAACACGTAAATTAAAATTAAAAAAAAAACAACTTTCATTCTTCACAATTTGAAAGTTCGTTCCTTTGAGTTCTGTACTCATAGTTTGGTAACCGTTACATTCTAGTGATCTTTACCTACGTTTCGAAATACAGCACAACCTCGTTTATCCGGACTAACTGGGACCAAAGGCAATCCGGAAAATCAAAAATCCGGATAATAAGCAAAACAAATGGATAATAACAAAACATATGGGTAATAAGCAAAACAAATCCTTAAATAACTATGTTTTGTAACGAAATTACTCTAGTAAAGCTTTCTTAAACTCGACAAAAAGCATTTTATTACCATAATTTATTGTACAATCTATGCAGGAACTGCCGATTTAATCAAAATAAAAAGCGAATGTACTTATAGTTACGTTCTTGCTATCACTGTTAAAAATTATTATCTGTGTGAACATTAAATAAAAAAAAATGTCTACAAATCTGATCCGGATTATCAGGAGATCCGGATCAACGAGGGCCGGATAAACGAGCTTGTAGTGTACTAAAATTTCAGCTCAATCTCTGTAGACATAAGAGCTTTTAACACTTTTAGCATTATCCAGAAATGACGGACAAACAGAAATAGCCCTTTACATCAAAATGTCTGATGGAGATACATTGAAGATGATAAAATAAAGGCTTCAAGACTTTTTTTATTTCTTTCGAAATTATCAGAAACTTCTCGAATTTCTTTACTTTTTCTTTTTCTGTTTTGGTTGTTTTGATTTCTTCCAAATTCTGATTTCTTGTTTGGGAAAAGCTTAATGAATAATGCAAATCACGTTATCAAATCGAAAGAAAAGAAGAAAAAGATGAAACAGGGAAAGAAAAAAAGAAGCCTGAAAGTCAAAGTGAAAAAAAGTCGAAGTGAAATCTTCTTTCCGTTTTTATCCTCTTCTTTCATTTTCTTCACAAATTATTCATGCTTCAGTCGATTTCAGCTTCTCTTCAACGTGAAGTTTATTGGCTTCTATAGATACACTTCTATAGAAGTTCTCAACTACAAGGTTTTTTTTTTAAACACTGAAAATAGAAGCTCATTTCATTTTATCAATTAGAAAAATGAAAAGTCGTATTTTGTTGAAATTACAAGCCATAGTCTTAGAAATTTAAACTAATGTATATTAAGATGCAAACGTAATATTTACATTTAAATAGGCTGTTTTAAAGATACTAGTTGCAACCCGTGAAATATTCACGGAAGTAAAACAAATTCCACATTTTTGAAATACCGTGAAATTTTTCAAAAACACAAGATTGAAAAAAATGTTCTAAGCTCATTTTTTAAAAGGAATAGAATGTTTAAGTCGATTTATTCCATTCGATCTATTTGCTTTTTCCCTTGCTGAGAAAGTCAATTATCGTTGGTTTTTTTTTTTCGCCTTGCATGGGATTCGAACCGGAGACCTCCGTCCTTGCAGTCGGGAACTCTGACCACTGGATACTACTGGTCTTTAATTTATATTCTCTCTCCCCTCTCTCCATTGTGATGACAAAGAAACATCCGTGCGTTTTTTGCCTATTAATAGTATGATTTTTCGCAATTCATTATTATTTAACTCAAAAAAGTTGAGATAAAAACTTACTGCTTAATATCTAAATAATATTCAGTTAGTTTGCGTAAATTACTTCGTAATTTGCTTCGATAATTTAAAGCTTTAAATACAAGAATTTGCTTGTAGTTCTATCACATTATATACATTATATTACAAAAAGATTATATACATTAATACAAAAGTTGTTGTTTTTTTTATGATACTATCGCCTCCGAAACCATAAGACACAGAAATACAAATAAGGTGTCAAATGTTATATATAATATTGAGGATGCTCACATTTTCATTCTTATCGGTGGGTCAACCGGAAGTTCCGGGACATCCAGGATCTCCGAGATGGTCTCCGAGATTCTCATATTTTCATCGAAAATTATCACGTCACGTGACTTACGATCAAACATGAGGTCTCCGAGACAGTCTCCGAGACGCGCTCGCAGGTTGTGAGAAGTATATATTAAAAAAAATATCTGTTTTCCTTGTTTTTCTTTAAATTCGATCTAAAATTTATAGCTACATCATAAATCTTATTTAGGATTTAGATGGAAATTGTTAAAGTAAAATGTGTTATTTGTTTATAATACATGCAATTGTTGGATGTCAAAATATAAGTCCAGTGAAAGTCGATTATTTTAATCAGATGCTTTTCTATTTGTTAACTTCTCTGTGTTGATTCCCCTCGAGAAATTGGTGAGATATCTTCATTCGAGAGGAATCCATATGGAGAAGTTTTCAAAAATTAAGATATACTTTGCTTGTCCTAAAAAGTGTCTACGACGTTTCAGGAAGATGAATTCTTTCATTCAAAAGTTATTATAGGCCTATATGGATATATATCAATCATTGATAATTATTATGGACGAGCGAAACGAAGTCCTTTCTCCATTCCTACCGAAATCAATATTTGTTTGAATTTTGTGATCCATTTTACTCAAAGCTAGAGTAGATAGAAAGATGAAATTTTGCACCCATACGGAAAATTGCATGCAGATATGCAGAATTACAATTTCAATACTTAAAACGAATCTTAAGATGGCGAAACGCTTATTTTTAAACGGCGCATGATCACTACGTTTCCACTACGTACGTTAATGTACCAAAAACGTGAAGAGGAACATGTGAGAATTCACGTTCATGTACCTATGTGTCATGTATGAATTCACGTTCATATTAAAAAACAACAATTAATAAAATAAGAATAAAAACGACAATATTTTGTATTGTCATTATTATTTTCGCACGTTAAAAGTTGTTGTTAAATGTATTCTTTTGTTATTTAATCCATCCTAAGCTAAACGGAGGCTAGCGGGGATTAAATATCTGCCCTTTTTTATTCTTATTTTATTAATTGTTGTTTTTTAATATGAAGGGCCATTTTCTTGTTCTCTTTTGTTTCCTTTATATGTCTCTAGTAATCACTGACTGTTAAGACACTGGGCGAGTCCAGCTGATGACGGGTAGGAACCCAGAAACAGCTGTTCTGGATTCCCGGTGTCGAAAAATCCAAAAACAGATCAGTGATTCCTTTTGTTATTAGTTATGTGCGAGTATGGTTTATTTTGTATTGTCATTTTGTATTGTAAATTATTTATAGTTTTATTATTTTAATTTATTTGTCAAATGACATTAAGTTTAAATTTGAAATCTTTCATAGCTTGCACACTTCAAAGGCGCGAATCCAATCAAAGCCCGGCTTTTGCTAGTTCTAAGAATCTAAACTAATACTGCATACATAATACTGCATATATAATGTAAACGATTGGAAAAGGAGGTAAATTTTGAAGACGGATGGAGGGAAGGGAGACCAAAATAATGATGTTTTTGTTTTAATTTGGATTCAGAAATAAGCATCGTGCCATATTTTAAGGAAATAAGGTCAGTTATTTTAGCAAGGATTTCCGGGATAACCGTGTTCGTGTTTTATGTTGAACTATAAATACGCTATGTAGTAATTATTAAGGGAATCCGTTCTGTAGTTTTAGCGTTATACGTGTGTAAACAAACAAACAAACAAAAATATTCAAATAAATAGTGAGACTTAGCAAATCCAGTCAATAAGAAGTATGTCTGTAAAAACATTATAAGAAAGCATTTATTTTGTGCTGTGGATCTTCTTTTTCCACTATCTCACTTCATTTCAGCATTTGTTCTTCTCTTGCTCTAATATCTTGTTTATCTCGGTCTATCCAAATAAACAAAGAGCTGTCCCTTACCTCATTAGGAGAGTCAACATCTTCCTCACCACATTATTTACATGCAATCACCAACTCAGCTATTCGACATGGACCTTTATCGAAGTTATGTGCGCCATTTTCATTGTTCTACTAACGAAAGTTGTTTCTTATCTTTCCATTCTCTTTCATACCTCTAGATCAGTGGTCTTCAAAGTAAGGTACGTGTACCCCAGGAGATACGCGAGTCGACAGTTGGGGGTACCCGTCAAATGACAGAAAAATAAGAAAACTAATTAAAGATGAACAAATATTAACTTGCACTTTTTTAACGTAACAGTTCAGCGAGTCTGTTACTAGGGTCCGTTGCTAGGATTTTACCATTGAAATTAGTTACGACCAAGCTGGTGTTTATCTTGGTTTTTCATTGAGAAAAGACCCAAAAAAATAATAAAAAATTATCAGAACGCATTTCTAAGACTTCAAGAAAACCCACCTTAGAGGTTTAAAAATAAATAACATGTAATAAAATAAACATATTTATTTTATTTAAGGCTGCCAATTCATGAAATTTTTACGTATGCTGCAAAATTCGTTTGTAATATTCAAACCACGTGTAGGGGCATGGCTAAGGATCAATATATTCCTAATGAACCCATGTCCGGAAACGCCCAATTAAGACGCTCGGTGGTCCTAAAGTGAGCCTTAGAGAACATATACTTTGCTGCACCATAAGAAATGTTTAGCAGGCGAGCCAACAGCTGTTTTGCAGGCGAACTATTTTTTTTTTGTTTCAATTGTTTCAACAAAAATAGCTCGCCTGCAAAATAGGTGTTGGCTCGCCTGCAAAACATTTCTAATGGTGTAGCAAAGAATATGATCTCTAGGAAAGGTTCACTTCAGGACCATCTAGCGCTTTAATGGCGTGTTTGTGGGCATGGGTTCATTAGGAATATATTGATCCTTAGCCATGCCTGTACACGTGGTTTGAATATTACCCTCCATTACCAAAAAAAAAACGACGCACCTAGAAGGAGTTGACCGATTGTAATGAAATTTCGTATGCAAAGACATTGGGACCGCCCATGCAAATGATTAAACTTTGGTGTCCAATGAATGAATAGCGAGAGC
Organism: Thereuonema tuberculata; assembly: GCA_023159025.1. Lineage (NCBI taxonomy): Eukaryota > Metazoa > Arthropoda > Chilopoda > Scutigeromorpha > Scutigeridae > Thereuonema > Thereuonema tuberculata. The sequence continues at coordinate 26,221,108 of JAFIDM010000005.1, forward strand.
TACAGCGCATCGGAACTGCGCACTCAGCAGGTATATATAAGAAGCGATTCTCAATCTGATAGTCAAAATTTCTGTTGCATTGCGAGTTAGGATATCTTTCAACGACTGAAAAAATGCCTCGCCGCAGGATTCGAGCTCATTACGTGCAACTGTCAGAGTTTGAAAGAGGTCGTATCATTGGATTGAAAGAGGCAGGTTGGGCAAGTCGGAGAATCGCTCGTCATATGGGTCGAAGTGATGCGGCGATTAGAAGATGCTAGCAGGAATGGGTGGACAATGGCAGATTTCAGCGTCATGAAGGTAGCGGTCGCCTTAGGGCCACAGCAGAGCGGAAGGATAGAGTGATTGTCAGATCAGCTGTCACAGCGCCTGAATCATCGTTATCAACCATCAGACGTGCGACCCGCACATGAGTGTCCACCATGACCATTCACAGACGGCTGAGAGAGCGACATCTACGCTCGTACCGACCGCTACGCCACCTGCCACTCACATCTGCACACCGTCGGGCCAGATTACAGTGGTGCTTGGCTCGATCCGGTTGGAATGATGCTGACTGGGGACGTATAGTGTTTAGCGACGAATCCCGCTTCCAACTGTGTCCTGACGATCGTCGCAGACGTGTCTGGAGACGCCCAGGGCAGCGTGCCGATCCTGCTTTCACTATTGTACGCCACACAGGCCCTCAACCAGGAGTTATGGTCGGGGGTGCCATTTCCCTTGATAGCCGGACCCCTTTGGTCGTCATTAGCGTACACTTACAGCGATACGTCGACGACATTGTGAGACCTGTTTTGCTACCCTTCCTTTTGCAGTACCCTGGCCTTATTTTTCAGCAACATAATACCAGACCACATACGGCACGTGTTGCTATGACCTGTCTTGCAGCTTGTGAAATACTTCCGTGGCCAGCCAGATCCCCAGATCTCTCCAATCGAACATAGGATATGATTGGAAGGCGACTGCATCCACCAGGGAATGTGGATGACCTAGCCCAACAATTGGAGCAAATTTGGCAAGAAATACCGCAGGAGACCATCAGGGAGCTTTATCATTCTATGCCATGTCGTGTGGCAGCTTGCATTCAGGGTAGAGGTGGGTCAACACATTATTGAGCTCGTTATTTTGTAACTCTGTAACTCTGAAATAAATCATTCAATTTGTCTGAAATTTTAATCATTTTCTATTCTGTACATAATCTTCCTCTCTACCAATTTTTGTCTCCATCGGACAACTCATTCTAGGTGAGTCATTTTTTTTTTTGTTAATGAGTATATATATGAATTTTGCAACACCCTGTATATATTCTGGGGTTCGTACTATAAATATTTTCTGTCTTAGGGTAAGCGATCAAAAATGTTTGGAGTCTTAGGGATATGCGATCAAAAATGTTTGATGTCTTAGGGATATGCGATCAAAAATGTTTGGAGTCTAAGGGATACGCGATCAAAAATGTTTGGACTCTTAGGAGTACTCTATCAAAAATGTTTGGAGTCTTAGGGATACGCGATCAAAAATGTTTGGTCTTAGGGATATGCAATCAGAAATGTTTGGAGTCTTAGGAGTATTCTTATCAAAAATGTTTGGTCTTAGGGATACGCGATCAGAAATGTTTGGAGTCTTAGGAGTATTCTTATCAAAAATGTTTGGAGTCTTAGGGCTACACGATCAAAAATGTTAGAAAACTTAGAGATACGCGATCAAAAACGTATGGAGACCACTGATCTAGTTAAACCGATAAAAGATCAATCTATATTAAAAAGTGCTAATTCTGTTCTACAAGGAAAGACTATCAATACATACTAAGTGTACGTCCATTGTTTAATGGGGATTGAACATATAGTCCTGGAAGGTCAATTTTGGGGATTGGGATGTAGGGGTGCTGACCAAAATTATTGTACTTACGTAGTAAGTTGTACCGTAAAGAATTGTACCTAATTTTTAAAAAAATATCAGTCAGCGGAGGATTTTGGTGGTCATTCTTTAATGGCTGGAAAAAGTGAAGACTACAGTAAATGTCCCTAAGTTTTCAATTGCACATATTTCATCAAAATTCAAATATAATGAAAATCTATTCAGTCTTTCAGCGTGATGCACATACAAATAAGGCAAATGGAATAACGAGACATCGAATGCTCAGTCAATAAATTGGACTGATTCAAACATTCTATAAGAAAAAAATCTGACCTTTTCTGGTCAAGTGAGCTTCCGAAATAGATAAATGTGGCAAATAAATAAATTATGAATTTCATTCCACTCATGAAATATTTCTTCAGTTTATGTATCAATATTAACAATCAGTATTAAAAATAATTAACAGGGCGAAGTCTTTATTAAAATTAACCTGATAATTGATCACATATTTTCAGCCACCCATTTGAGAGCTATTGTGATAGCGACTAAAATCGGTAGCTATTGCGTTAGTCAAGTCCGTCCGTTCGTGTCTGTCCACCCCTAACAATTATGAACGGAAGGTCAGATCGACAAACGGATTTCACCATCGTGTTCAGAGGCCCAAACACTGTAGGAATAGGAAGGTCTCAGGAACCACCATCCCTCGATGTTCGAGATATTTGGGATTGTTTTCATTGGATTTCCGCTATTAGCTTAAATGTTAGAAATGCAACCATCTCATTTCAGTTGTCATCTATAGCTTAATGGCTAAAATTTCGGACTCGTATGCTGGAGGTCGCGGATTCGAATCCGTTTATCTGCTGTTTTGTTTTTTCCTCTCTTAATATGTTTTTTTCTCAATGTCCACGTGGGTTTTTTTTTTCTTTTCTTATTTTTCTAACTTTTTTTTTTTTTTATTTTTCCTAACCTTAATTAATGTACTTCCTTTTTTTATTATTACTTTAATTTTGTTTTATTATTAAGAGGCGCCCTTAAATTTATGCTTCTGCACAAAATTACATTCACAAGTTACTGTCTGTTACTGTTTTCACTATCTTTTCACAAAACGTTTTCGCCGACTTTCCTAAGAACAGATTTTCTACTTTCACGACAGGTCCCATGCGGAAAATACACACAAGGACATGGAGACAGACAGATTTTACAATCCTTATTTCCTATCTGTCTTTCGACATGTTTTTATGTGTATAGCTCGTTTATTAACTTTTGAACATCTTCATGAAACTTTTAGTCTTCGGCAGGTTTTACAATTTATTTTTCTTTTATCTTGTATTTCAACTTTAAAAAAAATGAAAATATAAATAGGGAAATACGCTACCTTTTAAGAACAAAAGGCTTCAAATCTCTTTTTCCTTTTAGGAATCTCTTATTTTCACAAAAAGTCTTTTCATTCTTATTTTTAAATTTTGTAACTACAGTATTTTACTATTGAGAACTTGCCCACAACACGCTGGAAAACTTGCGGTCTGCCAATTGCAGTTCCGTGAAATCGGCTTCACTTAGCACGTAAACTTCCAATGACAAGTCTCGTTTAGCTCTCGTTGATATCGTGATTAAAAATGCCGTACGGCGTAGAAACGAAAAGGTTGGTTTTGCAGCTTTATGTTTGCTATTAATTCTCAACTCATCCCACAGCAGACGTAAAGAAAAAAGAGAAAAAGATCTCGAAAGAAAAGAAGATGACAAGTTAAGCAGTGGATGGAAACCACGAACAAAGAACATTCAGATTTCAGCAGAAAATTAGCACTGTAGTAGTGTTTTAAATAAATTTTTCACCGCTAGACGCGCTGGTGTCGAGTTGATTCTCAACTTGTTTCAAATTAGAGCATACGGAATTAGAATAAAGAACCAGTGAACAAGTGAACGTGAAAACCTAGCTTGGAAGGTACTACGACAGACAAGAACAAAAAAATCTAAAAGATGTCCCAATGAGATCACATGACCAGAAAACAAATCACAGGAAAAAAAGCCACAATTGGTAAGAATACTTTAAATTATAAATGAAACAAAAAAAAACAAAAAAATATATTTTTTTAACAGAGTTACTTAATGACAATATACGCACTTTAAAGACTGACTATGAAGATATGTAAAAATAAACGTTTTACTGAGTTTCTCAAAGCAAGAAGAGATAACGAAATAAAACATTAAAATCAGTCATTTATTCTCAATCCCGTACATGTTTAGATTGCCAATATATAATATCTCAGCATGTATTATGTATACTTTGCTTTTAATGCTGATGATTCCAACGAATATTCTAACCAAATGAAGGAATTCTTCCACAGCCTTAGGACACTGCAGTATTAAGTTTTGATGGTACTAATTTGTACAATAATTAGTAACATTGAAACTTTGTGTAGCTGTTCTAAAAATACTTTGAAACTTGATCGACTGTAGCGCCCCAAGACTATGGAAGAATTTCTTCGTTGGAATCATCAATATTAAAAACAATGTAAACAAAAAAAATGTATGTATTTATTGTTACATTTCGCTTGAAGAAGGGATGACGTATCATAATCCCGAAAATTCCGAAAAGTTTTTAAATAAACTACATGTTATGGAGATGTGGTGTTTTCTTTTTGATTAAAAAAAATGATTTAAAAAAATTATTTTTAAAAAAGATTTTAATGTTTTTGTTTTAATTGGCTACTTTTAAACATCATTTTCGAAGTTCTGTACTCTATTGAGATTGGCAGGTAACTATACTATGATGATTTAGTAATTAATGTCTGTTTTGAAGATAGATTTTGAAAAAAATAGCAGAGATTGTGTACGTTTGTGTGTGCTCTATGAATTTTTTTTTTTTTGGATTCGTGATGTACGACTAATTGCTGTTGGCTCTTTTCTTGTGTAAGGATACTTATGTCAAAAATAATGGCTGGCGTCAAACGAGGAGAAACTTCAACACTACTTACAGATGGCTGTGTTTGTTCTTCATTCTCTATCACAAGAGAGAGATTTATTTCAATGTATTACATGGAAACGAGTGCTGTGGGAAGATCGCTCTCACCGTGAATGTTTACATTGAAGAGTGATATACATTGCACTGTTTACATATTACATGCCAGATGTACGCGTTGGGCTAGCTCAGGTAATTCCACTTGAAGACTAACGTTGCAGTATCTCTAACTTTGTATTCTTTTACTGAGTTATTGTAGCATTCTGAGCCATCCTCCAGAATTCCCTCATCCTAAATTATCATTGCAGTCTCAATCATCTCAGATCGTAAATTCAATCTTAGTATAATCTTACTGCCAAAAAAAAATTAATTTAGTTAAAATCGTCGTGTCTCTTTTCTTTTAAAAGTGTGTTAAGTTTTCCCATATTAATGATGAAAGGCAATTATCTAAACACATAAATTACACATTTTTCTTTCAGTGAAACTTTTCAGTCTTTGTTTATTTTCTGAGTTTGTCGTTTACTTGGAAATTATGATTGTTATTAAATATTTATTAATCAGTTACTGACGGGGAATGGGAATTGCAATAACATTTACTATGAATGACAGTCGTCATTTTAGGCGTGTTCTGATATCTATCTAGCTGTTGTTAGAGAGATTAAAGTTGCAGATAGATCTAGCGATATTGCTGTTATTTACATTTAATGTACAATAATTCAACTCATTGTAATAACATCACAAATTAATGCTACAAATTATCTACGCTCTAAACCAGTGATGTTCAGTCTGGGGAATGAGAAGACATCTAAGAGAGAAATTGGGAAAAACAAACTAGTGAGAATCACATTAATTATATGACAATTGGGAAAAGAAGAAAACCATGGGTTATGGATTACTACTTCCACGTATTCTCAGTGACATCTGTCGCAAAGCATCGTAAATTTCGTTTTTATACAAAATAGAAAAAAACAAGATTGCCGATTTCTTTTTATTCTTTGCATCTTAACGAACCTATTTACTGTTATTATTATTTTTATATTATTCACGTTTTTTACAAATATCATGCATATCCAAAAGTGGCTTCCGACGAGTAAAAAGGAAATAATTCAGTAATTCCGAAATACATATTCCATAAACCTGACTCTTAAACTAGTGGAGAACGTTCCAAATTATATTTCTAGCTTGGCTGTGCAGGCCTTACAGCAGCCTGTTCTTAAGACGCCGCCATATTGTTTTCTGAAGCATTGAGTTCCAGGATGAACTAAGTGATCTGTTATTTTCCTTTAATGGCCATTCTTCTTCTCTGTGCTTTAATAACATATTTAATTGGTTAATTTTGATTTAGAAAAACTTTTACTTATCCGGGCGCTACAGTTCAGATATACCTTGTCATTTAATAAGTTTTATAAGATAAGAAGTGAATAATATGCGTTTAAAAAATTAAAATTTTTTGTTAAATTATTAAGCTTTAAAAATATTAAACAGTAATATATTGTACTGGGTGTAAATTATGTAATTTATTTTAGATGCTATATTCTTTTTGTGTATGCTGTATTTTATTT
>JAFIDM010000005.1:26229687-26249160 GCA_023159025.1 Thereuonema tuberculata
AAAATAATCCAAAATAGTCCAAAATAATACAAAATAATCCAAAATAAATACAAAATAATGCAAAAAGAAGAAGGTTTAATTTTTAAAAAGACATTAAATTTAAAAAAATTAAAGAATAAGATAAAAAGGCATTAAATTCAGTAATTTGAATAATAAATTAGGATCGTGAATTGAACGTGATTGATATGACGTTCACTATTATTGTAATTAATTCTTGTTTTTGTATTATTTTGGATCTTCTATTCTTAAGTTAAATAAAAGGAAAACACCAATCCTTAAATCTTCAAAACATCTTTATAACTTCTGAATACAGTACAACTTGGATAATTCGAACGTCTTTAATTCGAAATCGTGGTTAATTCGAAGATTTCTCTTGGTATCTTGAACTTCTTATTAAATCAATGTTAAAAAATCGTGGATAATTCGAAGTTCCACTTCCTTAATTCAAAGTTTTTTATAAAAAATTTCGAACCATAACGACTTTTCGGCGTTTCATCGTTAAGAAATTCGATACGTGACAACTGAAATCCCCTTCCCGCCACCGTTCGACACGTGACGCCATTCGATACGTGACGCTTCAGACGCCATTCGAGCTTCCTGCTGTCAGTGTCACCATGTCTTTCAGTAAACCACGCGTCTACAAGAATTTAACCTTCGCTGAAAAGGTCGCCGTCATTCGCGAGGTGGAAAAGGGTGTGAAGAAGAAATGCCAAATCGCCAACGAGTACGGGATAGCACCGAATTTCGTCGGTACATTGAAGGACAAACCATCGTAAGTGAAGCTGTTTTCCATTCACTAAACATGCTTGATGATTTTGCTAACCTTAAGCGACTGAATTCTACAAAACAATCAGACATTGCACAATTTTTTGAAAAACTATAATTTTCTGTATTGAATGTAATAGGTACTGTAGCTTACGTAATATAAATCTTATTTTGTTTACATATCATGATCTTTCTGAATAAATATTTACTTATTGACAGAATAATCTTTTCAAGCATTCAGTGGACCTGAAATTAAAGTTAAAAGATGTAACTTGTTTAATTCGAAAACTTGGATAATTCGAAGTTTTGTAATGGTCCCTTGAGCTTCGAATTATCCAAGTTGCACTGTATTTCTATTCTCTCAACGAGAATTTTCTTCAGGAGAATATACAAATGAGAAAAATTTACATTTCAAAACAGAAATGAAGTAAAATAATCAATCCAAAAGAATACAATAACGTTACAACATAAATTCTTTTCATTATTATTTAGCAATGAAAGTAATCAAGTAAATGCAATCACATTTTTATAAATAAAATTCGAATAAAGTAACAATTCTCTTTTATAATATTGTACTACTAATAAATTTCATTATTAAAGTAATAATCCTTTATAATACCAATTAAAACTCTCTTATACATTATTAAAAATAAATTTCTCTATTAAAGTAATAATCATTATAATATCAATTAGGATAAACTTAGTTTTAACTTAATGTATTTATTACTGTTTATAATTTTTATAAATAATCCGAAAGAAATTGTACTCAATTTTAACAATCTATCTCGGTTTATACAATTAGCCATATTAATAAGTCCAGATTCCACCATATATCTCTCTGTTTCATCTTTTCCATTGTAAATAATCTCTACTATTGGATCTGGATTATGAGACATTTTTATCACGTGATCCGCCCAATCTGATTAGTAAGGACTTCAACTTTTCAAAAGTAAGGTAATAAAATCTTTATATCTCTATTTGTTGCAATATGGCCTAATGCACTTTTGTATCCAATACGGCGTATAATGTTGCAACAAAGACACATTCAGATTAAATTCTTAAATTTAAAGAAAAATTGTCGCACTTTGGACATAAAAAATCTTCTTTATCGTCCTTTGTTAAACCCAAAGTATTCTTGAAGAAAGAAGGTCGCACAAGCAATGTACATGCGCATATCCATCATCACATCTTCCTTACAGATGTTACAAAACCAGAATTCTTTTCATGCAGGTTTCTTGATTTCTTCGGAATAAATTTTCTGAGCGACCTTTGGCGTTTGTTTTTTTAATGCTACACCTTTGGTTCCATCTTCGTTGAAAAATAAAGATGTTTTCAATACAACTGCCCTACTGTTGATAGCTTTCTTTCTATCAGTAACGTGCGGAGTGTTTTTGGTTGGGGTTGGGAGAAAGTCAGAAAATGCGCTCGTGTTAGCAAGTAACTTCTCATCTTGAGATATATCTTCTTGATCGGAATTAATCGAGGCAGCTTCAATTGGATCAATCTCATCCGTGGGTATCACATTTGCTCTTGTGCAATTCCGAGTTGGTAAGTTCCAGGCTGTGGAGAAGATGTAAGCTAAGATTGTACTTCTTGTACTGGTAGGGTAGAACCTGCACTTGGTTTGAAGTGCAAACAGCAATTGCATTCGAATCGTAGAAATATAAACCTGTAGCTCTGAATCCTAATTGTAAAAACAGGAAATAAATCGTATGTATACCCAATATGGAAGACCATATTAAGTCCTCTAACACTACGCTATATTTCTTCTTAAAACTAAAACAAAGGCTAAAAATAATAAACAGAATTTGAGTTATTAAAAAGCAGTCTAAATATGCTATCTACAAGCACAATATCAATTTTTCCGATAAACTCTAACATCTGATAAAAAACAGATACTTACTCACAATTATATACGGCTACTTTAAGTAAGCACATGCGCGCAACCACCTCTTTTAAAAGATATTAGCACACTAGCTGTGATGTGGCAGTGAATCAACCAAGTCGGACGCAAATTTCTAATATACAACTGGTACCATCCTTTCGATTCATCGCATACTAACGGAGATAAAGTGAGTAGGCCGTATTGAGACCTAGGCCATATTGAGTACAGACACCTTACATGCTTACCCGCCTTTCATATTTCGTTCGTTTTCAGTTCGTCTTTTGTTCAAAATAATCAAAATATGTGTTCTATAAAAAAAACAGGAAAGTTTGACAGAACATTATGAAATAGAAAATTAGAACATTATGGATTAGAACATTATTGTTCAAACAACAACGACTCAAACAAGCGTCAAAATATGTTGGCATTCACTTCATGTTTTAAGATATTTTCCTGAAGAGTTTTCTTTCGTCTAATGACTTTGTTTCCTCACGTGCGCCAAATCTCTCAGCGTTTCTAGACCCGTCTAGAGAAGAAGTATCAAGGAAAAGTTCCCGATCATCACAATCAAGTACTTTACCGAAATGGTGGCTTATTTACTACATTCTTATTTTTTTGGGGGGGAAGAGACTATCATTTTCTCTCATTTTGACCCACTTTATGTTGCGATCATGAGATATTTAAAAGTTGGCACACAAACTATTTTTTATTATTATCCGCCCAGTTTATTTCCTGTTTAAATTTTGCTTTTTTTTGTTTTTTATTCGACGCTTGAAGCCTGAAATGCAAATGGCATTTATTTCGTATACGTGCCTCAGTGAACAACGTAGAGACTACGCTTAACTATGTAAATTTAACCAACTATTCTGTTTGTCTGCTTAATCTCCATTTTCCGCAGAAAAATTCCCCATTTACGATTCATTTGTAATCATATAATTAGGCAATTAACAAATATTGACTAAATAATCCGAAACTAATATTGACCAATAAGCCTAACATAATGAGGGTTCTGACGGGAATTAAAGAAAACGGGAGAATCTAATCAAAAACGAAGAGGGTTGGAAGGGTGGGAGGCAAGAAGGATTTCTGAATAATGATTTCAATTAATAGAGGTTCCTTCATAACGAACAGGATAATTGGATTACATTTTTTCTTCTTTACACTGAAAGAATTAATTTTCGCTCGACTAATTATTTTTTTCCCTTTCTTTAAGAAAAGGTCAAAGTTCAAATTAAAATGGGTCGATCACAAATTTAACTGGAAGGGTTTTACTGTGTGATTAACCATTAGAAAAAGTTTTTATTTGAGAATCTTTCGAAGAAGAAAATTTTAATTCAAGTATCAACTAATCTTTACGAAAGTGGATTTCAAGCTATCCTTTCCTTCTTGAGAAATAATTACTGCTTTTTTAACGCCATCTTTTTTTTTTATCCTCTAATGCCTTATAAGATAGGAATATGGTTATGTTCAGCAGTCCTAGAGAAGTTCCAAAAAAAAAATATAACGAGTTCCAGTTCTAGTTACTTAGCCAACATAAGTACTATTATCCCCGCGCTCAGAATTGACCCTCCCAGAATGCAACGCAGCTTATAGATTGATCTGTCCTGGCTTTTCGTAGTTATTCAAATGGAAGATAAAATGGCGGTGGCCGGTTCACAGTCAACATTTCGACGAGGAAGAGTTATCAACAGTCAAGGTAGGGAAATTATTCTTAACGTTGCTCGTCGATTTCTAGAAGATGTATCGCCCAACAACAATTTGAAAAGTAAAAAGGATGCGTTGAAGGTCACTGCAGAATATACTGGAGTGAGTTTGTCAACGGTGAAGAGAATTTTACAGTCGCCATTGCTACTTACGCCAGGGAGAAAAAGGCCTCGTTTGGCTCCAAAGAGTTCGCCTGACGATTTCGATTGTTACGTCATTCGTCAAATTGTTGCTGATATGCATATCAAGAAGGAATTGCCGCCATCTTATCTTCCATTTGAATAACTACGAAAAGCCAGGACAAATCAATCTATAAGCTGCGTTGCATTCTGGGAGGGTCAACTCTGAGCGCGGGGATAATAGTTCACGTTCCAGCACCCTTAAGAAGTAAAAGAATCTTCTAGAGTTCTATTTAGTCTAAAAAAGAAACTATGCACTTCATTTTAAGTTCATTTTGTCCAACCAAACTAAATTCGTTTGTTTATCTCTTATATGTAATCTCCTAAAGGGAGTCACAGAAAACGTTTCTTTATGGTTGCGAAAGACAATCGGACGAAATTACAAAACGCGAATTTATCAAATGAGTAAATTCTGGCCACCACACAAAGTTCTAATTTAAATATGTAAATTAAAAACAATAAAATACGAGTACTTTCAACATCGTCTACATCCCGTTATCAGGCAGAGTAATGAAATATATATTGCAAAAAATAAGAAGTGAGGGCCAACGGACATGTGACTTGGACGGAAACATATCCGTTGGACCTCACTTCTTATTTTTTGTAATGTGTATTTCATTACTCCGCTTGATAACGTGATGTAAACCATCTTGAAAGTACACTACAACCTCGTTTATCCGGCCCTCGCTGATCCGGATCAGATTTGTAGACAATTTTTTTTTATTTAATATTTACATAGATAATAATTTTTAACTATGATAGCAAGAACGTAACTATAAGTACATTCGCTTTTTATTTTGATTAAATCTACAATCTGCATAGATTATACAATAAATTGTGGTAATAAAATGCTTTTTGTCGAGTTTAAGAAAGCTTTATTAAAGTAACTAGCAGCAAAGCCTGTCGGACGAAAAATCACTTTATTATCAACTATCAAATATAAAGTAAATGTAATCTAAATACTGTGCTAACTTGTGAACGAAGCTTCTACGGCAAAAATGGTTTTGAGTTTCGAAATCAGCGTAAACAAATGAGTAAGTATACCAAATTTCATTGAAATGGATGCATTGGTAACAAAATTATTTGGTTTGAACGTATGTTTTGTTAGAATTTCAGTTGTCGAGATCAGTTCCCAAGAATTAAATTTCATGGAAACAACATGGAATGACACAATGAACTAATATTTTCATCCAATTTGATTACTTTTGATTCAATGATACCATTGAGAACCGTTGGATCTATCTCAATAGCTTAATTATATCGAGTTACAGACAGACAGACAGACAGACGAACTTAGCCAATTTATATATATATATATATATATAAAACTTGATCAAATACAGTCGGACCTCTATTTAACGAAGTCGCTAAATCCCGAAAAAAAGTTCGTTATATGGAAAATTCGTTAAATAGAGATTCACCTTTTAAAATTACTTTAAACTACATAAAACAGATTTAAAATACATAAACAATAAATATTATTAAAAAAGTAATAATTTTAATATAAAGCATATATTACCATATGCGTACTTAAATTTTAGTAATAAAGTCTGTTAATTTTGTCTGAGTTTTTTTTTTTTTTCGCTCATAGTACGTCTCGCATCTTTGCAATGCACCAAAAACCCCTTTAGTATTTTCTTTAAATTGTAATCCGCGTCGGATTGTTTCAAATGATCATATGAAGGTATTTTTGATTTCTGCATCATGATCATTTCCATTTGGGGCCGTCCATTAATTACGTAAAGTGTTTTTTAAAAAATGTGGACCCCCCCCCTCCCCCTTGGTGAGATTTGGTGAGATGTGGTGGGACCCCCGCCCCTCCCACACGTGAGATTTCAAAAAGTCAAAAAATCAAAAAAGTTCAAAAAGCCAATATTACAAAATGTTGTAATCTATTATAATATGTATATTCTCTGAATGAAAAAGTTGACGTGAGATTTTCGTTGATCTCCCCTCCCCCTTGGTGAGATTTGGTGAGATTTTGCCGGACCCCCTCCTCCTTTTTACCTCACATAATTAATGGACGACCCCTTTTGATCATCTTTATCTTCATCGCAATTCATTATTGTATTGTTTTTATTTTTCACACTGTCGAAAATACCCGATTCAATTTGTGTTTCCGAGGTCTCAACTTCAAAATCAAGTGAAAGATAATCATCAATCAGCACATCATCGTTAATTTCTTCTTTTTCCCTCAGCTGTATCCACATTTCTTTCATTTCCTCTAAGGGAGTATTAATAATAAAAACATTTCAATGAGAAAAAAAAATAGATACCACGAAAAAGTTCGTTAAATAGAAAATGCACTTCGCTATTTGGAGGTTATTTTACGAAGAAATTAGCAAAATGTTCTTGGTTCCAAAGAAAAGTTTGCAAAATAGAGAAATTCGCAAAATAGAGGTCCGACTGTATATATATATTTGATTCGATTGATGATTTGATTTGAATTTTTTTTTAATGTTTATCAGATCTATTTTTAGGTGTACTTCTTACCTGTACACCTGTAATATAGGTTTTGAGAGTTTAATCTAAAGGATCATTTTCCACCCAAAAAGAAAAACGAAATACCAACCATATCTAAAGTTTAATTTATCTAAAGAATAATTATTATTTTTGACTCGTAACGCTGAAAGGCATTTAAAACTCACCTTTGTATAATCTAAATACTGCGCTAACTTGTGAACGAAGCTTCTACGGCAGAGTTTCAAAATCAGCATAAAAAACTGAGTTAGTATGCCAAATTTCATTAAAATCGGTGCAGTGGTAACAAAATTATTTGGTTTGGAACGTATGTGTTGTTAGAATTTCAGTTGTCTAGGTCAGTTTCCAAGAATAAAATTTCATGGAAACAACATGGAATGACAAAATGAACTAATATTTCATCCAATTTGAGTATCCTTGATTCAATGGTACCATTGAGAACCTTGGATCTATCTTAATAGCTTAATTATATCGAGTTACAGACAGACAGAAATTAGCAAAAGTCTGCTCATCTATTGATTTGTTTTGCTTATTACCCATATTATCCGGATTATCCGGATTTTCGATTTTCCGGATTGCCTTTGGTCTTAGTTAGTCCGGATAAACGAGGTTGTAGTGCACTCGCATTTTATTGTATTTTTATTTATGTATTTAAATTAGAACTGTGTGTATGGTGGCCAGAATCTACTCATGTTATATTAAACACACGTAAAGTATTTGTAATGAACGAATTTATCAGGAAAGAAGCTTTGAAGAATCTGTATCAATTCATTTATTTTTAAGTAGAAAATGAACTTAATCCAAAATATCTCTTTCTTAAAAAAAAATGTAAATAATTACATTTAAATGTAAAAATGTAAAAATTAAATAATTAAAAATTCTTTGAAAAAAGAACGATTACCTTCGAATAGCACTGATGTTAAAATATTGGATACGATTATCTCTCGATTAATTAAACTCTTTTATAGAATATTTCAGGATATTGATATTTAATTAACAGAATCCTTATTGTCAATGACTTAAAGTTACAGCGACGTTAGTTTTGTTAAGTTCAGAACCACTGCAGGCGCTCATTATATAGTCTGTTGCTATAAACCTTAAATATGCTCATAAGTTATTGTCTAAGTCCTCTTTTTTTCTATTATAAATTTAAGATCTAGAAATAAACACTAAAAACTATGCATAGTTTAAAAATTAAATTGGTAATTTTAAAAAATATACATACTGCAGGAGCTTTCGAATCTCTTTACGAAATTCATTGTCAACTGAAAATTACCATAGGTTCTTTGTATATAATACAGTTTAGAAAAAATACATAATAAAATACTAATTTGATTGGAAGGCCAATATGGTATACCAGCATGGAAGGCTAATCAAATTAATATTTATTATGTATTTTTTTCTAAATTGTATAAATTCACACAGAATCTGTTGTAATGTTCAGTTGACAATGAATCTCGTAAGCTCCTGTACTATGTATGTTTTTTAAATTACAATTTAAATTTTTAAACTGTGCATAGTTTTTAGTTTTAGTCTTCTGATACAAGTATCAGAGGACTTATATTCCCGCTTGTGAGGACAAGTATCGTTAAAATCTCATTAAAATCTCATTAAATTATCATTAAGCACAACAATCACAACAATCGCAACAATTGCGTGCGCAACAATCACATTTATATTGCAGCTCTAAAACAATCGCAACAATCACAGTAAACGCAACAATTGCGCCTTTTGCATTCGCAACAATCACATTTATAATAATAAGGAAATTAAAGCAATATCAATGATATTTTCTTATCAGAAGACGTTGCGAAGCATTGTGATTTTTTTACTAATCGCATTCCCTACCTTGTTTATTTCTAAACTTTTATTGTATGTACGATAAACAAATTTTCTTACAAATTTAAGATTTCCTATTAAATTCACCATTGCATCACGGGATGACAATGAAATATTTTGTGATAGCAAAATTAGCCTAAATAGCAATGCAGAAATAAGGAATGAGTGATCGGGGGTGGATATTAAAATGAATCTGTCAAGAGAGAACTTCGGAGGGCAATGGAAAGGCAAAGTCAAAAAAATCAAAAGAAACAAATCTTATGTTAAATCTTTGCACTGCACTAAAAGTTTGAAAATCTTATCGATCCCGTTCTCCTATATCGTGAAAAATGAAGCATGTGAAGGATTGAAAATGAACGTGTATTGTCTTCTCAAGTGTTTGTCTCTACTCTGAGCGGAGTTGGGAGTTGGAATCCATTATTATTCGGTTGAGTTGGAGTAGGAGTCTCAACTAAATTAGACGGAGTTAGAGTTAAAAAAAAAATACATAACATTAAAAAGCTGTGGAATCGCTATCGGAGACAAACTTGACTATATTTCTAGAGTCGGAGTTGAATTGTTTTTCCAAACTCCGCACTCCTGCCTCTAGAGCTTTGCAGCCATTCATGCCAGCAATCCAGATCTTACTTTAAAAATCATATCAGAAAGATCTGTAGTTATGAGAGGTGGCAAGATGATCGACAAGGGCTAGAAACTGGCTTTTCCTTAATTGGTGAGATATGTATTCATTGTGTACATTGCTTACTCAGTATCGTTTTAATCGTTAATCGATATTTCCTTGTAATTTGATATTTGTATTTCACTGTATTTCCGGGAATTCCTATAGAGAAATTGGAATCAGATGACAGGACAAAATATTGGATATCAAACATTTAACACTGATGGACGGGAAGCAATGAATTTCATTAACGTCCAAGATGGGATCATAGGTGTAGCATATTTTAATTTACATTTACACGAATGTGCTTTTCGTTTAATTGAAATTGAGAATCTAGTTAAACTTACACTCTTGCACTTTATCGTAACTGGATGATATGCCCAGTTGGAAGGTGACAGATTGTTGCTGCCGCTGTATCTCAATCTGTTTGTACTGTGGTGTGCTCGAAACGAAATATCAGATTTCTCATTGTGCATTGCATAAAAATTTCAGAAAAATTTCTCAAAACTGCCTTACTGTTAAAAAAATAGACGGTTCGTTGCCGAAAATAAATGGTGGACGATCGAAACGCCATCTCGTGAGAGGAAGAGACAAAATAGCATTGAATTAGTAGGAGTTATAGGATTTAGGACAAAGATCAATGTAGTGCATTATAGGTGACTGTATGTAGAACGGAGAAGATAATCAATAATAAAAAAAGGTAATATAATTCTAAATATTCATGACTTTAAATAAAAAAAAAATGCAATTTTGAGAAAAAAAAACCAACAAAGTTTTTGAAGGAGTTCTTTTATTTAGCTGCTTCTGATTATTCTTATGTTAAGCAAAACTACCTTCTTCAGCTCTTCAATAAATGGCATTTGAACTCATTGAAAAGCATCGTACATTTGCAAATGGGTTGTTTGAACTGAAATTCGAGTAACACGTACATGATATTAAAGTTAAGTGATGTCACATGAATTTTTCTCAAAAACACTTAAATTTCTTATGGAGAGGGAACAAGATGAATTTAAAATGGAATGAGGACGTGTAAATCCAATGGTTGGATCTGATTGATGTCCTATGTTTATTAGTAAGTTTTTAGAAATTAAAACGATTAGAGAATGAAGAAAAAGAAATGGACAGACTGCTGGTATGTTTACTGTCACTCCAATTACTATCGTGAGAAAGTCAAAATTGTTCATCTGTGTCATTACTACGCATCTCGCTGTTATTGTGTGGTGTTTTGAGAATGCTGGGAAAATCAACAGGCTTCTCTTTTTCCATTGGGATTAATCGGAAAGGGATGTAATAAGCCCGAGAAAAAAGCTTAGGATTTCCTCTGAGAAAATAATCCACTGAAAGACCAATCAAAAATAAGCAGAACAATCAAGTAAATAATCAGATTGGACTTACTCTATGATGATGGCCGCTCTTCCAACTGATATTGATGTAAGCGACATCTGCCGGAATGATTGGTAAATAGTTGTCGAGATTGGGATCGAGAATGTAAGGTAACACGTGACCGTCCACAATGGCATATAGTTCCATAGGGATTCCTGTAAAATAAAAAGAAGATAAATTAATCCTCACAAAATCCAACATATAATACAAATCAACGATACAAATCAAATTCTTATCTAACTTCTCGTGATAATATTTGTTATTAGTAAACCTATCGACCATAGTTTCCGTAAAAATAGCAGCTTTCGACTGAGAGGCGCCATAGTCAGCGTAGACACTTTCAGACGCCAGGACTTGCTGCCTTTCTCAAGTTAAGCATTTTTAAGATTTGTAAATATATGTTCCATATGAATGTGTCAAGAGAAATGAACAGAAATACATTGGAAAACCAAATCAGTGACAACGAATTATAAAAAGTAATTAAGTTTATCAATTTTGTTATAACAATTGCATATTTTTAATTATATATAACAGCGATGTAATAATGTCAAATATGCATACCAAGTTTCAAGGAGATCCGTCCATCGATTCAAAAGTTACTATAGAATGTGACATGCGCACATGACTTACCGAGAGGAGAGTTGATTGGGGTTAAAACCTCCTCCACTGCATCAGAAAATGTTAAAAATCTAGATTTGGAGCGGTTTGTTTGTAAACTCTTCCTCTCGTATTCTGAAAAGGACACGATTTACATTTATTTTTTTCAATTATAACCCCTTCATTCCAAACCCTTTTTTCCACGCTCCTTTCACCTCCAAACGGGTCCTAGGGTCTACCTAGCCCTCTACAGAATGGGTACCGGATTTTTTTCCCGGGAGTTAAAGACGGGCGGGCGTCGGGCTGACCATCCGACCTCAACTTCGTCCCGTTGGTCATGAAACGCTGGGAGCCTGACCTCCCGCGCCACAAAGGCCTGTCGAGGCCTGTAGAGGGACACTTTCACTTTTTTTTTTAACTCATTCCAAACCCAAGGTACGCTTATGTACAACACACACACATACAGAAAATGAGTAATCTGATGAGCCTTTCTTTTCTATGGCAATTAAGCTAAAAATTGAATAAATTTATGTTTTGCGTAGCACTATATCATTTTTACATTTCTCCGCGAGCTTGTTACAGCTTTATCAGGGACCGCATTGGTCTGCGGACCGGCATTTTCGAACCCACTTGTCTTCGCCATTCCGTCCACAGGTATAATAAGAGCCATTTAATGGTTAACTCATTGATTTCACTGGAAGAGGAGCAACTTAAAATGTTATAACAAAAATATAATTAAATCAAATACTGTAAAACATTTTTTAGATGTAGGGTATTTAAGGGTCGTTATCTAGAAATGGTGGAATTTATGTAACTTGGTGTAAAATAAGTGTTAAATCTTTTTTTAAAGAATTTTTTTTTACCATAATTTAAATTAGGACTGAAATATGATTTTTAAACTAATGAGAATTTTTTATTATTAAAAAATAATTGTGGAAAAAAATATTTTTCTGCCTAATATAGCAGTAACTGCGTTGTAACTCGGCTGAATTGACTACTTTTCATATTTTGAAATAGTCTTAAAAGTGGGCTTGAATTTTCATAAAAAATATTGGTGACTGTATTGGGTTCATATTTCATTCTTGTTACACTTGTTATCAATAAATACCAGTAGTATATTTTTAATAAATTAAAGAAAGTGAGTAACTTGTTTTGTATGTCACCTCCGTCACACATAACGATTTTAATCACTGAAGAGCCTTTATCATCGAAAAAGTCACTAAATTCGCCCTAGATGACAGCACGTTCGCTACGCTACGCAATCGCCTTGGGCGAGGATAGAGCGGTAAAAGGAGGAGTGTCTACAACAGTCGTAAGTTTCTACACTAATATTTGTTTTTAATGATATGTCAACTCCGGCATTTATACATTGTAATTGTTAACAGTAGAAGTACAAATTTTAAATAGTTTGTTGGGAAATGTTATTGAATTGTTGTAAACTGAATATAGTCGTAATCGGAGTTTAAGCCTAACACCAGAATATAAATTAGCATGTGTTCATCAACTCCGTCACAGTCAGCTCCGTCACAAGTCCATGTGACGGAGTTGTCAATAATGTGACGGAGCTGATGAAGCTAACAATTTATATTTTTTACCGATCATAATAATACCAAGTATTTTTTAATAAACAAATCCGTGATAATGTAATTATACTGTAATAAATACATTATTTTTATTGCTTTTTGAAACACAAAAAGAATTGTAAAAGAACAATATTTCTGCTGTCTTGGATTTCACACAAAATTACAATTATTAAAATATATTAAAATAAATTTTTTTAAGCTCTGCTGAGTAGATGACAGCAACAAGTAATTCAATTACTACATATTCGAAGCATAATCATACAAAAAAAAAACGAATTTGATTTATATCATATTTTTCTTTTCATTATCAACCGTAATGGGATATTGACCCTTAACTATTATTTAATAAAATTTAATTAATCATTTTTGCAAAACCTTTCTTGAATTCTCTTAACGAATCCTTTAGAATTTTGTGCCCCCCCCCCCCAGTCAAAACAATTTACTGAAAAGGTAAATCGCTGTATCTCGTTGATTCTGTAATTTACTAGCATTTAAAACTAAACCTTTTATATTTACAACTGCATGTTTATTAAATAAGCATTTTTAATAAACCTTCAGCATCCAATAAGAATTTCTAATGTTATTGTTTGAGATTAAAAACAATAAATAATTTTAATTAAATTTTGTCTCACAAAAGAACATTTCTTCAGTTGTAATTGAAAAATTAATTAATTTTAGTTTGAATAAGACATTCTTCTACGACTATAAATTGCTTAATATTAATTTCAGCATAAATTTCATATCCAATTTTAATTTCAGAAATTAAATTCTGGAAGTTTCAGTTGGCCAAATAACTTAGTTATGGTACGACTTTTCTTTGCAAACTTAATGCGAGTCGTTTTCTCTGAACATTTAAAAAACTTCCTCAATGAAAAAAAAAACAAAACAACAAACCAAAATGGAAGTTGAATTTAATTTCCGAGTTTCCAGAACAAAATAGCGATATTTTAATAATATGTGGGATTATTTTTCGTCGAGGGCCATTAATATTTAATCGTTTGAAATAGAATAAGGCTAATGGAGTAACTGTTCTAACTCAATTTACATAATACGAGTTTTATTCTTTTTAAATAAATGATGAAGTAGAGGGGCTTTATTGTTAGTCTCAGAAAGTGGTCGACAACCGTTCGTGCTTTTTTGATTGTATTCCCTTGCTTTCCACTTGAGATTTACTTTAAGAAACTTTTCTCGTGCAGGACTTTAACATTTCAATCTGTACTCAGATGTCTTTCAACTTGTTCAAAAAAAACAGCGACCCCATATGGCCAGTGGAAGCAGCAGAAGATGAAGAAGGCTGTCTATGTCTTTTGTATGTATTTTGAAAGGTTGTTGGTTTATTAGCGACCCATTTGAGAGCAACTGGGATAACGAACAAAATCGGTAGCTATTGTGTGTCTGTCCTCCCAAACAACTCCCCAACGAGAGGTCGGATCAACAAACAATCTCCTTCCAATCATTTCATAAAAAATGTGTAAGTAGATCATTTATGGTACAATTTAAAACATAGATATATTTATTTTGTTCTCTTCCCTTCAAAATTGTCCCCGAAATCCCTCGCATAAATGATTTCTTTTCAACCTGATACCATCTCAAAAAATAAATAGGATTATTTTGACAAAAATTAACATATCTCAAATTAATCGAAAGGAATAGGATATTGACACAGACATAAAAAAATAATATCTCAGCCTTCATCGGCGAGAGTTTTTGGGGTAATTTTGATCTCAACTACTGTTTACTGACCATCTTATTAAGTGATATTTAGCTAACAATAAAAATATTCACGTCTTAGTCATTAAATTACAAAGTAAGGCATCTTTAACTCCAACGCAGCTCTATTTTAAAAGAAACCTTTATCTTACAGCGACGTTATCTCAAGTCCTTTTCGCAGAGCCGTTGATGCAACAACACCTCCATACATTATGTGCGTTCTTGTTTTTTTTTTTAATGTCATAATGTTTTAACGCGCGTTAAATTTCATTTCTATTTACTAGCCTTTTTAGAAATTAATCCTCAACAAGCTAAGCTGAATGCTTGCGGGGATTAATTACTTAGCCCTTTATTCTTAATTTATTTTTGATGTTTTATTAATTGACGGGTCATTGTCTTATTTGTTTGTCCGTTTTGTATAATATCTCCATTTCATTGAGCGAGATATACTGGGCGGATCGGACTGAATGGGAAACTCGAAACAGTACTGTTTTCATTTCCCAGAAGAAATACCAAAATTAGCTCAGTGAATTTTTATGTAGTTATGTGCGTTTTTGTTTTTTTTATTTAATGTCAGAATGTTTTAATGCACGTTAAATTTCATTTCTATTTAATGAAAAAGCACTTTCCTTAAGATGTTTTTTCCTATGATTTCTTATGATTTTTTTCTTTGTTTTTAATTTAAAGTTGTGATATTGCATTTCAGTTTAATTTAAACTTATTTCAAACGACAAAACGAAAAACAATTAAAAAAAAAACTTTTTATTTTGTCGTTTTAAATAAATTTAAATTATAAGTTTTTAAACTATAACACCGTCTGAATGGAAAATATAAATTTTCTATTTTCTGCAAAAAAAAAAAAAAAATCCGCATTATTTAATTAAATTGCCTAAAAGTAGTTAAGTTTAATCGTATCAAAACATGCTCAAATTAGTTGTTTAACCAAACAGGTTAAATACTATTTTTTAAAATATCCACAAAAGTCTATGGTTCTGGTTCTATACTATTCTATTTCTATTAGAATTTTTTGTCTCTTTCTCGCGCTGATTTCTGATCATACGGGAAAATTTCAAATATAAGTTAGATCGAGTTTTGTCCTTAAATATTACAGTGCTAGCGCTGAGAGTTGAAACTCCCAGAATGCAAAGCAGGTTATAGATTGTCCTTTCCTGGCCGTTCGCTAACATTCAAATAGAAGAGATCGCTAATTAAAAAGAAGATCTGATGAGAAAGCGAAAGGTGTAAGAATGACCTTCATTGTGCTACTCAAAATACTCGGCAGACTACTATCTCATTCTGAAACACAGTGGGATCATTCCATGTGAAATCAACCAAAAAAACAATAATTTTGGACCTTAGTGTTTCAGATTTTGATATCTTTCCTCACATCAACTTATCTATTAAAAAGTATGAAAAATGCAAATTTTCACATTTTTTGGGCTAACAGATTTTGAGTTATTGAATTTCAAAAACTAAAAATTGCTTGATTTTGGCCGTATTTTGAAATTTTCAAAACACTGTAACTCAAGAACCGTTCAACCTACAGAGCTGAAACTGGTGTCATTTTGTTCAGTTTTTAATGGCCTTTAATTTGATATACAACAAAAGTATCTTAATTTCAAAATAAAATTTTTCAAAATTTTCAAAAACCGGTTTTTAAAAAAACTCAAAAACACCCCTTTTGATTTTTTTGAAATAAATATATGTTATTTATATTGTTAATACCTATTTTTGTGCCAAATTTCGTAATGGGACAGCCTGGGGCTCAGATGGAAATAAAATTTGAACTGTCATAGTCCATGAAAAATATGAGAATGCGACTAGCAACCACAGTAAGTTCTTATCGTTCGTTGCGTGTCGAACTTTAAATCAAATATAGTTGATGAAAGACAATCGTTCTCAGTATACCTATAGTTTGTGTACGATCAGTAAACCTACATGGTTTCATCTATATAATATAATTAAATTAAGTAAATCAAAATATAATTTACAATTATATTAACAAATTATAAAAATAAATTTCAAATTAATAATAATAGTAATAATAACAACAGCATAAATTTAGAGTAATATTCTCATCAATCACATCAGAACCGAACCCGGTACTCAGAAGTGAGAGACCAATGTCCTAGTGACAATGTCTTGTTGCAAGAGGGGCACAATAGGTGCTATGTCGCACAAAATAATAGTACACAAGGAAATTGATTGAAAGTTAATAAAAAAATTCAAGAACAAATAATTTAAATAGATATGATAGTGTAGAAATTGATAACAGCTTAATAAATTTAAGCTATTGGTTTAATAAATAAACATCTAAATTCTTATAAAATAGTAGAATTAAAAAAAAAACCTGATTATTGAGAGTGTTAAATAATAACATCACTTATTTATAATATTCAAATCTTAAATCTCATTTTTAGATATTGTTATTACTAATAAGAATTTAAATGTCATGAGGTTAGAACTGGATAATTTGTTTATTGGGTCTGCCAACTTGTAAACTGTAATACGAATCTGTTATTATAATTACGTCTCTCATTTTGTTGAGAAACTAATTGTTTAATCTTCAATGTAAAATGGCTTGATGACGGAAAAGCGTAGACATTCTTTTCGCAAATTTGCTGCATTAAATAAATATATGCAATTCGAGAGATGGATTATTCTTTTTAATAAATATGAAGAGAGAGGTGGTAAAAAGAAAATATGGAAACTATATTTACAATAAATTTTGTTTCTTTTTACAGTATTTTGGCTTTTCTTTTCAAGCAAACCTTTTCCATTTAATTGCATCGTTTTCAACATTGTTTTCCTGTTTTCTGTTGCGATAGTAAAGAAGATTGTGTTGTATACTGATTCCTTGTGATACCTTTGGAAAGTGTACTTTGCATAAATTGTCATTCAAAATAATTTAATTTCTGAAATAATAGGTATAGGCCGACACATCGTTCTTGACGATCCCGAATTTTCGCGATTTCACGTGATTGACGCGAGAATAGCCTCTATCCATGTCTTCTCACAAAATGGCGCGAAAGAAGGCTTATCGACTCCGGGGAAGAAGCAGCCACGAGCAAGCCCCATTACTGATGTCGACGATTTTGACCGATGCCTTATTCGCCGCTGCATCCATCGCCTCTACGCTGAAGGTAAAATTCCAACTTTAACATTTTTTCTCTAGCATTTTCCTAGTGACAGACATTCACAATACTACATTCCTTGAGACCTGCTGAAGAGGCTAATGGCCAAATCTCGTAATTTCCATGATTCCCGCGCAAACGCGATCATCAAGAACCATGTGTCAGACAACAGCAAATGGAAATACGAATGTTGAGTCGATTACGTTGCTCGCCGTAATTTGGTATGTATCGGTTTCTATTAACATCGGTTGTTTATGAGGAAGCTTAAATAGCTTTCATGTAATTGTGTCATTGTCTTTTGTAACATTTTTAAAACTAGAAAAAGGAAAGCGGGAAATGTCTTCCGAAATATGTTATCAAATATGTATTTATACATAACGTGCATATATGTTTATTATAATATTACGAAGAGGATAAATTTAAGAAGTTACGAATCAGAAAACTTAAATAATGTGGCATTTAATAAGCTCTCTTCAGAAAAAAAAACCGAATATCTTCTTTCAGCAGGATTACTGAAAAAACGATAAGCGGAGTGTTTTCGTTTATATTATCGTATTTTGGCGATACACAAAAAATAGTAAAATGAGATATTTTAAGAAAAGCATGCTTCAAGTTGTTTCAGGGACTTCTTAAATTAGTTGCAGTAATTTGTGAAAACTGATAACTCCAACTGCAGCAAGATAGGTAAACATTGTAAAAGCTTCCTGGTTGCAACATCTTGTGTTTTAAAAATATCCTAGCTTCGTGTACGTAGGTCTGCAGGAGACTCGATATATGATCATGGATTGTGGGTATTGATTAACCCCGCATTGGTTTCCCGTCTTTCTTGTCGGCTTATTGATCTAAACAATATCAAAGGTTCTTTGTCTGGAGCGTAATTGATTCGTGACATGTTCCCGTAATCTACTTACCTTTGTGGTATCTTGTTATTCGCTGAAAGCTATTAGTTTCTCCACCAATCAGTGTGCTTGTTCCGTTAAACTTTTCAGTTCCTATTAATTCAAGTCATATTTTTCTTTTCTTTATAATATCCTCCACTGTTCCGAAAAATTAGCATTCAGTCATCGTTGCTTTAAAAATATTCCAGATACTTGAATTTATGGCGTATTTTCTTTTTTCTTTTCTTCCCTTGCAAAGAAACAATCATTAATTTTCTAAATGATTGAGTTCGATAAAATGATGTTTACATTCAATTTCCTAACTACTTTTTAGGGACCCATTTGGGAGCTATTGTGATAGCGACCAAAATCGGTAGCTATTGCTTCTATCCCCCTCTAACAACTCCCGAACGGAAAGTCGGATCGGCAACCGGACTTCACCATCGTGTTCAAAGGCCCAAACAACGTAGGAATAGGGTATTTCAGAGGCCAAGCCCCCCCCCCCCGCATTGTTCGAGCTATTTGGCATTGTTTTCAATGGATTTCCGCTATTAGCTTAAAATAATGTTAGAAATGCAACCGCATTGTTCGAGCTATTTGGCATTGTTTTCAATGGATTTCCGCTATTAACTTAAAATAATGTTAGAAATGCAACCGCATTGTTCGAGCTATTTGGC
>JAFIDM010000005.1:26258238-26278547 GCA_023159025.1 Thereuonema tuberculata
ATTATTATTATTATTATTATTATTATTATTATTATTATTATTATTATCTGCCCAATCCTACAAGATATTCAGAAGGAACATCTGTCTGTAGATGCAGAGCAAGATTTACAAAATTATGAGTTTATATTTACAAAACAATACAAAAATAAAATACTTTAAACATAATTAGTGCATTATAAAACAACAAATCAATATAAAATATAAAATAATTTACAATATATTATCAACTTTAATATTAATTTTTTTAGTTTTTAATCAATTCTTTTATTTTTTCCATAACTATTTTTTCATATAACAAATTTTTTAAAGTAATTTTTTATATTTCTTTCATAGTTATAATAACACATTTTATAATAGTTTTTTTTTTGTGATTAGAGTGTAAAAATCACTTTTTGCTGAGGAAACAAGATTTTGATTTTAAGAAGGTCTTCCTCAGAATGACGAATCCAATTTTGTAGGTTTATCCTTTCTCCCACCTATAAACTCAAGATTTTTGTTCTTGGATTCTTCCGTCTGAGAAAGACCTCCATAAAGGAAGTCGAAAACCGGATAACCGGATAACGTTTCAATGCTATTTAATTTTTCAAATTAGACTAAGTTTATTTCATTAACTCTTTGTGTTAAACGTTAGAGTGACACACGTTAAATTGTTGATATTTAACCGTATTCACATTCACTTATGGAACACGGTTTACGGTTAATTATGGTTATTTAAATAATTGTAAATAATTATTGGTGTTTATGGTCCAATTATTTAAGCAACTAAATAACCATTGCAAAAATAAACAAGATAAATTAATGCTTTTAGATAGTGTCAAAAGCAAAGCGGCCTCATAATATGCACAATATTATAAACAAAATGTGTTTAGTAGGGAGAATTTTGGGAGTACGTCGATCGCCGTTTTCCTCTTTATCGGAAGCGACCACTTTTGACCCTCCCACATCCGGTCAGGGAGTGGTCTTAGAGGTCTGATTTTTTGTACGTGGTCACCTACTTTTTGATGCTGAACACAATGGTGAAGATTTCATTCTAATATCTCAACGTTTGGCCACTACAAAGTGTGACATCCAGCAAACATAAAAGCAAGAACGGTCCCCTATGTTTTACAGGCAAGCTGTAACCTAGGGGCCGCTAATAAAATTAACGAATTTAGTCCAGGCATAGCCAGGGATTTCGAAAGTCGTTGTTGGACCATCCTAAATGTACCTATCTTTTACGTTGGACAATTAATTAAGCTCCAAATTTTATAAAAATCCATCCAGTAGTTTAGCGTTCAAACAGATAAACAGACAAACAAGGAAGTAAAATGATGAAGTGGAATAGTGAGACTTATCCTGATCAGAGAAAAACGAAGCATGCTAAAAATTAAAAGAAAAATTGAAAACTGGAACAGAGAGAAAACTGGGAATGGGGAAGTCAAAGAAAAGCGTAATTTCTTAGAAAATGTGATAGTAGGAAGAATCATCTTAGATGAAAGAGAGAAAAGGTAATTTAGATTCCTACAGTTAGAGAGAGAGAGAGAGAGAGAGAGACTGAAAGAACGTTTTCTCGTACAATCAAAATTCTGGAGACTTCGAAGAAAGCTCAATGAATAAGAAAGGTTTTGATGAAATATTTATCTTGTAGTTAATGGTAAAAAAAAAAAAATACTTAAGAATGACGGAGATGATAATGATAAAGCTAACAGAGCTTAATGGGGACTAAGTCATCAATTTTGTGAATGAGGATGGGGGGGGGGGGGTTGGAAAGCAAAATAATCGATTCATAATTTAAGTTAGACCATAGATAATCATCCTATCAAATTTAATGGAAATCGATCCAGCCGTTTTAGCGAAGGAGTTTGAGGGTCATTTTTAAGAGACCAAAAATAAATAAGCCTGTATTTTAAGTTGAACCAAAAATAAGGGATGTCCGAGTTTGAGAGTTATGGGGACATAAACAGGCTAAAGGCCAATTCACACAGAAGCTGTGTGAGTTTTCTGTCTTTGTTTTATGTCTTGTGTTTCTGCCACTGAGTAGCGCCTAACAGAAACGGGAAGGAAAATTGTATGTGCTTGGTGCTGCTTTTTTTTTTTTTATCCAAGGAACCAATCAGCGACGAGATCCAATGTTTTGGCGATATTTCTGTTTAGAATACACAGATACTTAATAAAATTTTGTAAGAAAATTAATAAACTCAAAATAAAGATTAAGTTTAATTAAATTAATTGATTTAATTAAACAATCAATTAAACTTTCAACAGCTTTTCTACTCTATGACATTTTAAAAATGGCGCATACTTCGTTGCCGTCGATGTTGTGGCTTGACGTCATCACTCCGGAAGCGCGTGATTGGTTGTTGTTAATGAGAAGAGACAGAAAAATAGAATTCTCCCTATTTCCAGTTCTGCCACTGAAAACAAAGAGAGAAGCAAATCATACAGTAATCTATATCTAGTATTAGTGAGTCTGATAAAACTTTCACAGAAACTTCTTCCGTAGGACTTGGCTATAACTTGGATTTGGACAAATAGAGAACAAATATATTCAAGTGTTTGTTTGGTTAATCAATTAAGAACAGAACTGCCAGATAGTTTGAGATGTCTTAGGTTAAATACACAGGAAAAGTTGGCCAAAACTGACCAAACATCTTAAAACCAGCAGATTTAGTGGATTTTACAAACTTCAGTCGTTCAACCAAAATAAAAATGAACTGGCCAGCCAAACATATAATTCGTAGAGTTCTCAAATAATACATTTGTTTTTCTTCCAACACCAAGCTCTTGGTATTTACCTTTGCCCAGAAAAAAAGCGCGATAATTGTGAGCTATTTAGCTGAAGAATTGGTGCCCAAGGTATATCATACGACGCACATCACATTGTACCCGCAGAAATAGACGAACACACAGAAGGAGAAAGTAAATATCCATAGCCGAAATTCGAAATCAGGTTCCGACACATCTGCTTCATGGAAGGCCTCTGTTTTCACCACAAGGCTATATCGGAACAGCTCAAATATTACGTGTTATCTCAAAAGGCCACAATTGATAAATTTGGACATACAAAGATCAAATTGACAACCCTGATTAAGACAGTAAAAAAAATAGGAAAAATTGCATATTTTTAATATTTATCTGAAATAGGAACAAAAAAATTAACGACAGATTGAAGCGATTTTCAAACTTGTTGAATTTTAAAGAATGACTAAAAATTAAAAAAAAAAATCTGAAAATAAAATTATAAAATAAAATTTCAAATATTGAAAATTATACATTAAATTAATTAAAAGTTTCGACCTCTCTCAACAGCCATTATCAACGTAAAATACAAGACAAGGAAAGAAGAGCTTAAAACTTTTTTTCAAAGTAAAATTCAATACAAATAACGTAATACAAATAACGTAAATTTGAAGCAATTTTTTTTATGAGATACGAACATAGTCTTATTTAAAATTTGTTTTTATAAATGCCTGATTATCTTTATTCTTATAACTGAATTTTCGGTGTATCTATTATGAGATGCAATCGAAAATTCTAGTAGATTTGAAATGTAGTCAAGGTTTTTTTGCAGCTGTTCTTGATTTGAAGTAGTTCTGTAATGGATTCGATTTTCTGGGAAAACTTTTGCCAAATCACTTTTCCTTATTACCTGAGATCGTTTCAACACTCGACAACTCCCCAAGAAGAGCCATCGACTCAGAATACAGATTTCCTCATCCGTTTGCACCAATACGTGTCTCTCCCTCCTCCACCCTGCAAATAACACGACCTCATTTTCTTAATTATTTTTTGAGACGTTGGCAGATAAAGATCGTCTTGGCGTTAAAGAAGTCTATCCAAATTCTAAGTAGATTTTGTGTTCTCACGTCAAAAATGGAACCAAGGTTTTACAGTTTTTAGCTTAGGGAAATGGGGATCAGTCAGTTTGTATGTGGGAGTGTTGCCCTCAAAACGTTTTAACCTGTGGACGGATCTTCTGTAAAATTGGAATGCTTATTTATGATCAAGAAACGATCATGAATTTGTAAAATTTTTCATGAATATTCTTGTCGAGAAAATTAGCGCGTTAAGGTGAAAAAATTCCCATACAAACGCATTAGGATTGCAACAATGAATTTCTATTTGTCTTAACAGTACGAATTGACCTTTCATTAATCCACTAATTTACGGCGTACTTTGAAATAAAATTAATTCGATATAGATCATTTAAGTAAAGTATATAAAGTTGAAATATATGATGCACAGACATAAGGATTCCCACTCTGAGTTATCATGGACGGGAATCTAGGACAGCTGTTTCTGCCTTATTAGGAGTCTTCAGTCAGTTTTACCCTCGATGACAGGTTAAGAGGTTGCGCGAAGAGGTTAAGCATCCGAACTCCGCTCCCGGAAGTGGTAATTCCTCACAAAATGCAACAATAATAATAAACTGTAAAAATAACAACAGAATTAAATCCCTTACCGTCGACTCTTCAGAGCTCAAAGGAATTTAATAATGGAAACGAAGTTCCCGAAAACTAACAAAGATTTTGAAAGCAAGTTTAACGTCCGTAATTATTCATAAATGGAGAGAGAAATTCGCCAACCGGACAATAAATATGCCTTCGCACATTGAGCCAACATCAAAGGGAATTCTGTACAGCTGTTTCATCCAGCTGTTTCATCATCAAACAAAGATTTGTTTGAATAAAATTTCAATTGTAAATTTAAAAAAATTTAAATTTTAAATTAATTTTAAATTGCTTTGATTTAAATCATGCAGGTTAAATTTTAATCAAAGTGGCATAAACCGTAATGTAAAAACATAAGGAAGCTAAATCTGACTGATGACGTCTAATAAGAAATAAACAGCGGCCCTAGATTCCCGGCAAAGATGGCTGAGGGTGCCAATCCTTACGCTTGTGCATTATGTTTTTTTTTAATTTGAATTAATTAGTGCACGTTAAATTTTAAACATAAGGTGCCAAAAATTAACAAAGAAATAAAGAAATGACACTAAAATTAAAAATATCTGAGCTTTGATCGGTGACAGTCTGGGACCACCGTTTCTTTCTTTTTGTGGACTCGTCAGCCAAATCCACTCACCAGATGAAACGCTTTTGTTTTGATTTTTTAATTGTGGTTTCTTTTGTAGGGGTGGCCACTTTTGGGAGCCACTTTCCCTTATCGCTGTTGCACTGTCCGAGCATTTCATATGGGAGTGGGTCCGGCTGACGAGTCCACAAA
Organism: Thereuonema tuberculata; assembly: GCA_023159025.1. Lineage (NCBI taxonomy): Eukaryota > Metazoa > Arthropoda > Chilopoda > Scutigeromorpha > Scutigeridae > Thereuonema > Thereuonema tuberculata. The sequence goes on from JAFIDM010000005.1 coordinate 26,263,444, forward strand.
AAAGACGAAACAGCCGTCCCAGACTCTCACCGTTAAAAGCTCAGATATTTTAAATTTTATTGTCATTTCTGTATTTCTTTTCGTTAAATTTTATTTCTTTTAAAGTTTAAATACCTTTTTTTTTTTCAAAACTGGAAAAGTTATTCTTTTTTATTTAGTAGATAGAATTACAAAAAACAAAACAAATGGAAGATTTTCGCTTGAAAGATTATATGACAACTGAAACAAAAGAAAGAAATTAATATATTGAGCGCTAGTTAATGGATTGCTAAAAGAGAATTAAAATTCATTACTTAAAACAACGAAATGTAAATAGAAAGAAAATAGGAAATCCGTTGTTCAAATTCTTATGCTTTGCTGTCGGAATTTTTGTCGCCATCTCGCTTTAAGTTCTCAACAAGAACACAGTTGGGAACTATTTCTAATCCTTAAATATACATATCAAGTTTCAAGAAGATTTATCAAGTGGTTTAAAACTTATTAAGGATCCCACAAATTAACGTAGAGAATGAGTGATTTGTTAAAGTTAAAAGAATCCTAGATCTTAATCAGGATTGAATTAGACTCTTCCAGTCCCGTAGTCAAGTGTTTTGCCATTTCATCATTGGTAACTAGAGTCTGTCCTTATATCTAGATACAATGCTAATCCTTATTGGAATCTTTTAAGATCTATTTAAAATTTTTAAGACCTTTTTTATTTTTTCCTCTTCAATTAAATTTTCCCTGTTATCGAAGCCGTATTACTCTCTCTCGTACTAAATTACCCACTTCTGCCAAATTCTCCAGTCTTCAATATAATAGGTTGTTTCAAATAATTTCCTGTAGATGTCGCCTCGAAACCATAATGACATTTAACCAGCTATTCAGTTCAAGTCACTATTAATTCTAAGCTTACGTAATTTAGTAGTGTGAGTTACGACTCTTTTAAACTCTGATAGGTCATATTTTAAATGAACAGAAATTAAAGGAGGTGTCTGTTTTCTAATTTAATTTGCTGAATAACTTGTCGACATTAGTTTTCTCGGATGTCTGTAGGACTGAAGTGTCACCTGGTTTTCTTTTCAGCTGATAAACTTAGTGCATTACTGAATCTTACATTTTTCATTATTCTCAGTCTTTTCTCTTAGGGCATGAAGTTACTAAAAGTCTATTATCGTAAACTGTTGAGGTTTTTCTTTTGTTTCTTTTAAAAGTCGTGGAAATAACACAAACAAAAACGTCTGTTTATTTTTAATTATAACTAGCCGGCTAACTGAGCTCCGGAAGCCTCGCTTATTTAACAGAAAAAAAAACCAAAAAAAACATTTTATTTATTCAAAATAAAAATAATAAGACATGAAGTAAAACTAAAACCTAAAACTTCAAACTAAAAATAAAATAAAAACAAATTAAAGGTTTAAATTTTAAAAAAATACATGCAGTAGAATATTGAAATTCATTTGTAATATTCGGAAACTTGTTGCCTTGCAACGCACCTGCGGAATTCCATTGTTGTGGACGGGGTTGACTATGCAACAATACTTCTGTTGCCAAGCAACGCACGTGCGAATTGGAGCTATATTCCATTGTTGGCGAACGCCACACACAATTTTTGCACTCCACACACAATTCTTTTTAACAATACAGATTTGTGCCGAATAAAAACAGAACGAATTTTCCATTTTCCGAAAAGTGTCCGCAAGTTCTTACATAATTGCATAATTTCAATTAATTTCTGTCTTATCAAAGCGCGCCTAATTAGTCGACTACTAAAAAAACTTAGTTACGACATATTGGCAATCCGCTTTTCCGGGATTTACTGATTTAGCTTTGTAAAAGTTAATTTAAATTTTATAAGACATTATAATTATCAATGATAATGCGATCAATAGCGCACAAGACATATAAAACAAATATTTTAAAAAATGATATGTTTCGAGAAGCCCGAAGTAAACGGCTCTCTTCCTCAGAAGAGTTCCTCCGGGCTTCTCGAAACACGTCATTCTTTTTAAATATTTGTTTTATATGTATTATCATTATTATTTCCCGCACGTTAACTATCTTCATCATCACTTTACCGGCAATTCACAACATTACATAATTATTAAAATAAATTAATTACGAAAGTTTTAAAAATAAGTTTTTAATAAAGAGCTATTTTAATAATAAAATAAGATTAAATTATTCATTCTCAGAAGTCACTCAAGTAAGGATAGGACATCTTGAGGAGTGGCTCAATTATCTTTCGCAGATAAGATTCATTTATGTTTAGTAATATAAGTTAATTTTATTCTTATATTCTATACGTTCTAAATTTTCTAAATTGCAAAAGATTGATTGAAATCTTTGCTCTGTGAAACTCGAAAAGCACATGTTTTGAGTTTTACCTTCTCGATAATATGCCTAATTTTGAAGTGTATATAATAATTATTACTTCTTATTAAGGTATTTATCTATTTATTTACTTCCTTTGTAATTTAAACTCAATATTTAAGATTTTGCTCTTTTTTATTTTTTAGTTTTATTTAAAATTTATAATTTAGTTAATATTTTTTATTTTTAGGTTTAGATAATTATTTATTTTTGTTTTTAAATTTAGAAAATTTATTTAATTTGGTTTCTTTTTTGGTAGTTTAGTTTTAATATTTTTTTTAAAATTTAAATTTAGATAATTTATTTATTTAGTTAATGTATTAGGTTAAATTAATAAGTAATAAAGAGAAGCTCCCACTCTTTTTTGCTTTGTTTTAAATATTAAGTAATTCTTAACTTTAGTATTAAATATTTAGGTAATTTTTAAAATTTTTTAAATTTTAGATAGTTTAGTTATTATTTTTTTAAATAAAAAGGAGCAAAGTTTTAATATATTGCGTTTTTGCTAAATTATTTCTAAATTTCGCCGCTGATGACGTGGTGGTAGCATTGATTTGTTTTATCACCATAGAAACAGTGATCTGAAAGTTGTATTGGCATTTTTAGGAAGTGATTTGTTCTTTGTATTGGCTTCAAATTTCATATCACTGTTCGGCTATTTTCTTTTATAGATATACAGTAGACAAATCGTATTGTTTCCAGTTTTGTAATACAGCCAAACTTTTACAATCTATTTTTCATTATCTATTCACATTTTCCAGGTTATGCTTAACCCATAGATTCTCTTCAATTCAATTCAATATTTTTTTGTTTTTTTGTTTTCACGTTTTATCAAATTTTCCACCTTTCAGGATATTGAGTCCATTTCCTTCAATGTCATGTGAATTTAAGCCTAAAAGATGACAAAGACAGATTTTGGTTGTATTAAATCAATATTTTGTCTTCTAAAGAAAATACACAACTTCATTAAAGAGTTTTTTATGCTTTTTTTTCCCTTTCCTTTCTTCCCTTTCTTTGTCATACTCGCTTCCACAGGAAAGAAAAATTAGACTATGAATAATGAATTTCCCAAAACTGAATGACATCTCTTTACTTCAAAGAAAAACTGATTTATAATTGAACTCCGGAAAAATTTCGAAGACGGTTCCTAAGAAAGAATCAAGTGTTCTTTTCTTTTCTTTCTTTCTTTTTTTTTTGTTCCCTTCATTTTTTAACAACGAAAGAACATTAGAACAAGTTCTGAGAATGATTCATTTCTTTTTTCACTCAAGTACCTTGAACAGTAATCTTGCCTCGAAGTTTCTCGAATTGGCTTTCTAGATTTTTCTCGAATATTGTTTTATTTTTATTCTTTCTAGGAATGCACTGTCTCTGTATGTCCATTCCTAGTAAATTTTAAACCACTGAATTCCTGAAACTTAGTATCGATTTCTATTGACATCTGAATAACATCGATAATTCTTTTAGAATATCGATTAATTTAATCCTGATTTTTTCTTTATGATTAAAAATTAATGGTACTTTAGTCAGTTTAATTAACTCTTTCAAAGAGTAAGAAACTGCCCTGTTTGTATCTAGCAGATAGAATAATCTAAAAAAAGATAGGGGTTGGGTTTTTGTTTGCATTCTTTTCACTACAAAAGAAAAAAGTCATAATAAAAATAAACAAAGATAAGTAAAATACTTAATATTTTTTTAATACATCGACAATATTAATAGAGTTAGAGAAAACGTTGCGGTTCGTTAGCCTTCATCAGTTCGAATTTGAACTGATGAAGGCTAACCAACCGCAACGTTTTCTGTCGCTGTATTAATATTGCCCACGTATTAAAAATATGAAGTATTTTTTAATTAGTTTACTTATATGTATTTATTTTTAGTATTACTGAACTTTTTATCACTGTCTTTTGAAAATAATAACAATAAAAAAAAGAATAACAATTACATTTTAAGGAATAACTAGTTATGTAAGCAAAGTAGGCTTTGTTCTTTCAGAAACTTCCTGATTGCTTTTTAGCAACAATATTCTTTTGATATATATTTTGATAGCTTAACTGCCAGATTATTAACAATTGCTCTATATACAGTAAACTCCCGATTATCCGCGGAATTGGATGGCGCGGCAATTACGGATAAGCGAATTCCGCTGATAATCCGAAATAGAACGAAAATCAACACAAAAATGCTTTTAACATGTTTTAGTTACATTAAAATGGCAGTACATACATTATAAACAATTACTTTATTTTATTTTACTTTATTTTTATACTTTTTAACAAAAAAATCGGTTAATTGTCTTTGATTTTTTCGTGTCGAAACACGAAAACCCCCTACTTGGACGTCGCTAAATGTGCCTCTTTTATTGTTTACCTTTACAATTTTTTGTTAATTTCGTAATTTATTGTACAGTAAAAAAAAATGGAAACAGGAGAGGTCCGCGGATAATTTGGAGTTTACTGTATTATACTTTCGTTAACAATCTAAGTATTATGGATGTGTGATTCAATGAAAACTCAAGAATTAATGAGGAAATTTTGTTTTTTTATATGAATGCTCAACTTCGTCTTGTTAGACTGCAGTGCAACGCTTTTTTATTTCCTGAGATAAGTGAATTCTTTTAAGTTTTGTTTGAACAAAAACACGGGAATATAGAGGAACTGCATAATACTAAGAATGTGCTAAGCTAAAACGGAATTAATATTTTTCAAGCAATTTTTTTTCCTTGCAGAATCAGAAATTACTAAATTGAATTATTTAAATAAATTTCATACGCAAGATAGAAGAATCGTTATACAAAAGAAACAATGCAAAACTACAAAACTTGATTAATTATGTAATTTAATGAGATTCAGCATATGTTTCAAGGTTATTGCATCTCATCAGCGCAGTCCTCTCTATGTGCAGGCTGAACTCGAGTACCAGACAAGATGACGGATTTCTAGTGCAGGATACGTAAATGTCCCAAATCTCAGAAACAATTAGGTTAAAATTCCACTAAACTTGTCCATTAAACTCATTAACTAAACATTAACTCGTTTAATGCATTAGTTAAAGTGACAACTCTCTTGTATCATTGACATGCCAGCCTTAAGGTAACCTAGACTTTTGCCACATGTATATATCGTATTTTGTAATACGACTTTAAGTACGTACAGAGGAACAGCCATTGCCACCTGCATTAGTACTTAATTACAAAAAGAGTCGCACGAAAGAGTCATTTCAGAGTAATTAGAATTCGTAATCTTTCATTCCTCATCATTCTGTAACTGTAAGCAAAAAGAAATGTTCCATGCTTCCCGGACCCTTACATACCGGACTCGATACCATGATACTGACGAACAGACGAAAGGTCGTTTTAGACGAACCATTAAAGCAAGCATACATCAGCTGATGGCCAGAAGATTGCTGCCTTTGCTCTAATTTAGGACGGGGCTATTTTAAATCAGTTTAAATCAGAACAATCCGTTCATTCATACTAGCAACCTGACATCAGCACACCTGGTGTCGAATTGTACAACTTGTAGTCCATTCGCATTTGTGTCTATTTAACCGAAATTACTGTTCGTGTAACTCAGTTTTTAGTAAAATAATAAACTCAATTTTGTAGTTAGTAATTTCAAATTTCATCTTTACACTATGTTTTCTTGAATGCTTTCAGAAAAGGCTACATTATTAACTAAAATCGTAACAGAAATTCCGACCTGAAAATCTGAAGCGGCAGGACGATTGAATTCTCGAAATAAAAATATTTCATCGCTGGTCGAGACAAAACGAGAAATGTCGAAACTGAAAACGAATATAAAAAAGTGAAAAATTAAAAACAAATTTCCTATTTAATCAAAACCATTCTGTCGCTATTCTGATGCTTTGAACAAATGACTGTTATATAAATCAATGTTTATTTTCTTAAGAAAAGAAAGTAGATTTGATGGTATTAATGTGTAATGGTCCAATTGACAAGTGTAAATTTTCCGTGATGATGAAGCTGCTGTGGAAGCAAATAAGATCTAGTTTTAAAGCTTTTTTATTCACGGCAATCTACCCTCATTGGCATTGCTTTCTTCAATGGCAAGTGTAAAACGGCCAATAGTGGAGGCCTGCATACCATTTCTGCTATGCAGAAATCTCTTTCTGATATTTTTTTTTTCTTTTTTGATAGGTAAGATTGCATTAAACTAATGAAAACTCTTATAAAATTAATAAACCACTCATTAACGGGTTTCTGTTAACAAAGTTCGGCAGTTTTAGGCTTCTTTAGAATTATTCGGGGAGAAGTTAAATTGCGTTTTAAACGTAATTTAGAGAAATACGATGAATAGATTTATTCATCTTGAAATTTACTTTTAAAATACTTTAAAACCATCTGAATCAAAATTATATATATATTTATGAAGGCTCAGTTTTTTTTTTCTTATCTGATCAACGTGAAACCAATCTGAAGATTAAATGTCAAAAAAAAAAAAAAAATAGGAAACTGACTAAAAATATTTACATAAAACTGCTGCTGTAGATAGACTACCAAAAAAAAATAATAAAGTAATCAACAGAAACCAATAAATCAATAAAAGAAGATTTTGAGTCCAACTTTCTTAAATTCTTGTGCCCTTTTTAGCGGTTCCATGTTACAGTTAACATAGGGAACCGCTCTTGCTTTTGTGTTGTCTGTATGTCACACTGCATGTTACACTCTGTAGCGACCAAACGGTTCGAGATATTAGAATGAAACCTTCACCATTGTGTTCAGCATCAAAAAGTAGGTGACCACGTAAAAAAAAATCAGGCCTATAGGACCACTCCTTGACTCCCGAAATTAACGTTTTCCATAGCAGTGTTATTAATAATAACAATTAATACAGCAATAATAATGATGCTTCATACATAACAATACTAATAATTGCCAACATTATTAATATTTACAAACGTATTGTTGCATAAATTCTTTAACATATCCAAATGATGCACTAAGCATTGTATTAGCGGCCCCTAGATTACAGCTTGCCTGTAAAACATAAAGGAACGGTTTTGCATTTAAATGCTCTTGCTTTTAATTATTTTGTTTATACAATTGTGCATATTATGGGGCCGCTTTGCTTTTGACACTGTCTAAAAGCATTAATTACCTTTTTTTTTTCTTTCTTGACTTAGACTATTGTTGTCTTTCTCTCCATCTGTCCATATTTCCGTGGGATAGTACAATAGAACTCCGGTCGCAGTGCTTGGCTTCTCTGCAACCCACATTCATTACATAACATAACATAACACAACATAACACAACATAACATAGGCTATTGTTTCTGGGTTGTTTTTTTTAATTATAATATTTACTGATGTATAAACAGTAGAATTTTGTTTTTCATTTTCTGAAGAAAATATTTATATCACTTTTATTTACTTAAAATTGTTTAAATCTGATTAATTTTAATTATATACAGATATTCAAAGGATTAAACGGTAGATTAATATCCTATTTTTTTTTTAAATATTGATATAAATACAATTAGAACTAAAAAATTGTATTAGAAAATGCTTTTCTGTAGAAATTTTGTCACCTTCACGCGTGACCTTGTGATTTTGTTAACTTTATTTCCTGACAAGGACCCACGTGGGAAACATTTTAAATAGAGAAGTTGGATCACTTCTTGACTTTAAATATGCATGTCAAATTTCAAGACGATCCAGAGAGCGGTTCAAAAGTTACTAGGGAACCTACAAACACACACATACACATAGACAGACAAATTGATCTGATCAGCCTCTCTATACGAGGAAAATGGGCGAAACCTTATGAAAAATTTCTCTGCAGCTTATTTTGTTTTGCGTAAAAGCTATTTTCCAGCTCTGTGTATTAACAACTAGTTAAATTCTAATTCCGATTAATGGATGATAGATAGTTAATCCTGTGATAAAAGCAACGAGATAATACCAATAAATTACAACAATGTCTGTTCAAGAAAATCACCGGCAGTTGGGTCGGTGGTTCTTGGAGTTGCCCATATCCGCTTTATTGATTTCCGGCGCCAGTTTATTAGCGCCAAAGTCCTGCCATTGTCCTGTAATAATAAACGTTGCCTGAGTGTTAATGAGAGCCATTGTGGGTATTAAACTAAAGAGGAACTAACGATTACCCTCATCAATTAGAGATTACAACTGGATGGAGAAAAAGCACGGATAATTATTAGAAACACTGCGGGAACAGACGACAAAGTAATCTGGTAATAGATTATCTATTTTTATTATTATTAATAAAGGATATACAGTATACTCTCCATATCTCGAAGTCGAAGGGCCGCTAAAAAAATTCGAGATAGCGAGTTTTCGAGATAACAAGGTCATAACCAAAACATAAAAATTCACGTAAAACAAAAGATACGGAATAATATTCTGAAAATAAGTCTAAATACAGCAACGATAAATTTAATTTTTAAAAGTAGTCGAAATAATTACATTAAATTGAAAAGAATTAGTAAAATACAATGAACTTACATTGCTAGAATTTCTTTAAAAATACCTCTATTTGCTTCGACACAACTGAACGGTGATTTTTTCGGAAAATTTTAGTTTTACTTAGAAAAATATTCTACATAACAAGGTTTTGAGTGAAAACTCTTCGACATAAGAATTAAAATTAACATTAGATGAATATATAATATTAAGGGGGAAAAATAATTTTTCGACATATCAAGGTTTTCGAGATATCGAAGTTCGAGATATCGAGAGTACTCTATCTAAATTTCCTAGAGGTTCAGTGGATTTTTTTAATTAATGTTATTATTTACAGCCTTGGAAAGTGAGACTGAGTCTAGTTTTATCCCCTTCTAATAACGGTTGAACAGATGAATGGTTCTTCTTAAAACTTCATGTGAATATCTGACTTTTATATGGGAAATCTTTTCCAAATGGCTCCTTGGCAACAATAGAACGTGAAGCCAATAAAATTTTCATAGAAAAGCGTTCGAATCTAAACAATAGATTTCTATCGTAATTCTATTAATCCTCTATTAGCTAATCCGTTAATCAGATGTGATTAGAGTTAACCCGATTTACAACTTCAATAAGGAAGATTTAATTAAGTTTTTTTTTTTGAACCGTTTTGAATTTTGCACTGTTTAGATTCAGCAATAATAGAATTTTAAAATCCGGCTTTTTGTTTAAGTTTTGTTAAAGTTTTTGTTATTTGCTCCACTTTAAAAATAAAACTTAAGAAATAGCGTTTTCAGGAAAGTATATTTCAAGTTCTTTGAACTTCTTATTGTTACACTGAATTTTACATGTAAATATATCGAACGGCAAAGTTCTTAATCAATCTTATGAGTTTCGCGTTGCAAAGAATACATTTAATAATTTAATTTTAAAGAATAAACTAAGCTTGTATTAATAAATTATAAGTGGAATTTATAAAACTCTAATTCAAAAATCATATTTCTGTTTCTGCAATGATAATGCCAGTTGGTAATGATTAAAATTAAAAAGAGCAAAGTTGAATGCTATAGTTTAGTTGATTATTGTATTTCATGTATAAAAATTTTATAAATTATTTAAAACTAATATCAGATGTCGCTGTTGAAACAAGAATCAATTGACATTATTCTTTTAGAAACAGAAATATGGTTTTTGAATTTGTTAACAGAGAAATATGACCAAAATATATAATATTATTGATAAGATAATAAAAGTTGCTTTTTTTTCTCTATCTTTTAATTCATAGTTTATTGAAGTTAACTATAAATTCCAAATTTAGTATTAATCGTTTTATTCAGATTATCCTATTTTTATTTTTACTTTTAAAAAAGCTTTCATCTTTCTATTTCTGTTTTTTAGTAGACTTTCAGAAGAATAAAACTTCATATTTTTAAGTACTTATGAAAATTACTTACAAGATTAAATAAAGACAAAGAAAAACTTAAAGACAAAGGAATCAGTGCTCAAAGCTGAACTCCTAATATCTCAACCTCTCCCCAATGCATCAGAAAATGAAGAAATGTAATATTTTGCAGCTTTTTTTTTCGTTGGAAAGTCATTGCTTTGTTAATACGCCCCCACCTCCCACATCAAATTGAAAAGCACAACATTTTTTTTTGTTTGTTTGTTTTTTTGTTGTTTTTTTTTTGGGGGGGGGGAGGGAGTGAATGAACTGTTAAAACCACCATCACCTCTCCCATTGCTGGCTATACCCCTATGATCTATTCTATAGAGTAATGGTGAACAATTATTATGAAATTTTAATATAAAATTGTCAAAAGTCAGAAAATCAGACTAAATTATTGAAACATTGAATTAGGTCTGGTCTACACGAGTGGCGAAAACGTGGCATTAGCAACGCTGAGTTGCAAACATTCTTACAGGACCGCGCTAAATCCCATGTATTTCTATTGGAATGTGAAAGATCAGGGCTACACGAGAACTTTCCTCGCCGAGAAGGTCGGCGTTGGCAACGCTAGTTTGGTATACAAGGGGAAGGGCCGCGCCAAGCGGGGGTGCGAGGGGTGCACGGCACCCGAGCGGCACGTCCTGGGGGCGGCGGGCGGCAAATACTTTAGTTTATTAGGGGCGGTATCCCGGGGAATTTTTGCCTGGCACCCCGGCGCCAACATACCTTGGCGCGGTACTGACACGGGGCGTTGGTGAGTGTTAGCAACGATCATTCCTCGAGGGTGCACTTTCCTTTATTTTACCCCTAATAGGAATGTGTGGGGACTAAATTAACGTTGCATTAGCAACACCAGTGTAAACCAATCTAGCGTTGTCAACGCTCTGATGTAGATCAGGACATTGTTGGGGAATTGTTTTCAACGCCCGTGTAGCCTTATAGTTATTGTAGTCAAAAGCCATCCGATAACCACCCTACGAATTGAAAAGTATAAAAATAAATGGTTTTGTAATACTGAATTAATTTTATGGATATAACGATTAGCTTTTACTTAAATACAATTTAATTTCTTTTATATTTTGCTTGAGGGCATTAAAAAATGAGAATCTTAAAAAAGTTGGAGTATTCAAAATTGAATATTCCAAATAAAAGTAAGATTGCCTTTTTTCAATCGTGAAAATGACAAAAAAAGTATACATTTATTTTCAAACTATACTGGCTAAATAGTAACAATGTAAAATGCTGAAAAATTATTTTTCCATTGGAAATAGAAATCCGTTGTTTAGATTCCAATGCTTTTCTATGGGAATTTTTGTCGCCATCTCGCGCAATTTCTCGACAAGAACCCATTTGGAAAAGATTAAGTAAGTGTTGCCTTCGATAGGCCAATGCAGGCCTTTGGGACCGCAGGAGGTAACGCTCCCAGCAGGTTGGATCAATGGGACGAAGTTGAGGCCGGGGGGTTCAGCCCGACGCTCGCCCGCCTTTAACTCCCGGCAAAGAAACCTGGCACCCATTCTATAGAGGGCTGGGTAGGCACTGAGACCAGTTTGGAGGAGAATGAAGCGTGGAAAAATTCCCGCCCTCCGCCAAGAATCGAACCCGCCACCTCCAACCCGCAGCCAAGCGCCCTTACCCATTCGGCCACTTGGAAAAGATTTCAAATATAAAACTTAAACCGTCTTCTTTAATAAGCATACTAAGTTTTAAGAAAATCCAACTAGCAGTTATTAAGAAAGGGGTGAAGGAATAAGCAATTGAACACAATTCGACTAAATTGATGAGCCTCATTTTCCTATTGGAATTTAGCTAACAAAATAACTTATAAGATCTTGTTATTATGAAATGAATTATCTTTTTGCGTTAAGCTAAGACCCTGAGACGGCCGTTTCGAGTTTTTTGAGCTCTCGTCAGCCAGCGCTAGTCAGCCATTGCAGAACCCAAAAGGCGACGAGGGGAAGAGCAATTCGAAGGTGTTAAACATAATAATCCCTCAACACTAAAAAACAAAAACAAAAAACAACAACAAATGTGAAATACAAACACCTTGGACGTCACAATGTTCGCCGCAAAAGACATTTGTCCACAAGAAAAAAAAAAGAAGAGAAAAAGTTAAAAATAAGAAAACCAAAACCATCTAAAGGGTAAAAGAAAAGCCAAAAAATAAAAATTATGATGGACATTGTGACGCCCAAGATGTTTGAGTTCTACATTCATTGTTGTTTTTTATTTTTCTTTCTTTAGTTTAAAGGGGTCATTATGTTTACCACCTTTGCATCTTGTACATCATCCAGAAAAACAGAATTTGCGAATAGTCGTTTCTAAGTTCAGAAAGTCCTATTTTTTTTAAACTTTCTCTTATTACGATGAAGCGAAGGGAAATGAGAGTCGTTATGAAACTTCAACAAAGTCATTCATTTTTTTTTTAATAAATGTACCTCTACTGGAACGGAACAATAGAAGTCAAGCAACATCGTATGCAAATAAAGGATTATATTAAATGTTAAAATAGCTTGAGATTCGTTCTTAATGAGAATCTGAGCTTCTTTCGATTCGCTTCAAAGGTTTCCTCATATGGAGTTCAGAAGTAATTAACAGACGGATTAATTACTGCAAGGACGATGATTAAGAACTCTGATAAGCAAACATTGGATTCGGGGATGGAACAAGATCTTGATTCCAGCTCAAGGAATCCTTTCATGGCCAAAAGGATGGCGACGAGAGAGTGGGCGGTCAATTATACCGATCGTTCCTAAAGTCTGGATTCTCAATCTTCTGCTGCCAGAGGAAGAGGAAATGGAGAAGTCAAGCAAATACAAAATATAATTGAAATAGTATTTCAAGCAAATTACCACTGTTAAAGAATTTATTTGTTTATTGAAGTTAATATTCGAACAAATAACAGTACAAATAAAACATATTTACAGTTCTACGATAACTGGTTAAAGATAGCCTTTGATAAATTTACTTCAAACTTCATTCCGTGGGAATAATATTTATGAGTGTTGAGTAAATCAGTTGATTTATCCCATAAAGACCCATGACGGCCCTTGGGGACGCTTGAGATAAACCAGAAATAAAATGCGGTCAATTGGTCAGCTCAACGCTCGCCCGCCTTCATCCAGGAAAGAAACCCTTTTACCCATTCTACAGAGGGAAGGGTGGACCCCAGGGCCCATCTGGAGGAGAATCAATCTCGGAAAAAGACTCGAAACAAGCTCCTCCAGCCTACATTTAATGTATTAATGTTCATTGACTGGACGTTCGTTCAAAATTTAGAATGGTTCTTCCGATTGCAAATAAGATACTTTTGAAAGGTAACGAACCATTGAAAGATAACCTAACTTTAACTCAAAAGTTATGTTACCTTTCAACATAATTTATATATTTTTTATATTTTCTGTATTTCAACATTTCTGTATTGGATCCGAGATGTTTCTGTTTCCCATATCTCACACTTTCTCCATTGGTGACTAGATGTAGATCCTGACTGCGAGATTTCTCAGTGTTGCTGTAGAAGACCTTCTTCTACTAAGGAAAGTCGCTCTTTTCCATCTTCTTTTCTCATCTTATATTTATATGTGGCACGTTTAGAAAACACATCTTTTTGCTTTTGGAAGACAATCTTTTTTAACCTGCTTCACTGAGTTCAACTGCTCATGGAAAAAATATCTCGTTCTAATTTCTGTGTTACACTTTCGTTAATTGGTTTTGCAACAATCGGTGTCATCTCATTTAAATACTGAACGTTAATGGTTATAATCATCAACTATTGTTCTATCCATTTTCCGTCTGTTTATCTCAGGTTCCAGTGGATCGTTGGTGTGAGTTAGCATTGATATCGACATGTTCTTTTTTTCTATTAAGTCCCCGCAAAAATTAATAGTGATAATTAAGATTCATTGTTTCGATATTTTCACAGAAATAAAGCTGCCAGAAATAACCAAGTAATAACCACACGATTCTAAGCGAGCTGTAGTGATAAATGTCTCACTTAATTATAGTTCATCCCAATTTCCTTATGGCTGCTTTACACGCTCTCGAAAAATTGCCTCGGACGAGCTCAAAAACTTGCCGTTTGTCAGTTGCAGCTTGATTGAAAAGTGATCGCTTTACACGTTTCAAATCGCGTTTTGATCTCGTTTAGATCGCGATTAATAATACTTGTTAGCGAAGCGACAAAAAAGTTGATTTCGCAGCTTTGTTTTATTATTTATTCTCAACTCATTTCACAGCAGAGATAAAGAAAAAGGTAGAAAAGATCCCGGAGGAAGAGATTGTGGTGAATGAAGACAATAGATTGAAACTATGAGCAAAGAATATTCAGATTTCAGAGTGAAGTTAACACTGTCGTAGTTTTGAAATAAATTTTATCGCCGCCAAGAGCGCTGGTGTCGACTTGCTTATAATATTTAAAAAAAATATATTATTTAAAGTAACTGGCAGATTTTTCTGGCAAATGGGAGATTTTTAGAGCCACTTGCCTGTTTGAGGTAAGTTTTCAAGAGAGTGTAAAGCGGCCATTACAGATTACTAGTGACAAACAATGACACTGATGTCAGTCATCGTAACAATGGATTATTCATAGTTGTGACTTCACAGTTGTGACTATTCATAGTCTAACTTCATTTAAAAGAGTACTTTTAAATATAGATTAAAACAATACTTTAAAAAAAAATGCAATGATCAATATTATTCTAGTAAGAATTTAATCACAGTGATCTCTTTAGAATTTCTGTTTTCTGTACTTACTTAAAGGATATTTATCTTAAGAGCGTAATCATTGCTTTTTTTTGTGTGAATCAAATTTAATTTCAAAATTAATAAGTAATGTATGGTATGTGATTAGATTTTGAAATATGTGCTTTAATGTTAAACCTCTTTT
>JAFIDM010000005.1:26283547-26299565 GCA_023159025.1 Thereuonema tuberculata
AATGTATCGTTACAGGAATCTCTTTGTGACATATAGTACTTTTGAAACTTGTAAGGAATATGGCAACTGTATATGGAGTATGGCAGTTGTAAGAAGTCTCTTTGTAACATATAGAACTTTTAAAAACTATGTGGGAATATACCCTATTAGGAATCTCTTTGTAAAATATAGTAATTAAATAAAATTTACAGGAATATAGCATGTCAAGAATCTCTTTCTAACAATTTAATACTTTAAAAAATTGTATGGGAATATACCACGTCAGAAAGTATGTTCTATGTAAGGAGATCTTTCTATAGGAATATATCTTATCACTGTACAGGGTGGGGCAACTTCCTATAGACTTTTGCCTATTGTCCTTCTTTGTAACATATAGTAATTTCAAAAATTGTTTGGGAATATACCGTGTCCAAAAAAACATCTTTGCAATATTTAGTAATTTCAAAAAATTGTCCGAAAATTTGTAGGATCTCTCTGTAATACAATATTTTTCAAAAATTGTCAGGAATGTATCATGTCAGGAACATTTTCGCCATACATAGTACTTATCAAAACTATTAAGATGTAAGATTTAATCGTTTTTACGTTTTGCGAATATATTAAAGGAAATTATAGTTTTTAGGAATCTCTTTTATGTCAGTGTGTGTGTGTGTACAATTAAAGACTTAAGTAAACGTTCTAAAGGAAGCTGGGTAACTGAGCATGCGCACTTTTCGCTGTGGTATTACGATATCATCAGCATTTATATTACCTCGTACATTAAGTCTTGGGTTATATTTATTTTTGCATAATTTTTAATATCCGTCAGTTACTTTCTTGATACTTTCTAGGTTTGATTATCTGTTTAAATTAACTTTAGGTTAAGTTAATTGGGATTTACGGTCTTTCAGGACGTTTTGTTTGGAAAATAAATAATAAAAATATATCGCTTCCCGACAACAACACAGTTACGAGTGTGCGCATGCGTCAACTGCTGTGTCTTGTGCTAGCTTTAATCACATGTAATATAACTAGAGTCATAAAACCGTGTAGTTTAGTTAAGAATTCGAAACAAAAAATAACGCCTCAAAGCGTAGGATAAATAAAATAAATACAATAATTAAAATATAGAAACCAAATCCGTAGATCCGAAACAGCCGCTACACGGAATTCCATTAAATTATGATTAAACAGCATTCCTCGCTGAGTGTTGATGAAGGATAATAATCGCCTTGACATTACAGTCCCTTCTTGAGACTTCGCGCATGCTCGAGAGGAGGTTATAATGACCTACTTGACGTTGCTTTGGGAGGAGATTTCACCAGGGAGAGTGCTGACCTGTTCCTTGGCTCCCTGAGACCCTTGACAATGATTACATTAGGCAGAAGTTCCAATTGTCCTCCGTACGGACATCTTCGTAAATTATGTTATCACAGGGTCATTGGGTGGCTTCCTGACATCTGCACATGCAAACACTGATCAGAGATACCATCGTTGCGCTTCATTCACGTTCTTTACTAGGACTTCAGTTCTGGTGAAAATATTCATTTTTAATTTCTCCATACGAACATAATTTGGATAGGGTAATAAGCAGGCAGGCAACATACAATTGCCAAAAGTAGATCTAATTTTTCCGAATCTATCTAATAATTTTACTTTTTTAAGTAGTGTGAAGACATAAATTATACTAAATGTTTTTATACCGATTTCGAAGGATGTTCACGTTGTTTTCTCCCTAGAATAATTTTAGACCGTTTTAAAGATTGGTACGTAAATGTATGTTTTTAAATATGTGTGTTCCAATTGTCCTCCGTACGGACATCTTTGTAAATTATATTATCACAGTGTGGTTTCCTAACATCTGCACATGCAAACACTGATCAAACGTATGTGTTTATATATATGCATGTGTTTATACGTTTATGCATTGGTATATATGTTTCTGTATGTATGTTTACATTTGATGTGTCTTCGCATGTATATATCGTCGTGGTGACCGCAATAGGTCGTATGTCACAAAAACTCAAGTTTCGTTGTCGCATCAAAGTAACCAATATAGCCATTGTTAGAAGCTGCAAATCATCCTACGTCAATCAGCCAATCAGAAAAGAGTATTAGTGTGGAGTTGCAATTCGACGAATAAGAGTCATGAATGTTTTGGTTACGGTAATTCGTCTGATGTCAAGGTACAATAAAATGACATGCAAACTATTGCAGTCACCACGACTATACACATTTACCTGTGAGTAAGTTTATGCTTATAATTCTCTGTCATTAACATTGCTATGGACCCGATAACTCGAAATAATTAACTCAACTTAGGGGCCACTGAGGAATGTAAACCCTAAAAAAATTAAAAGATAATGCACTGATCGACATCAAATTTTGTATTTAATTCTTACTTTTCGTTATTACTTCTCTTCAGATCACGTGTCTAATGGGTATTTATAGATTATGTTTAGACCCAGTGTAGAATAATGGAAATACTGTAACTTACTGAATGAAGCTTTATATTTAGGATTTTAGCTTTTTTTGTCTAGTTCTGATTAGATTTTGGTGCTTGATGCGTCGTTTTATAAGATGCTTCAGAATATAAAAATATATTCTACAGTAAAATAACTAAATAATTCTGAGAAAAATATACTAAATTTCATGAAATTTTACATTTGAAACTTTAGAATTAATGAATACATCTTATTAGATTTTATACATTAAGCTACCTAAGCCTATTTTATGGGGTGCTTTTAAACGTTTGCCAAAATTTCATGTCCTTATGTAATTTACAGAATAATACACTGGTTTACATCAAATTTCATACTTCAGAATTTAACCTTACTGCCTAGATCTCTTTAAATATTGGAAATTAGACATCTACTTTAGTTATTGTAAGATTTACTTTTCAATTAGAAGTATGGCCGTTTCTAGCTCAAGTAATAATGCCATGATGTACATCATTTTTTTTAGTTTAAAGCGTTTTATCTTCAGAACCTTTTCATTCCCGCTCTATAATAAAATTTCAAGAAAAATACCCAAACACTCAGAATAATAAGCAATAATAAATTCACCATTATTGGTTGTTTTAGCTTCAGACGCTTCACATTGTTTGTTCTTACTATCCTCGTACCAAGATCTCGCTTTTTATTGGTGACTACTCCTAACTGACGATCGTCAAGGAGGGTTAAACAGCTGATCTAGAATTTTATTTAGTAAGCACTTGGTCTCACCAATTGATGTTTATACAGAATTAAAGAATTACTCCCAACAAATTGAAGAAATTTCAAAATAGAATGCCTCTGCATGAATCTTGCTAAATTTCTCTTAATTTATAAATAGCAATTTTTTTTATCTTTTAAAAGTTTTAAGTTTTTATCAAATTCAGCGCTTTAAAGTTTCGCTGATTTGTTCACAGGGTTAAAACAGACACAGTATTACTAAATATCGTTCTGAAATCTTTCTTCAAAATGCTTTCTGGCAAATTCTGCTACATAGAATTAACATATTTCAGTGCAAAGATCGTTCTTTTTCGAATGATGATGGAAATAATGCAAAATGATATTGCAATACCAAATTTGTGAGACTGCACTGAAAACTATCAGCGGAGCAAAAGCAGCGAAATATGAATGATGTCACCAGTGATCAATCCTTAACTCTAACTGGTTGAATTTGCGGCAAGCATGTTCTATCACGTTCTATTCTCCTGGATATACAGTATAAAACACGTTCCGAAACGTAAGTCCGATGGAACTGCACAATAAATGGTGACTGGTGATCTCCTAGCTTTAAAATCGAATCGCCTTTAGCTTTCTTCCATTGGTATTCATTTCCTTTTTCAACTTGTTTATTCACTGTAGCTGGATATCAAAGGATATTGGAGGTTTGACTATGTTTGTAATGCCCCATAGCTTTCATTAAAAAGAAAAAAAAAGAGGGGGGGGGGTAACTTTAGAACAAAAAATAAAAAGTCTAAAAGTAAATTTCTAAAACTTTAAAATAAAAAAAATCAAATTGATTTTGATATATATTCGACCAACTAAAGATTTTTAGAGCTAAAACATCTAATCAAATATACCTTATTGAAGTCTAATAATTCCCATAATTCAAAAATAATTTGTTAGAAACTTCAAATTGTAATGATCCTTATATATTATTTGTCAAAGATGTTTTTTTTTTGTCGGTTCGCTGTACCTCCCTTAATACTTAATCAAAACCAATAATTGAGACATCATTTTGAAGATTACGTTCACCGCTAATGACGTTAAATAAAAAATTTTGAAAATTAATGTTTTCGTTAAAAAAACTGTATTTTAAACACCTTTTTATAAAAATGGAGAAGACGCCATCTATTGACAATGTGTTTAACTAGCATGCACGACAGTTTTGGAGTTGTTTATTATTTCTCAAAGGTGATTTTTTGTTGCGAATTATTCGCACGGGTCAACTAGTGAATAATTATTACAAAATCTAATATTTCTACATTTTTAGAAATTTTTATCAAATTTAATCTCTCTCCTGATTTTAACACAACTGGACCCAAAAGAACCCACAATAACATTAAAGGATACCTTTAAAAAACCTTTTTTAAATATTTTCATCAATAAAATATTAAGAACAATTACATTGTTTTTTGGCATAACGTATATACATGATGATTATACGTCATTAGTGTATCAATAAGATTGTTTTAATATATATTAATGACTGATAAAAGGAGCTTGAACTAAAGTGATGCACGTTACAATTCTTTTTATTCTTGAAGTTTTTATTCTTACCAGAGAATGATTAAGTCTGAAGCATCAAGTCTCTCTGAAAACTTCATGAAGCTAAACTTACGATACACATCTGTTGGCCGAATTTTGGTTTATTTAATTTTTTAACTACTTTCCTAGCAAACTGATATACATCAAATAAGTATGTTTGTGTGTGTGTGTGTGTGTGTGTGTGTGTGTGCCTTCTTCTATTAACGTTTGAACTGCTTACCACGTGCACTACAAATGACGTATATATATATATATATATATGTAATGTTGTATCTTTAAATCTGGCTCTTGACGTGTCTATACGCGTCACATGCATCACTTAAGTTCAAGTTCTTTTTATTCGTCATTAGTATATACTAAAACAATCTTATTGATAGACTAATGATATATAGATGTAATTGGGTTGTTATTAATATTTTATTAATGAATATATAAAAAAAGATTTTTTTAATGGTATACTTTAATGTAACTGCAGTAGGCAGAAGCAAAAAAAAAAACAAAAAAAACCATAAAAAATGGCTTAGAAGCGAACGTGTTAATGAATCTTATTGAAACCTAGCATGCAGATTTAGATACTAGACACAAATTAACTTTTAAATATGTGAATTCTTTTCCACGTTGATAGTTGTCGAGAAATAAGCGCGTGCAGGTGAGAAAAAGTTCTACAGAAAAGCATTGGAATCTGAACACTGGATATTAAGCCTAGAAAAAATAAAAGTTAACATGCATCAATTCCAAAATTAATTTAAAGATTTACAAACCAGAATAAAATAGGTTCTCGCACCCTGAGCCGTCATCTAGAAATTCTGGGACAGCTGTTTCAGCTAAATTTACCCTTGATGATAAGCTCAGAGTGCGTGTATAAGTTAGCTTCATCTGGCTGATACAGCGTAATTAAACTGAAACAGCTATCCAAGATTCCCGACATGATGGCTGAGGATGCAAGAATCTATTTTTTTTTTTGATTTTGTGCATTTTTGATTTAATTTTTGGGTATTAATCCTTTCAGTTAATCCATTAATTTAAAAGTGAAATTAATCGATGCTACACAATTCGGATTTGGTAAATTTTTACAAAAGATTTGCAAAAGTTGTTCTGTTTGCATCAACAGATACGGTTTTTCTCGACTTTAATAATAATAATAATAATAAAAATAGTAAAAATTAAGAATAATATTTTAAGGAAAGTAGGCTGTATATTCTAGTTGTTCTCTTGTTGTTATAGTAAATAACATTTCAAGTTCATTATCGTTGGTAACGGCTTCATGTTTATTATTGTCCTGCGATCCACCAATTTGAGATCGCTTTCTCAGTGAATTGTTCTCCAGTTTCGACTACAATTATTATTGAAATCATTCTCGATCGCAGACGGCTTCTCTGTTTATTCTGTAATCATTGAAATAACACGCCTGAGGATTTGTCTGTCTGGTTATTTGATAATCTGGTTTCGTTTACTTGAAATAAATATTCCTTCTTTGATTAATAATCGAAAGCCTAGTTTCTCACACAATACATCGTCACATTATCAGAACCACAGCCGTACTTCCCAAAAATTACATTATCTACTTTTAATGCACTGATTGTCATACTACAGTATTATTCCTGCTTTTTAATGCATTCGTTTTGATTATTTATTCGAAGATATATTCAATGTAGCAGAGAAACAATTTTACTTTATCATTATAAGAATTCAAAACATTTCCTAAGCCAATTATTTTATGTAATACTTCATATTTCAAAATAGAGTATTAATAATTTTGGTTACAATAATTTAATATGCGGAATCAAAAACCAAGGATGAATAAACTCAAAGGCGTGAATGTTTTTTTATCAGACGGAATCGGGTACGGCCAATTCGTCCTTTTTAGGGACTCATCAGCCCGATCCACCTCCTCAATGATAAACCCAGATAGGATGGAGCATAAATAGAAATTACCTTCGCTCCCGAAAGTGACTTCCGAACAAAATAAACAACAATCAAAAATAGGTGCTCAAGTGCATTCAAAAAAGCCTTTGAGTTCTCGCCTTTCCATTTATGTTCACGGCTTACTGGCGTTTATATCGGGGAGGGTGGATCGGGCTGATGAGTCTCCAAAAAAGAACGAAACGCAGAGCGCATAAATGCTGTAAACATACTGAGTCACCGATAAACGCTGAAAATGCGAAATAAGTGCCTATCTCATAAAGAAAGTGGACAGTTGAGAAAAATAGCGGTATTAGCGCAAACCGAAAAGCGGTGCTTTAGTGAATACACAGGATGATTCCAAAGGTGGGTTAAAAATTTAGCCTTAGGTTCTACTCATGAAACTAAACAAAAAAAGTTCCTATAAACATGGGTCCAGAAATGAATAGTTTTCCAGAAAAACATCTTGTATCATTATTCAATATAGATGTGTTTGTTTCTTGTTGGCACAGTAAGATGCGAAAAAACGTATTTCAAATATTCAAAAAATGAACCACAGATAAGCAAAACAGGTAAGGAATGATTTAATAAACGATGTTATAAACCAAAATCAAACAATTAATGGACCCAGAAATGAATAATTTTCGCGCAAATGTAGTTTGCAAGATCCATTTGTAGCGTCATAAGAGTAAAAAAAATTATTGTTGCTGCAGCCGTGTTAACTTCATTCCCATTCGCCAATTTATGGACGTGTGTGTTTTATTCAATACCATTTATTAAATCATTCGTTCCCTATTTTGCTTATTTCATTTTACGAGTATTTGCAATACGTTTTCTCGCATCATACTGTGCCAACAAAACAGAATGAGAAACAAACACACCTACTTTGAATAATGATACAATACGTTTTTCTCAAAAACTATTCATTTCCAGGCCCATCTTTCTAGGGACTTTTTTGTCTGTTTTCATGAGTAGAACCTACGGCTCAATTTTTGACGCATCTTTTGGAATCACGCTGTCATTCCAATCCTTTCGCCAGTCAATTCCATTCTCAGATAAACGTACGAGTAGATGTACATTCAGTGATTCAAAACATAGTGGAGATTGAGCATGCAAGGCTGGGGATCTCCACGTAGACGACTGAAATGGGGAGGGATGAGAAAGAACGAAATTGTGAATCATATTTTGAGTGGGATCACAAATACAACGCAGCAAATTTTATGGAAACCCGTCTAACCGTTTAAGAGAGGAATTTCAGGAGTCAGATATGAGAGAAAGAAGGGTTTAGACACCAAAATAAACGGATCTATTTTTTAAGTACATCATAAATAAGATAGTACCAATTTGATGGAAATCGATTCAGTCCGTTTTTAACAAATAAACAGACAAATAAGAGAAAGAAAAACAATAAAATGGAACGGAAAGGCAATTGGGATGCTTATAACATGTTCAATCAATAACCATTGAAAACAGTTCGGTTTTCTTTTTTTTTTCGTTTTTGTTTTTTTTGGCTACAAAGATTATGATGACAAAATCATTCTAGGTACAATTAGCTTCCAGCCATTTTAATGCTGTGTGTGTGGTCGGTTCGCACACTCCAGGGAGCACTAGTGTTCCCAAGACGGCGAACCCCTAGCAGACTCCCTAGAATTACAAGGGAAAGATACTGGGTGGTTTCCCGTGGCCTTCCCCAGGACGCCATTAAGGAATGACGTCAGACCGAAGAGAAAGTGAAGAAGAGGCTACAACACAGGAAAGGAAATTTTTGAAACATCCATGCTCGCTACCGGGATTTGAACCCGGGCGCTGGCACATTGATCTCACAACAGACCGACGCCTGAGACCGCTCGACCACACCAGCGCGGCATTTTAATGCTATGTTTACACAAACAGACACAGAAATGGACAGAGAACAAAACAGTTCAAGTAGTGAGATTCCGTATTCTTAATATTAACTGTCTTCCTATTTATCTTTATTTCATGTTTATACGATTATCTTTTTTAGAGATCTGTCTCCATTCAGCTTTAAGGTGAGGCGGAAGTCAGTTTGGGCGATTTGGAAGTCGAAGTTCAAATCGTTCTCCAAGTCTTAAAAACACAACTAAAAATCTGAAAATTTAAAATATGACAGTTTAAATATGTATGAATCAAGTTCTCCTATTCTTGATTTTTAAAATGACAACTGAAATAATTACATTTAAATTAAAAAACCAGCTACTTTTTTTAAAAATTTGCTTTCTATTAAATATTTTAGCTTAAAAAGCTCCCATTTCTGTCTCTATGAATAAATAAGTAACAACCTAGTAAATGAATTCAAAATTTCCTTCACTTTTCCAATAGTGAAAGTTTAAAAAAAATAAAAACCATAAATCTAAATTATCAAATTTATGATTTTTATTTTTTTTAAATTAAACTATTGGGAAGGTAAAGGAAATTTTGAATTCAATGATTCGATTATTACTTTATTTATTCATAGAATCAGAAATGGGAGCTTTTTAAGCTAAAATATTTAATAGAATGCAAATTCTTTCAAAAAATTAGCTTGTTTTTAGCTTAAATGTAATTAATTCAGTTATCATTTAAAAATGAAGAATAAAAGAACACGATTCATTGATAATTAAACTGTCATACTTTAAATTTCCAGATTTTTAGTTGTATTTTTTTTAGCACTTACAGAACGATTTGAACTTATTACAAATCGTCCAAACTGAATTCCGCCTAACTTAAGTATCTGGACCGACCCTTTTAACCAGGTATTTCGAATTGCTTCACAATATGTCAGTCACTTAAGTCTGTCCAACTTTAATTCCATTATTCTATTCCAAAGGCTATTAAGCATAGATGATTAGACCCAAGGCTCCGGAAAATTCGAATTATTCTGATTCTTGGATGATTGGTTCTAACTCAGGGATTTCTAAACCTATCTCATTAGTTTTGCTGAACTGCAATTAAACCAGCTCTATTCCCCTTTATTGGAGCTTAGATATCCTATTTCATAATTTAATTTCCATTTCCAAATATTTTTATCAAATTTTCATTTTATAAAATGTATGTATATGCATTTTATTTCGTTTTCATTTTCGTAATTTTCGATCTAAAAAGATGAACAATGTAATAATCCCCAGAAATAAAGCAAATATAAGTAATGGGAACCTTATCCATAAACAAGAAGTCTGAAGAACATATAGCCTATAATGAAATAGTTCAAAGATAAAGCCTCTACATCTGATTAAGCTGTAAAAATTTAATTATATTTTTTTTTGTAAAATGACACGACCAAAGTTTCATTAGGAGGAGGAGGATTTGAAGATTACTTCTCCTCCTAATGAAGTGGAAACTATGGTCATGTCATGTTTATGAATATTTTATAAATTGTAATTAAATTTTTAAAGCCTAACAGATGTGCAGGCTTTATCTTTGAACTATTTCAGTAATAGGAGATGTGCAGGCTTTATCTTAGAACTATTTCGGTTACATCAGATGTGCAGGCTTTATCTTTGAACTATTTCAATTATATCAGATGTGCAGGCTTTATCTTTGAACTATTTCAGTAATAGGAGATGTGCAGGCTTTATCTTTGAACTATTTCAGTTACATCAGATGTGCAGGCTTTATCTTTGAACTATTTCAATTATATCAGATGTGCAGGCTTTATCTTTGAACTATTTCAGTTATATCAGATGTGCAGGCTTTATCTTTGAACTATTTCAATTATATTAGACGTGCATGCTTTATCTTTCAACTATTTCAGTTATATCAGACGTGCAGGCTTTATCTTTCAACTACACTGCTCACAAAATTTAGGGGATATTGCGAAATGAATATAATACACCCAAAAAACATGCATTTGAGTTTATTTATTAGAGAACATCATCAGAGAAGCAAATGACATGAAAACGGAAGTTGTCTGAATACGAAAATGACGTCAGAATCCATTTATCGGGACTGAGCAGGATATGACATCTGGACTGGGGCTAACATTCGCATGTCAAACACGAAAATTATGTTGCACATTGACTGTTCAGGAGGGTGTATGGTCACCTGAGACTGCTACAACACACTGACAGCGATGAGGCATGGAGAGGATCAAATTGTCCAGCAGTTCCTGTGGGATTCGTTGCCACTCGCGCACCAGGGCAACTTCCAGCTGAGGAAATTTTACGGGAAGTGATTGGTGACTGGCAACACATCTTCCTAGTGCATCCCAAGCGTGTTCGATGGGATTCAGGTCTGTGAAGGCCAGTCCATGCTCTAGATTACAGCCTCTTGCAGCATGTTGTTGTCAGGATGCGGAGATGGGGCGTGCAATATCGTCCATAAAAAGAAAGTTGGCCCTAACTGCTCTAGCGTAGGGTACAGGCTATAGAATTTCAACCCAATATCTTACAGAATTCACCGTTTCATTTCTAACAAAATGGAGGTCGGTACGACCATCAATGCTGATACCTACCCACATGATTCCACCTCCACCGAAGGAATGTCTTTCTTCCGTGCTCCACGTTCACTCCAGATCAGGGCACGACGATTGTCTGAATCTTGATTCGTCACTGAAGTGAACCGTGTTCACGGGTTCAAGGAAGATACATTTCAGCACAAATTATGCGGGCTCCGCGATGTTCAGCAGTTAACTATTGGTCACCGGGCATATCCACGTGACAGAGTCGATCGTGTCTTCTAAACCGATAAACTTTTAATCGCTGGATGAATGTTCTTGCAAATTATTAAGCGTAATGACTAACCTAGAATCTAACTTTTTCTTTAAATCTTTCTTTGCCTTTTTGATTCTTGAAGCACCTTGAACAGGATGTAGTAACACCACATCGATGCTTCTCGAATTGGTTTTCAGGTTTTTTACTTATATTATTTAATTTGTAACATAGGGAAGTTAGACTATCGAATCATGTGTCTGGGTGTCTTAAGAACTTTGGAACCCCTGAATGAATCTTTTTGAAACGTAATTTGCACATTTACGCCTAGAAACGATTTAACTTTTTTTTTTTTTTTTCTTTTTTTAATGTTCCTCAGTCCTATTAGGTGTGCTTATACAAATGCACATCTGTAATTATAGGCACTGATAGTTTAATTTAAATATATTTTTAATTTAAATATATTACAAAAAAAAAAATAAGAAAAATAAATAAATAAATAATTTAAGTTAGATTAATAATTTTAATAAATTGCTTAATTGCATAATATAATAGTAAGAAAAGGCTAATTAAAAGTACAAAAAAAGAAATTTAATCTTTATATTAATATTATCTTATAATAATTCAATAATTATATTAGTAAATACTTTAACATATTATAGTAATATTATAATTTATGACTTATAGTAATTTAATATTTATCTTATATTATTTGTAGTTTAATGTTTTCATTAATAATGTCATAAATTAGTCTTTCTTTTATATCTTTAATTCTTTGAAATTCATAATTTTCCCATTTAATTTGTTTAAATAGTTTGTATATTATGTGACCATTTAATCGATAGCCATAATTATTTCTAATTTTACTATTATTTAAAGTGCTGAGCCAGTTATTTCTAGTTTTTTTTTCTTCTTTACATCTATTTCTTTCTTTTTTTACTTCAAAGAAATTTTTTATTATTACTTTATATATGAATTTTTCTTCTATTGTTAATATTTTAAATTTTTTTCTAATACGATTTTTTTCATCTCTGCTTTTTTTATTAAAATCTACAAAACATTACTTAATATTTTAAAAAAGATCTTATTAATATTTTCCGTTTCCATTTTGTATCTCAAATCTTTCGCAAATGGGTTCTTGACGAGAAAGCGACAAAAATTCCCTTAGGAAAACATCAGAAGCTAATGAATTTGAATTGATTCCAAAACAATGAATAGTAATCCTTCAAGGATTCTGATATCCCGTATCAGACGCTTTACATCCTCGCTTTACCTATCCGTCTGTGGACAGGTATCAGCTCAGCAACAATCACAACAATTGAGCCTTCTGCATTCGCAACAATCACATTTATAATACGGTTCTAAAACAATCACAACAATCACAATCATCGCAACAATTGCGCCTTCTGCATTCGCAACAATCACATTTTAATAATAAGGAAATTAAAGCAATATCAATTATAATTTCTTATACGTATCAGAAGCCATTGCGAAGCATTGTGATTGGTTTACTAATGCTAGCCCTATCTTGTTTAGTTAGTACATAAATTTACGGTTTGTTTGATAAAGTTAATCCTATTTCTATAATTTCAATAAAAAATATCGATTTAAAATATTTTTCATCAATATTCTTCTCCATTATACTCAAATAACCAAGCATAACTAAAATTTCAAATGACTCCTGAATTTTACTGGATTTTTGTTCTTTAAAATTTTTATTTTAAATTTTAATTTTAATTTTTAAGTGTATTTATTATTTGCATTTAAACTACTTTGAAAATAAACTATTTAAACGCTCCATATCCTTTCTCACAGCTTGAGCCTATTATCGAGGGTAAGTTCGGCTATGATTCCTGATTAGGATGAAACAGCTGTATCCGATTCCTGTGCACTGATAAAAAATAAATTTATTTAAGTGTCTACTGATGACTTTCTTGCTAAAAAGCTTTTCAATTTTGTCTTTTCAATTTTATTATTGTTTTAGGATATACTGTTACAAACTGCACTTAGTATATATATTTTTTTTCTGTCTGTGATATTTTAAATACTTTTATTAATCTCTATTTTTTTTATAAAAAAAAATAAGAAATTTTAAGCAAGAAAGTAGAGTTCATGTTCTTTGACGAACTTCTTTTCAAAATAAATTTTATGAACATATAATTTTTGAATTTTGAAACTTTGTTTGAGTTTCTTATGTCTGTTTTGTAAAGAATAAAATAAAAAAAAAGTTTTGATTTTTTATGACATTTTCATCACAGTTTTTCATTGCTCTTTTTATAAATATAAAAAAAAAGAATAAAGACTATATCACACGAATAATTTATGTTTCGAATCTTGCTGAAATAGATCATAAATTCACTCAATTTTTCTTTCTGACAATGTCTGTTCTATTTTCTATAAATAATAAAAATTGAAGACATCTCATAAATATTTTATGAAAAGGTTTTATTGTCTAATGTGAATATGGATGGGAGATTGCTTTTATTTGAATTTATTTTTTGAGTTTTTATTTATAGAATAGTCTGCTCTGATTTCTGAATCCAGGAATAACAAGAAAAATATGCAAGGTAACATTTCTCAAACAAATTTGCTTTTCTTTATAAAATTGTTTTCTTAAGCGAAGAGCTGTTCTCTATCGTCATTTGGAGGCATTCGAAGGAAAACAGGAATTTCATTATCTAAAAAGCAGTTATGAGCTGGAGGTACATTCTAAATACCTGGAAATACGAGAAATTTTGATCGAAAAATTAACTCCATTCTTGTCAATGAAAGTTGGAGTGGGTCCTTAAATTTCGTTGGTCGCAGGGTGTGTACAAGTTTCATCGAAATCGGTGCAATGAGAATAAAATTTTATGGTCCATACACAGACAGACACTGAAAATTGACAATTTTTGTCATTTTTTTTTTTAGGGAAAAATTTACTGCTATTTTTTTTTCAATAAACTTAATATTTACAAGTTCACTAAAAACCCGTCCAGAAAAGGTTCGTGAAAAATAATTTCCACTATTCGTTTCTGAAAATAAAATAAAATGAATTTCTTATCAATTCCAAACAGTCAAACAAATAAAAGATACAGTGAAGGGAGAATTGGGTCCACTTCTAGTAATAGAAGTAATTGAAGCAAGAATGCTCTATTGTAGTTACCGAAAGCACAGGATCAGGACCAGGAGATTCAAGAAGATATAAAAAGTTACAACTTTTTTTTTATTTACAAATACAAAGGATGAGAGGTTGAACATTTTTAATGAAATTATACAACCAAGACTTTTTTTTTTATTAGTATTATACAAAGTAATGATTTCTTATCCATATATATTAGAAATATTATGACAATTGGATATTATTCCATAAAAAATACGTATATGTAATAGGCGTATGAACCTTCCAAAGAGGTCCATTGGCTATCTTGATCAGTTCTGATGTTAATGGACCTGTTGGCTAAAAGCCCGACCTCATACTAGTCTCGTTGGTCAAGAAACGTCGGGAGCCTTATCTCCCGCGCGCCTGCATGGTCTGTTTGGGACAGGCCTGTTGGCTAAAATGATATTGATATTTAAATTGATTGAAAGTTTATTATTAAGAAATTCAAGGAATTCCATTTAAATAGTTAAGATGGTGTTGAAATTGATAACAGTTGTCCTCTAAATGAGAGATGGCCGGCGGAAGTTTGAACTGCGCAGCCCTTCCGGTAGCTGATCAATTATCTTTTCCTGTCCCGAATGGACGATGGCGTCTGTTTTACCTGAGAAAGACATGTTGATAATGCCAAATTAAAACTTCTCTCGACTATTCAGCGTTATTTCAATACCAGTTGCTAACAATAAGTATTTATATAAATAAATAAATATATATTATTTATAAATACAATGCTCTTTTGCAAAGTAACAAGCGATTACTGTAATGGCGGCGTCCCGTCAAAAAAATCAGACGGAAGTGCCTGACCAGACTAATCGATCATACATGCGCAGATCTCACAAAAACAGGGCGGCCATCTCTCATTTGGAGGACAGTAATAGATTAGATATTGGTTTAATAAATAAACATCTAAATTCTTATAAAACAGTAGAATTTTAAAAACTTGATTATTGAGAGTGTTAAATTATAACATCACTTATTTGTAATATTCAAATTTTAAATCTCATTTTTAGATATTGTTGTTACTAAAATTTAAGAATTTAAATATTATGAGGTTAGAACAGGATAGGTTTTAATTGGGCCTGCCAAATTGTAAACTGTAATAAGAATCTGCAATTATAATTAATATCATGTTTATCATTTTGTTGAGAAACTAATTGTTAAATCAACAATGTAAGAATGGCTTCAAGAAGGAAAACCGTAAACATTCTTTTCGCAAATTTCGGAAAAATTAAAATATATGCAATTCGAGAGATGAATTATTCTTTTTAATACGTACTGAAGGGTAAATCAACTAATCTGCTTAGACGGGGGGAGGGAGAGAGTTGAAGCAAGGCTTGTGTAGGCGTACTCTACGACATTTTATACATAATGGTAAATCAGTGGTTTAGAAAGGATGTTTCGCGAAATTTTATAAGAATTACGGATAACATTTGCAGATGGAAAAGTAAAATTTATAAATTTTATAATATAAATATAAATATAAATTTTATTTATCATGAAACAAAGCTGTAAAGTAAATACAGGTATTCGCAAATAACGGTTTTAACATATTACTAAGACTTCATACACGATATTATGGTAGAGAACAATGCGCG
>JAFIDM010000005.1:26304565-26315887 GCA_023159025.1 Thereuonema tuberculata
TTGTTAGTGTGATTAATTGTATACACAAATTAAATAAGTTCTTTAGTTGTTTGTTTTTTAGACTTCTACACAGAGCGAACTTCATAGCAGAAGCCTTTTATTCCCGCCCTCTGACCGTCTGCCGCGAGAAAATCATATCTCAGGAACGACATAGGCTAGAGTATTATCTTTACCTCGCTCAAATAGACCTCGCTCGACTAAATCGCATTGCACATGGATCCGAAAATCGGACGGCGGATCTAAAAATCAGACGTATTCTATTTCACTTAAGGGTTTCCTTAAGACGAACATTCATTTCGGAGAATTCACTGTATTTCAAACAACGACTTTTGTGTCTTTGTACTTTTCTTCTTAAAATCAAAGTAGCGTTGGTTTCCTTAAGACGAATATTCATTTCGGAGAATTAAAATAAATGAAAATAAAATTAAAATAAAATGAATGTTTACTTAAGGAAACCCGTAAGTGAAATAGAATACGTCCGATTTTCGGATCCGCCGTCCGATTTCGGATTCATGTGCAATGCGCTTAACTGATAACCGTTGAGAACTCGTTTCTAGCTCGTGTGATTCTCAAGTTACAGGTCTCTTCTAGAATTTGATCTTAATTTAAAAGTTTTATTAAAATCTTGTATATTAT
This sequence comes from Thereuonema tuberculata, assembly GCA_023159025.1. Lineage (NCBI taxonomy): Eukaryota > Metazoa > Arthropoda > Chilopoda > Scutigeromorpha > Scutigeridae > Thereuonema > Thereuonema tuberculata. The sequence continues at coordinate 26,305,202 of JAFIDM010000005.1, forward strand.
AAAAATGTATTTCTTCTTTTTTTTTATATTTCTTCATTTTTCATTTATATTGATTTCAACTAGAATTATTATATGAATTAGTTACATGAAGCCAATTTTCCTTTTCTCTTCTTGAAAGAAATCTTATAATAATTGGTATATTTTTTTTTATAATGGGATCTCCCAAATCTTTGGAAAGCTTCAGTTTTTACTGGGGTGTTGAAATTGTAAATTTTCCGAGATTTTAACATTCGCTTTGTATAGAAGCCATGGGACATTTTGAGTTACTGGGATCGCGCTATCAAATAATGAGTTCATTCAAAAAGGAATAAAATATCACTTTTTGCCATAACCGCTTGGAATCGATTCTTCTTGGATTATCTCGTACTTACCAGCGGGAGACAGGGGGATGCCTAGTTTTACTACAAAATCCTTGATCAGCTGTAACAACTCACCAGTGTCTACTCAGGAAAAAAAAATATTGTTTTCGTGCTTTTTTTTAATTCTTAAATCTATAGTTTTAATAATGTTTGAACAAAACCGACGAGATCGATTTGTATTAACTTCCCTCAAAACTACAATCCCCGCGGTGAATAAAGATCCTCCCAGAATGCAAAGCAGGTTATAGATTGTCCTTTCCTGGGCGACCGCTAACATTGAAACAGAAGAGAAGCGATCTCTTCTCTTTCAATGTTAGCGGTCGGCCAGGAAAGCTCAATCTATAAGCTGCGTTGCATTCTGGGAGGATCTTTATTCACCGCGGGGACTTTATAGTATGTTGTCTTAATTGAAAGGATATAATTAATATTAACATGAATTATTTATTAATGCAATTTGTTATTATGTTATTTTATTTATTATTTATTTTTATTGTTTATTTTTGTATTTATTTTAATTACTTAAAAACTGTATTCATAATTTGTATATTTCTAGAAGTTTCCAAAGCAGGGAATTCTCGAAAATTCACTGTAGCGCCATCTGGCGAGTAAATTTTTTCATATGAACTCCCGTGGTTGCACAGAGAAAGCTGGAACGTCTGTATTCAGAAAGGTTCATCAAAGCGAATAAACTTTATTTCATCAATTTTTTTTTGCAGTTTATGTTTATTAATTGAAAGAAATACGTAACAATTTAATAGAATAATTAACTCGTTTCAATTAATAGTATTTTTTCCTTCAATTAGAATAGTCTTTCATTTAAATTATTTTATCTCATAAAAACAGCCATATTACAACAGGTAAAATGTAATTTAAAATTTACATTTTAACTTAATATGTAAAATATCTTAATGGGAAGATTTCCGATTTTTGGATTGATTTTGGAGTTCAAATGATCAATAACCTAAGTTAAAGCGCCAAGTATGTCTTTGAAGTTAAGAAAGTTGACCTTCACCAAGTTTGTCCCGTTAATTACTGAAAAAAGTGACTTGGAAGTTTGTCAAGGTTGAGGAATTTCATTTCCAATATCTGAGAGACTGACAACAAGGTCATGGCCTTTCTGCGTGTGAAGACGTCAGTTGACGTGCGAAGCCTTGTGAGTTCTATTTGAACTAGGAATACGCTCCGTTATCCATCGTGTATTGGGGGCTAAGCATGTAGTGATGGAGGTTAAGTATGAAGACTAAGGTAGACGGAGATCAAAATCATTGTTTTCAAAATTTAGGTTGCTCCATAAATAAGCTTTGTACTAAATTTTATGAAAATCAGTCACGCTGTTTTCGCGAGGAATGACGATCAAATGTGCCTCTGTTTTAATTGGACTACAATCTATGAACACAATTTTATGGAAGTCTGCCCAACCGTTCCAGCGTATATGCACATTTAAACAAACAATGAACTAACAGAAAAGAGAATTGTTCAAGTGGAGTAAGATGATTTCACACTCGCAGTCAATAAAAATATTCAGTGTACATGTTCCCATATAAAGCTGCAGAGATTGTTTTCTTTTATATTAGTCGATAGTACAGCTATCTTTACATCTAACTTTGGATACATTCATTAAAAAAAAAAACGATTTCATCTGCTTTTCCAATTCAATAATAACGTCCTGATTTTTTGATTTTTGTAATTTAACAGGCTTTGTACATTTTAACCATTAGCACATTGACTGATATGATGAACTGGGTTCTCACAATGGCCTATTTCATCAAGCGATACTGAAAATTTAAGAAGCTATTAACAGTTTTAACATATTACGTCATAAAAACATAATAGCAAGGAAAACAAATGTTAAGTTAACCTAAGGCAATATTAGAACGCTTTCGTTCATCCAGGCTTCTCTTCGGAAATACTGCTTAAGGCAATTTAAGTATTGCTGAAGCATACACTGAGTTGCTAGTTTTCTATGTAAAGATACTGTAAGTATCCCAGTGTAATATTGCTGTGTTGAATTTGAATACGTATTCAATAGGACCCGCTCATACGCTGGGTTACTGGCCAGACTCTCGCCTATAAAAACTCAAAAACTTGCTAGAATACCCAGAGACGCATTGCGCACATGTAAACAGACTAAACGAGAATGACGACGAGAGCTCTACTTGCCGGCAGCTAACGAGCGCGTCACCGCATCATGCTGAAAAGGCCGAATGAACGAAGCAAATACTTATGGATGTTTGAAAAGCACAGCACCAAAAAGCGGGGCCCTAAAGCATTCGTAGACTCAAAGTAATACAAAGTAGAATACTAAGTTTTTAATGTTTGGAGCATTTTTTGAGCAGCTTCTTTTTAATATGTTAAGTCTACGTAATGTTGTATTTTTTATATATTTATTTCAGCTAGGGATTTTTAACAATATACAATTGCTTACATTGTGGTGACGGAAATTTAAAAAAAGAATTTATTTATCTTTTTTTCCCTCAATTACTTTAAAAGTTTGATTTTAATAAAGATGTTATTACAGGCATTTCACACAAGACTTTACCCAAAATTCGTTGTTTTACATAATTTCAGGTTTCGATTTCAAGCATTCGCGATCATGTTAAGTTAACCTAAGGCAATATTAGAACAGCAATAAAAAGCCCAATGTTCCCTCGTGGACGATTATCAATATGAGATCATTATTTATTATTTATAATTTATTATATTTTTAAGCAATAGGTGGATATTATTTATTATTTATTTTTATTATATCCAATATAATTTTTGTACTTTTTTATGTAGGCCCTACTATAATTTTGTAATTTTGAATATTTTTATTATTTACTATTTTTTAATGATTATCTTTGTTTTGATAATATAAAATTCAATATATTCTAAATGAATTTAAATCTACCTTCCTTAATGCTTTTTTTCTCCCCAATGAAAAGGGATGATACAGATTCACGATTTTATAACCACAATGACGCAATCATTTATCATCCAATTGCAATTCAGTATGACGTTGAACAAGCAATCATGTCATCAGCATTTTGTGGCATTTCGGGCAACATTAGTGACAGATGCTGGTAGCTGCGGTCTCTGCCCAGGTTCTTGGGGCAACGGGATGTTGTAACTTTTGTAGATAGTTATCTAGTGAAGAGATAATATCTGACACGTGAACGTAGAACATTTAGAGATATAAATTTCTTGATTTATAAATTCTGCGAATACTTATCAATTACATTCTGGTTTTCTCTGGAAAAAGAAAATTACAAAATAACATACAGTGTGCTCTAAGGATTAAAATGTCGTTTTATTAAACTTTTATATATATTATTTTAATATAAATTATTTTAAGATATTACTAAAATCATTTTGACATTTTCGAACTCAAATTTATATTTAAAATTCTTCCAATTCTGTTTAAGTAGATGAAAAAAAGTGTACCATCCAGATATGAGTGTGTAACGCAGTTCCTGAAGATTTGATGAAGGTGTAGGCCTGGAGCGAACAGCCCGTTCCAGCTCATCCCACAAATTTTCAATCGGGCTGAGATCCGGGGACTAAGCGGGCCACTGCAGAAGGAAAAGTCATCGTCATGTTCCTCAAACCATCCCGTAGTGATGCGGGTTTTGTGCACCAGCGCATTATCCTGCTGGAAGTAGCCATCTGCATGAGGATAAACTGTTAACATGTACGGTTGCACTTGATCAGCTACGATGTTTAGGTACCCTCTGGCATCCTGACGTGCCTCCAGAGGTATCAATGGATCCAACGTGCGCCAGGAAAACATCTCCCAAACCATGACACTGCCCCCACCGACTTGTTGTGAGACACAGCATTTGCGCGCATAGCAGGGGTGTAACTAATAAAGTGGCCAGACAGTGTATATCGAAATGAAAGACGCCGACACACAAATAAAAGCTAAAAATTTTTAACACCTTAAAAGATACAAGGACTTTCGCCTTTTCAACAAGGCGTTCTCAACTGATGGAATACAAAATGACAAGTTCTTAAATACAGCCTGAAGCCGATAAAAATTGTAGGTGTGCTGATGTAGATCGAAGAAAACAATTCCTTTCCACAGGTGTTGTTTACTGTATTCATTGCTTTCAAAACTCGTGCTTTTACACAGGTGAGAGCAGACAAAAGCTTCATAAACTGTAATGCAATTAAAAATTAGAATTTTAATTATTCTACAGCTTTTAATTATTCTACCTGCACACTTGTATAAGTCTAAATTCTATCACTTTCAATAACAGTTCCATTTTACGCAAAGATGCAAACCATTTTCTACGTAAGTGTAAGGAATCTGTCTTTATTCTTACCACTCCCACCTGGTTTAATGACAGTATATCTGCACAATCAATAGCTGAATATGGTTTTAATAAATCCACAACCTTTCACCATTACCCTTCCTATCTATTGAATATTATTCTTATAAAAGAAAATAAAAATATTTTTTTTTTCTTTTTTGTTTCCTTTCTTCCTTAAATAATAGGTTTCCACAGACACATGGACTATTATCAAGATCAGGGTTAAGACTGATAACATCACCATGATGCGTTCCCATGATGTTTCAAAGTTCTTCCAAGCAGTACCGCCATTGATTCTTCGGCAACAGCTTTTCATTGGTCTCCATCAGCAACCTTCAACCTTCCATTTTTATTGGCTTCAGACTGTATTTAAGGACTTGCTAATTTTGTATTCCGTCAGTTAAGAACGCCTTGTTGTAAATGCGAAACTGGTCCTTGTACTTTTTAATGTGTTAATTTTTTTAGCTTTTATTTGTATGTCGGCGTTTAATTATCATTCCAAGTACAAATGTCGGCGTTTAATTATCATTCCAAGTACAAATGCACACGTTAAAATTCACCTTATTTATATATCATTACCACAAAACTCAAAGAAACATAAAAGCTACTCTTATTTAATAATTAAATGAATACGAAATAACATTATAAAAAAGATGTAAGTTTTCTTAGTGAACAACTAGGATTCGGATTTATTGGGACTTAAAAGTTTGCCGAAAATATGATACCTAAAATCAATGCTCTTTTTGTCATAGAACGCATTGGAATAGCGTTCCACCACCTTTTTTCGACGGATTTTTATTTAAATTGATGTTTGGTCCAAATAGAATTGCCCTGTTGAGCAGAGCAGGTCGGCAAACGGCAACAAAATTATTACGACGGTTCTGCTTGTGCACCGTATTCATAGTATTATGAATATTATATAAAATTGCAAAAAAAAAAAAAATTATTAGCATTCCACCACTTTTTTTTTTTACAAAAAGAGCACTGCCTAAAATCATCGAAAAAAAAGTTACAGAAAGTTGTAAAATATGGTGAAATAAACAAACAAAAAAAGAAAAACAAAGAAATACACACAGACCGTCATTTCTCCTTCCCCCCTTCTCCAAAAAAAAAAGAAGGAAAGATGGAAAGAAGAGGCTTTCATGAAGTATTTCGTATGTTTTTGAATAGTTTCACAGGATCTAATGCACTTCCGTTGTAAACGAACCAAAACTGATTCCGGAAGACCAGTGGTTTTTTAATGAATTACCGCTTTCTGTAGACGACATATATGTTAAAATATACAACACTTTTATAAAATGCAGTAAATAATTTATTCGCAAATGAAGTTGAAATCACAGCAAGAATTTGTTACTTCCGGAATCAAAATCGGCAATTGAAATATATACAAAAAAAATGGGCATTCATCTAGCTTTAATAATGTAGTTTAAGGGAAAACAGGAGTGTTCTAAATGAGAGTAACTGTGCTTTTTTATGTTCAAAATGTAAACACCTATGTACAGTAAAACCTACTGAATCAGTATAATTTGAGAATTGTCTGTGTAAAATAATAGATAATATATATATATATATATATATTTACAGCATTAACAATTTAAATAGAAGTTGATAAACATCAGAAGGAAATAACAAAGCAAACAATGCATTAAAGAGCACATGAAATAATAAAAGGTAAAGTGGAAATGCACTGTTTAGGGAAATTAACAAATACAGTGAAACCTCCACTAACGGACACTCCCGAATAGCGGACAATTTTGCAATCACAAGTCCCTTAATATAGACGTTTCCATGTATTGACCTCCGATTAGCGGAGTTACTCTCAATAACGAACAACATTCTACAGAAAATGAACGATCTTGTGTTGCTTTTCAAAATTAATAGAATCAGTCTAGAGTAATACAGTAATACGTAGCGTCCAGAGGAAATTTTGAAATTATGGATCACGAACTCCAACGAAAACTTCAAACACATCAAAGTTCGGAAACGGAGACAAGTGCGATCGACTCTATTGTCTTCGATTGGTTTTGCGCTGCACGAGCAAAAAATATTCCCATTAGCGGGCCATTATTGCAAGAAAAGGCGTTTGAAGCAAAGGGGACTCTGAAGGCCTTGTAAAGTTAAACGATTTAAATATTCACATTGAGAAACATGTTTTCAATGCAAAAAAGGAAAGTTAACTGATTACTTTAGTTAATAAAATTAATTTTCTAATCCGTTTGTCTTACTTAAAATAATGACAAAATTAATACTGTAATTAATTTTGTCATTATTTTAAGCAAGACTAATGGATTAGCATTCATTTTAAAAGGAAAATAGTAAACAGTTTGCAGTTGTTCATATTTTCTAATTTGGCAATGTTAAACCTCCCAATAACGGACGAAACTTCCGGTCCCGTGACTGTCCGCTATTCGGAGTTTTCACTGTATTTGTTTTAGGATTTGGCAATTAGTAATGTAATGGATTCAATTTCATGATAACATGGAGACTTCCAGGAAAATATCATGAATAACGATTAAAGTGCACTTTCCGATACTCGTGTTTTCTTTTTTTTTCGAGTTGTGAGAATATGGTTGCTTTGGAACTACTTTTAAGAAGCCGGATGTTGATGAGGGATGTTTGAACTTCCTGTGAAGGAAGTTGTTGTTGGATGTCTTAGTTTTCGTTGACGGAATAATTTTTCTAGGCAAGTTTATTTAAAAATTTAAGAATTTCTCATGCTGATAATTGATAGTCAAACTTATTTAAAAATGGTTTCGCCCGATCTTTTACTAGAAAAGCTAACCCTCATCTGCGATCTTGGACTAACTGTACGGAAACGCGTCATGTCTCCCACGGTCGCCTTCGGCTCCGTGCTCGACACTTCTAGCCTATTAATAGCTGCCTGCGGCGCGGGTGATTCTAACGTTTTTGTTTAATAAATAATGTAAATTAGGCTTCCTTTATGTGACGGTCTCGGTTGTTTGTGGCGGATATATTTGAATTATTCCGTTGATGAATGCTTGGAACATTTCCTTATATTTACTGTTGTATTTTCTCCGCCACATGGATTCCGCTAAATATGAATCGAATTGACCGTCACATTTTCCTCTTCCTTGTGTTCTGAAGCATCTTTTAATGGCGCTCCAGGCGCTTTCAATTTTGTTGGTGTTACCGCCAGTTGTGGGATCTTTGAAGTTTATGCTGTGATTGACAGTCAAATGCTGTATTGTTCATCGTTTAGTGGTTTGTTCATCGTTGTAGGATAACCAGAAATTCGATATTAGAGTTGTTCTAAGTAAAAATAATTTTATTAATAGCATCCAACAATACTTCTTTCCTTGTATTTTCAACCAAGACAAAAAAACACGTGCTCGACTTTTTTTCAACTCCACCAAAGACCTATTTTCTTTTTACTCTTCTATCCCTGCCATACTTTTGTTTTCCAAATTTACTTTCATCAATTTCCACAATTATACCGGGACCACCAATCGGAGAATTAATATTCATCAACAATTCCATACAAACTTTAATTTTCAGAAAATTTTCTAATCAACTACAAATTCATCTCATCCATAACCAATCATTCCGTTTGTCTTTCACCCACAAATACATAACCATTAACACTTCACTCAGAGACAAATTGCTCTCATGATCCCTTCCTTACAGATCTTTTCACATAATGCCTGTTCTCTCTTTCTTTTACACGAAATACCCAATTACAATCGTCATTTATATCGTTCCTTTCAACCAAAGTTCTGCTCTCTCCAATCTTTGGACACTTACACTCTATAGCAATTAATCCAAGACTCATACAGAAATCAATGGCAGAAATCATCTGTCTTCTCTCATTTTCGCAAAAAAAAAAAAAAAATCATCAGCATATAACCAGCATATAATTTCTCCGGGCCTGTCAATTCAACTTCACCCTGGACCGTCAAGATACCTTCAGAATACTGGAGCACACGTCGATAAGAAGCACATGGATAAAGAATAAACATCACGTGATGTATCCTTGCGTTGCATCGTAAGCGATGGAAACGGTAAAACGCCGGACGGATAGGTATCCACCGAAAACTGCTATTGGCGGTGCCGGGTTGTGTACTCAAGCCTGAATAACTTTCATGGAGAGTATCAAAGGAGAAATATGGTTAAAAAGAGAATCATATCAAGTAGAACAACGTCGTGAGTAGAAATTACACAGAATGAAAATAAGCGAGAAATAACCTAATAAATTATTCTTCATTTTCAGCAAAAGAAATGCGACGAATGCAAGTAAGATTTTTGACCTGAGGCTACTAAGATTATTATATTTAAGGAACGGATTCATATCAGTAATCCGAATGTATCTGTTTCATGCCTGGATGAATGTAATCGTTTGTTTCCAGCCTCAACGACAGGAAAAGAACGACAAGATGTCATGTTGATGTAGTTCGATTTTGCTACGCATCAGTGAAAATATTAGAAACAATTTTATTCAATCAATAACGAATTTATTAATTGATTCTACGAAGAGCAATTAAATATTTACCAAAGAACATTTATTTAGTTCAATAAGTGAATATGTATTTTAAGTGCAATTTGAGAGTAGCAGCGTTTATCGAACAAGATATTTTTATCAACTGTTCTAAACAACCTTTTACAGAGACAAGTTATTATCCATTACTTTAAAAAAACAAATCACTCTGCTACCAACTAATGTGGATTATCCCACAGCCGTTTGAGTAAAAATGAATTCAGACCAAATACATGCATGAAATCCCGGCTTCAATAATGATTGAAGAATAATATGAGAAACACTTCATTGTGACGCTGAAAATAGTCTACGAAGCAATCAGCTTTTTTACTTATTAACGTCTTTGTGTAGCAAACCTGGTAACAAAATAAAGAAGTTGCAGTTGGATCGTATTTGTATCTGTTTTTATCACAAATACTTAATAGAAAATTGATATTTCACGAACAGCATTCGAGATGCTTCCAGAAAAACTTAATTAGCAACGAAAATCTTAATAGAATTTCCGTCTGAAAAGCTTAAGCGACTGCGGGATTGAGTTTCCGAATTACCGTCGTTGCCATCGAGCATAACGAGAAACGTCGAAAATCACAAAGAATTTAAAAAGAGAAAAACGAAATGAATTAAAAGCATTCATTAAACGAAATGAGTAAATGACTTATATAACACAATGCATATTTTCGAAGGCTAAACATAGTTATTTGTTGGCCTTAATTTGTAATGATGAGAATTCTTTTTCGGTAATTCAGGGGTGTCAATTTTTCACGCTAATGGAAATTGCTGTGACATTGTATTAGATGGAGTTTAAAGCGTTCTGTTCATTGTTAATCTGCCGTGATGTTATCGCATACATTGCTCACTTCAATGGCAAGTCTAATGGTTGTAACAGAAACATGGCCGCTAGTTATCTACAGAATAACTCTTACACCCTAGTTTCACGCAAGATAAAACTCGCTATTTAAATCTAGAATTAGTAACATCAGATCGTCATTTCAATGGGCTGTAATTTAGATGAATTCATAGAAATACCGTAAACGAGTTTTTGAGCAGACATTGTGGGGGTCACTGTTCACGGAGACATCGGACTTCTGTAAGAAATCGATTGAATCACCCTTTACGATTTATTACGATATTATATCCTAACACTATCAATAAAACATTGATCACAGCAATATCATAAATGTCGCAATTAGGTTAAAACAGCTGTTTCTCATAAGAAAAAATAATAAAATAATACTAAAATATCTGCTTGTTATTTATTAAATTTTTTGATGAAAATTTATAAGATCGCTTTTAAAATTGGTGCAGTTATTATTAATGCAACTCCAACAAAACTTTTTTTTTAATTTTTTTTAATTAATAAATTAATTCAGTTCAGTTCCAAACTTGACTCGTTGTTTCTTCGCTCCTAAAAGACTCTCTCCCACAAATACCATTACAATATCATTCAGATGAAAACAAAACAAAATAATTATTGTAGCCCATATTAAAGTACTATAAGATGGCCTTGTCATTAGACTTATTCATAAGAAAAATGTAATCATAA
>JAFIDM010000005.1:26320887-26350818 GCA_023159025.1 Thereuonema tuberculata
GGTCTGTTTGTTGACCTTATCAATAAGTGTGATGTCAGATCTGTTGTGATGTATGGTTTTGTTTGTGTGAATGGGGCGGTCCCAGTACAGCTTATGTGAGGGTGACTCTAGTACGCTTTGTGATATATACTTGCTGTACGGGACGGTGTTCTTAATAAGTGAGTGTTTGTGTGCTAGTTGTTGATGAACAATCGACGCTACCTGAATGTGTCGATGGAGGTAATCTGTTTGGGAGAGAAGGGGACAGCCTGATATTATGTGGTCGATCGTCTCATGCGTAGTGTGGCATTTCCTGCATCTGTCGTGATGTGTTTGCGTCATGTAGGATGTGTTTCTTGTAGTTGCGTGTGGTGATGACTTGGTCCTGCATCGCGATCATGAACCCTTCAGTCTCCCCAAACAGCTCGCCACTCGTCAGCCATCTGTTCGACGCTTCCATGTCGACATGAGGCTGGCTGAGTTCGTAGTGATGTCTGCCATGAAGTTCCTTACGAGTCCATGATTCACGCAGCTGCTGAGTGTGTGTGTTAGGGGTGGCGAGTGTTGGAGAAGGGTTTTCGAGATCAGGGGTGTGAGGTGTGTGTCAGCCTTGACAATGGTTGAGTGTAGTAAGGAGTATTGTGCTCTTTGGTGGAAGTATTCCCGAAGTGTGTGTACCGGTAATTGTTTTGCGTATAGGGTGATGAGATTGATGAGTCCTCGGCCTCCCTCCTTGCGGGGAAGAGTCATCCTTTCCGCAGCGAACTTGGGGTGGTGCATGTTGTGTTTCTTGAATGTAGTGCGTGTTGTACGTTGCAGTGCTTCGAGTTCGGTGTTTGTCTATGGAATTATGCCGACCGAATATGTTAGTGTGGGGACGGCAAAGTGTTGATGGCTTTAATTTTATTTCTGGCGTTGAGTTGTGTTTTGAGGATGTTTTGAACGTGAGCTTGTTCTTCTTCTTCTTCTTCTTCTTATTATTATTATTATTATGTAAAAGATTCAAACCTTGGGTTTCCCCAGCAAAATAACATGGCAGGTCAAGGACCAAAGCACTTACTGCTAAGTGTAAAGAAGTATGCAAAGATTATTATTATTATTCTTTTACTTCAATTAATTTATAGAATTTGAGTGTAAAATACATCCCCAAAATATTTTGTCCCCCCCAGCCCCCCGGAAGAATTTCTGCAGGCGCCCATGAAACGAACCATTTCAATTCACTTCTTTTAAGATATTACTCACGGTCACTGTAATATTAAAATGGGTAACTTTAATTTCACTGAAATTTGAACCTACCTTAATGAGTTGCTTCCGGTTGATGGAGTGATGACTAATGATTAACTAATTCAACTATTGATCTAGTTAATGCTTAATTAGTTCAACCAGTGTCGGTCAGCTTAGCAAACAAAAGTTCATAATACGCTATAAACAAAAGTTATTCCACTTCAGACAACTTCCAACAGCACAATTGGAAATGGTGAAATTTAATGTGAAAAAAGAAAATGATAAAAGAGTAAGAATATTTGCACCAAGAAAAGTGTGGAAATTATAAGGAAAGAGAATAAAAACCGATGGCTCTTTTATTCTTGCACTTCTTTAGTTGTCTTTTACCTTTATAAATAAAATCAGTTGATGTCCGAAACGTTTTGTTTAATTTTCTTTGCTTAATATACTAGATGGCTACCCGTCGCTTCGCGTATGTAACGCAAAACGTCATTTTATTTATTAAAAAAACAAAACAAATTACATCAAGTAAGAACTAAAAACAATTTAAAATTTAAATTTTAAAGAATACAAGCAATAGAATATTGAAATCCCTTTGTAACAGTCGGAAATTTGTGCAGTTGAGTTGTCCATGTCACGATACTCCTATTGCCTGGCAACAGACGTGCGAACTTCAATTGTTGCGCAATTCAATTGTTGCGAACGTATACATACAAGCTGTTTTTTTAATAATATAGATTATACTCTTGTCTTGGCGCATTTTTTTTTTATTCTTTACACCTTTATTCGAATGATTTGATGTTTATTATTAATAAGTCTACTTAATAAAATTATTATTATAATTATAATTATTATTATTATTTATTGGCTTTAAGCCTATTGTTTCAGCCCTGAAATACATATATAACCATAGATAGAAGGAGAGAAGAAAAAAATAAGCAGACAAACATAGCAAAGAAAAGCAACATCCTTGGCGGCCATGGAATTCCAACCTACGAGGGTGGTTAACTAAGTAATGCAACACATTTTCTTTCTCAAAGTAAATTTGTTTTATTGTACTTTTAAATATATCACCTTGTTCCTCAATTCTTTAACTACAAAATAATATTTTTAACATAATCTCGTTCAAGTCAATGGCCTTATGCCACCGAGATGTCAGAGCTTGTATGTCTTGACGGTTCCACTCTACTGGTCTGTGCCTCAGCCAATTGCGTCAAGAACTTCCTGATCGTTGCCATATCGCTTCTCGTAGATTGCATCCTTTAGAGTCCGAATAGGTAGAAGTACGAAGGTGCGAGATCAGGGCTATAGGGTGGATGAGGGAGAAAAGTCCAGTGAAGTTTTGTGATCTCCTGGTGCATACATAAAGTTGAGTATGGTCTGGCGTTTTCGTGGAGCAGGAGAAGTTTGTTCACGTCTTTGTGGCCACGAACACGCTGGAATCGTTTGCTCAGTTTCTTAAGAGTCTTCACTTAGGCTTCTAAGTTGATCGTTGCACATTGCACGTTGCAACACTGCAGGAGTCACAGCTGTGTGCGGCCATCCAGAGCGCGGGAGATCAGACAGCTTCTCTTTTCCTTCTTCCGATAACGACAGACGATTCGCCCAACGAATCGTAGAGCTTTTATCCACTGCCTGGTCTCCGTAGACATTCTGTAAGGACTTGCGAATATTTGTCACGGTCTCCTGTTCAGCCAGAAGAAATTCAATAACCGTTCTTTGTTTGGAACTCATCTCATTCATAGACGACATCTTGAATGCTACCTACAGTGGTGCCGCACAATTGTTTCATCATTTTTCGCTGAGATAAAGCGGGAATGCTTGAAGATACTTTACAGAAAATTTCACGTTTTTCCATCAAATATTAGCCGAGAAAAAAATGTGTTGCTTTACTTACTGACATGACTCGGCTACACGATAGCTTATTTAAGCTACGTATCAACTTAGATAAAATCAAATCATAATTAGTTCCGACATTATTAGAGTTCAAATAAGCCCATATCGTCGTATGTAGGGAATTTTACCAATAAAGTACAGTCAAGTAATAAAGCGCTTGATTGCGGGCTGAAGGAGCCGGATTCACTCCCTGCAAAGTAGGCCATTTTTCCACACTGACTTCTCCTCCAGATGGGTCCTAGAGTCCACCCAGCCTTTTCTAGAATGAGTATAACTTCCTAAGCGGAAAAAAAGGCGGGCAGACGTCGACTGACCACACGACCTCAACTTACCTCGTTCGACCCCAAAAGTCACATTAATATATAGTGGAATATTTTTACTTTTCAACCTCTCAAGTTATTATAAGGTCTGCTTAACAACTAATGAAATCACTCATTATTTCGAAATTAGCTTGAAAGCGCCCTTTCCCTCTTTTTATCTTTTGTTTAGGAAAGTGTGAGTTTCTTTGCAAGAGCTTTTCTGAAGCCGTATTTTTATTTTATTTAGATAGTCCAGGTTTTAGATCAAACGTCAATTTTCGGCATTTTTTTGGTTTTTGGTGGGTAAAAATTCTTAATTATCTTATGTTAATTTAATTAAAAAATCGTTATTAGGTTATGTTTAAAATTTACATATTGTCAACTAGTTTTTAAAACTTTAATAATTGCTTTTATGTATTTGTTTAGTTTGTTTTAATTTTACTTAAATGAGTTTCATATGATAAGTTATAATTTTATATAAAAAAACTAAACTACATTTCTAATTGAGAAAATAACAATGAAATATTTGGGATGCACCGGCGGGGTGGATTTGACTCAATGAAAGATGGTCTTCCTGCGCTTTGCTTGTACTTCGATAATAATGAATAAGAAAAAATTATACTTTCTTTGATATTAAATAATACATATCTAGCTATTTTTTTTAGTGCATTACTAAAAAAAAATACATACATATCTTAAGAGAAGACCCGAGACACTGTGGAAAAGAAAAAGGGTTCGCTATAGCAATTATTCGTTATATCCGTTCTTTGATGAGGCTTACTATTTTCATCATCTCACATTGCTTTACTTTATGTATGGAAAAGGAATTAACATAAAATTAATGAAAAAGACATTTTAAGAATTTGCAATGCTTGTCTCGAACCCACTACCTCCAATCCGCAGCCAAGCTACCCACTCGGCTATTGGGCCCGTAGTTAGATCCTCTACTGTCCTTAAATATACATGCCAAGTTTCATAAAGATCCATCCAGTCGTTCAAACATGCAAACAAAAGACTGACTGATTTGTTAGCCTCACCTTTCGCATAGGCTAAAAAGACATGTTTTAACAATTCTTAAATTGCATCCAATTCTCCATTGAAGTTGAATGTTTCTCCTTTTACCGAAGATTAATCAATATTTGATGTAAGGATCTGTGCGCTTTCGCTTCTACGATCGTCTAAACCAAAAAATATTGATCGTAAAATACATCATTTGACAGTCATAATCTACAGTTCTCGTTGTAATCGTGGTCGTTACAAACAAATTCGACTTCACTTTGGATTCAAGTAAAGTTATTTTTTTTTTATTTCTTCTGCGCATGTGCGAAAGATTATTTATTTAATTTAGTGCATTAATTAATGTTGCATTAATTAACAAATAATAATTATGAAGGAGACAGTTTTATTGATAACGTACTATTATTTTAACTGTATAGACAAGTCCCAACTTACGACCATGTGACATTCGATCTTTCACACTTACGACGAAACAATCCCTTACAGTCTTTACAAGCAGTTTCGAGTTCCATCCGATGACGGTCGTAGTCGTAAGCATAAGCCAGACAGCGGTCGCAAACCTCACTAAGCTGCTAGAGATATTGAGTATCAAGTTTGTAGTACTTTACTGCTATAATTAACATCAAACGTGTTTAGACATGTAAAATGGGAATTAATACTTTACATATACACTGTATATGACTTTCTACTTACGACCAAACCTACTTTATGACGCGTTCGCGGGAAAGTAACAGTCGTAATTCGAAGACTATGTATACTGTGAAGACAACTCTGTGAATACGATTTGGCCTTTATAGTTTTAATATATTTTTTATTACTATTTTAGTTTCGTTTCTTGGAAAACGAGGCTAACGAGATCACTCAATATCGGTGTGAATAGATGTTATTTTCCTAATAATAACTGAACCTCTGAGTGGATCTTCTCGAAACTTGGCTTGCATGTTTAGGATTAAAGACAATTTAACTTTTTATATTTGAATTCTTTCTCATGAGTCCTTATGAGAAGTCAATACGTGAAGTAACAACAATTCGTACAGTAAAACATTGTAACTCAAACGCTGATGTCTGACAGTTCCTTAATTCTTTTAACTAATCCACGAATTCCGCGTGTTTTGACATGATTAAAAATAATCGGATTTAATCAAAACATAATTATAAATAATGAGGATTGATATAACTTAAATATTCTAAGCTTCTTAAATTCCACAGAACTACCTCAACTACACAATATTTCGAAGGTCTAACCGACCTTCTTTTTCAAGCCCTACATCTTAACGGGAAAAGTTTTAGTTTGGAAAGGAGAGAGATGGTTCTCTTTTCCCGTTAAGATGCAGGGCTTGAAAAAGAAGGCCGGTTAGGCCTTCGAAATATTGTGTAGTTGATGTACCGTAGTTCTGTGGAATTAAAGAAGTTTAAGATATTTAAGTTATATAGTACTTTATTTATGAGGAATTTGATTGTAATGCGGATTGAATTTTTTCTCTCCAAAAAATGGAAAGTTTCTACTGTTTGTAGTCGACAGTTCTTGTCATTTAAAAATGAACGTAGGGTTTTCGGTTGTTTTGGGATTTTTTACTTCAAAAAAACAAAGAAAAAATCAGAAACTTTGTTTTCTTTAAGTTGAAATACTTTTATTATCATAAACTAAAGACACAATTATAATAAGAATTTCGAAAGAACATAAATACTACTTTCTATAAAAGATTGTTTCACAAAGATATTTTTAAAATATCTTTACGAAATAATTCTAGAATTTTCGTTTTCTCTACTAGAATAAAAGTAGTCAGTAAAACGTGAATAAAACGATAAAAAAAGGAAAGCCTATGAGTTGTTTTCAAGTTACAATATCTACTGAATATAAAAAGCGGAAATTGTACATTTTCTGAAAAAAAATATGTCTAATTTACTTTTCTAAAACGAGTTAACTTTAATTATCAAACCGTGAGATAATTAATGGAATAATAACTTAGCATTTTAAAATTTATTGTTGAAAACAATGATGTATTAACAGAAATAGAATAGAAATCTGTAATTCAAATATTCATAAAATCTTAGTAAAGTGGATATGTGATGTAGATCAGAAGTAATTTAAACACCAGACCGGAATATCGAAATAAACGAAAGTAAACTTAATAGATAGATTCATGCATATTACATTTCACTCGTCGAATTCACTCTACGTGGATTAGGTACCCATATTGCATTCGCAGCGGTTCTCTTGAATATTCTATAGATAATGACATTATTACTACTTACAAATTATCTTTATCGTAGTGTTCTGATCTGTATATTGATCGTATATTTTGGAATATTAAAGCGAACATGGTTGCTATGTCTTTGGTTCCAAACAGTGAATTTCACTTTACCAGGACTTGAAATTTACAAACAGTTATTGAGTAATATTCGTCTATTCTCAATATGTATCGTAGCAGTAGAATTCATAATTTTTATAGTTCATTGAATACACATATGAGTTGGGACTAACCATACATTACAGTTCAGTTCATGAAAGAAGAGCTTTTGATGACGTAATTTTCTTATGGGTTGATGTTTCCAGGACATAACAGCGCCATCTATTGCTACTATTCGTAACTGAAATCTTATAAACATTATGAAAATATTCTGGTGTTTCTAGTTTCTACAATTACGAATACACTTCTATATTATTGCTATTATTATTTTAATGAATTTAATGTTTTTTTTTAAGATTATTTTATTGATTTTTTTTTTATTAATTGTTGAGTTCATGTTGATGACGTCATGACTGGTGACGTTTATTCCAGACAAAATCAATTGTTACGTAATGACCATATATGGCAAACCCTTCTTTTTTTGAAAACTTCTATACGACTAAACCTTTCGTTCTTCTTGTCCCAGCCCGCTTAAATAATCAAGTCCCTTAACAAAACACTAGCCTCATCTACTGCTCTAGTATGTTACTGTTTAACCATTACACATTTCATTCTTACTCTACTTTATCACATAAACAATAAGATTTTACATTCACATTAACTATTAATGGAAACTGTTGACAATGACATCCTCAGTGGATACAAAAACTCAGCTCACAATGAATACTATGCAAATTTTCGGGAAGTTGTTTCGTCTTCCCTTTCTCAAGCGAACATACTCTTGCTTATTTTGGAAGAAAAAACCAACAAAGTGGATAACAAATCCTTAAAGGTTAGTCGAAAGCTTCAGTTGTATGTATGCTTTAATTGTTTTTAATGTAGTTTTTAAATGTTGTTCATATAGATTGAATTTCTTTCTTTGTAATGGACTCAAGACGGATAGATTTCAATACTTTCTTAAAGGGGAATTTCTGTCGCCTTCTCGTGCTTATTTCTCGACTAGAACTTATTTAGAAAAGACTTCAAACATAAAAGTTAGATTCTCCGTTATTTTCGAACATGCACATCAAATTTCAAGAAGACCATCCAGCGGTTAGTAAAATTTTTAGATAAAAGTCGTTTGGCGCGGACAACACAAACAGACTGACTGCTATAATGAGTCTCACTTTTCTAATAGAATGTAGGCTAATAAAATAGGCTTAACATTGCTGCAATGTCACGAAACTGTTATTATTTTTCTATGAAACTGCATTAAAGTGCTTTACAAATAATAGGGAAAAATAAAATGAAATCTTTTGCTTTACGATCCTGATTCTATCTGTTACAAAATTAATATCAGAAGCACTTCTTTTTTCATTTCCCAAATTCTCTATACTCTAAAGCAGCGGTATTCAAACTGTGTTCTAGGGTTCCGTGAGAATCATCCCAGAGGTTCCGTGGAATTAAAGGAAATTCACAAATATAAATAAATACAGTGAAGTCTCACTTATACGAAACTCACTTATACGAAACATTCAGTTATACGAAGAATTTCTCATTCCCGGCGAAACCCCCATAGTCCTATATGTAATTCACTTACACGAAATATTCACGAATAATTTTTGGTTCCCCCTCATATTCCTATAAGTGAGACTTCACTGTAGCTTTATTGCATCAAAATCAGTTTTGAATTGATGTGAGAGGCGTGTGCCGCCTTTTTCTTTAATTCCGTTTTATAGTCGTTACGGGATGCTAATTTAGAGGAATCATGAAAACAATGTTACATAAGGGCTATTCATTTCAAGATTCTTGTCCTGAAAATTTTCGATTTCAATGCTAAACTTCGGCCCAAGTGGTTTTGCTTCTCTATGGAAACTGATATTTTTAAAAAATACTTCAGCCTGCGAAATGTGATTCCAGAAATGATGCTAAATGTTATTAACCAATCACATCCTCTTTTAGAAGCATGACACGTGTTCTTATCGATAGTTTTTGTTCCGAAAAAAAAAAACATATTCAAGTAATAAACAAATTAAATAAAAAATCACATTCAGTTTAATCATGCTTTCATAAAATTTATTTGCCTGCATTCAGTAGTTTCTGTATAGATTAGGATAGGTTTCTAAGGCTCACAGTCCATAGGGCGCTGATGGAGCCCTACAACGTTTCTTAGACCAATAGGACCTCTTAGATGAGGTCGGGTGGACAGTCCGGCGCTCGCCCGTCTATACCCCCAGGAAAGAAACCGGATACCCATTCTACAAAGGGCTGGGTAGACCCTAGGATCCTGATTTCTGTTTACATTGTATAAAATGTATTATTACAACATTAATTGCAACATTCTGTTCAAATAAAATGCGTTGCAAGAAGCTTATTCATTGATGGTTCCGCTTTTCACTAAGCGTTCCTCGGGTGTCCAAAATTTAAAAACCACTGCTATAAAGCACATAAACCTCGAACTGTTTCAAAAGTCCAAAAATTAAGTTTAATGACAGTAAAACTGCAAAACGTGAAAAGATTCTGAGATCTTCACGATATTCACAAGCACGCATTACTGATAACGTAATCCAACCTATATTGATCGCAACACATCGACTGTCGGAAATAAAATAGACAAACGAAGATCCAATTCATTGATATTCCTACTATCTCGTCTGAGTGTTAATGATAGCACGTTGTAGATGTAATGATAATTCAATCTATAATTAATGTCGTAAATTTCAATGCCAAAAAAATGTGAAATATACAGTTTATAGGAGCATATTTTAAATAGCAAATCTACATCCAACTATGACTCGAACACGTCAACAATAATTAAGTGCGAATCGTGTTCAAAGACACAATGAAAACATCAAAGTATTGAAAGAAAAGAAACATTATGCTTAAAATTTCTGTAATATTTTAAAGGTTACATTTATTTTCAAATTGTAAAATAATTATTTAATTATAATTAAAAAATAATTAAATTTAATTAGTAAGTTCTCTAAATCGGATTACTTTTTATCATATTACATTAGTTAAAATATCAGTCCGCGCTGCCACGGTGAAGCGGTCTAAGGAGGCGGTCTGCCGCGTGGCCGATTTCCGTACTATTATAAAAGTTACTTCATCTCTAATTTGATAAAATTGATAAAATTGATAAAAGTCCAGCCCGCACACAATGATTAAAAATTAATACATTAAAATTTTTAAAAAGTTAAAAACAAGAGTCCCTAGCTTTCACCAACAGTGAGACGTGGCTCACTGTTATCATCTTTATATCATCTCTAATTGTCAAATATGCACAGTAAGCGTATTTAGCCTACTTTACCCAGAAAATGAAGTTCAACAAATCACTCAGTTTCTGTGTGTGTGTGTGTGTTTGTATAGCCCTATTGTCCTCCAAATGAGAGATGGCCGCCCTGTTTTTGTGAGATCTGCGCATGTATGATCGATTAGTCTGGTCAGACACTTTCGTCTGATTTTATGACAGGACGCCGCCATTACGGTAATTGCTTGTTACTTTGCAAAAGAGCATTGTATTTATAAATAATATATATTTATTTATTTATATAAATACTTATTGTTAGCAACTGGTATTGAAATAACGCTAAATAGTCGAGAGAAGTTTTAATTTGGCGTTATCAACATGTCTTTCTCAGTGAAAACAGACGACGGCGTCCATTGTGACAGGAAAACATAATAGATCAGCTACCGGAAGGGCTGCGCAGTTCAAACTTCCGCCGATCAACTTTCATTTGGAGGACAGTAATAACTTTGATGTGCTGGACCTTCATCAAAGTTGGTATGCATATTGAAAGGCGAAACATGATTTAATTTTTATGTTTGACTTTTTTTAGTATGTGAAATTAGCGTGGAGAGTAAGAAAAATCCCAAGAGAAGTACATTTCAAAAAGAATAAAAAAATTTGACGGCCAACACACAAAATAGTTTAAAAAAGTTTTTTAACACATTAAAAATACATTTGGATCACAACCAGTATCGTCCTACACAGACTTTAACGAGTGTCAGTCGTCAAAGTCCGTGTAGGACGAAACCGGTTGTGCTCCAAATGTATTTTTAATGTGTTAAATTTTTTTGAAACTAGTTATGTGTTCGCCCTCAATTTTTTTATTCATAAACTATGGCATACGTTAAATTAGTTTTAAAAGGAAGAATGTGTCTAAAAATCGATATTAATTCGTTTAGTAATCTACTAATTTGCACACTTTGATATGATGAAACTTAATAGGAGTTGGGCAATTTAAGGGAATGCGGATTCATGTATTTTTTCCCCCAGAAATGGAACATTTATATTACAAGTATATTTGTATTTTCGATGGAGTTACGTTCCGATGAATAGGTCGTAAGTCGAGAATTATATATAGAAGTCAAAGTACACATTGCAATACTAAGTTACACATCTATGAATTAACTTTACAGATAATATACACCATGCAAAAATAATGTTATTGAATTCAAAAAAATGCACAAAAAAAGTTATTGAAAATACTGTGAAGTACATACACACTGCCTAAATAACAATAGTACAGCAATACTTGCAATTAAAAAAAACACACAAAACATACACTATCAAATATTTCTTGTAATTAACAGAGATTGTTGATAGTAACATATAAAAAATAAAGAATATGTACGTATATCTGTAACTTAGCTTTTTATTATTGTTATAAAGTACTGTACTGTACAGTATTACAGTATGGCTATTAATTTTCAAGTACTGAAACTTCTGGCCACGTTGTAATCATATACGCGATCACCCCAACTTGTAATAAAGCTGACGTATATTAAAATATTCCAAATGCGTTGTGCAGGTATAACAAAACAGAAAATATTAATAACGTTGTCCACTGAGGAAAAGGTCTTTCTATTTCCGCTCATACAGAAAGGGAAAACAAAATGTTCCAAGTTTATAGTTTGTGTCTGAGCAGTTTATTCAACGCTTCGATAGACGAGCAATCAGTAATTCTGTGGCATTGGACGTTGTAGACAAATTCGAAGCTCCGGCAGTGGGTTGCTCCAAGAGTCGTCCGAAAACAGTAGACACCAACGACAATCCATGAACTTGTTTTCAACGAAATTTTGCAATCGCCATGGCGAATTTAACGGGCGAATTCGGAATGTATATTCGTAAGTAATTCAAAAAAAATCAGTGATAACCCTGTGAGCTCTTGTTCTTGCCAGAGAACAAGTTCTTGCCTTGCAATATGACAATCCGCCCTTTATTGACAATATCTGGTTCAGCGCTACTTTCATATGCCAGAACACGTAAACAGGCACAGCAACAAGTTTCTAGGCTTCCAACGACCGGGGAGATGCACAAAGGCTGTTATACGGTGGAACGTGACAGTGTGGTGAGTTGAATCAGGACACAGAGTTATTTCATTGCGGATTTTCCGGTTACAGTTAAACAAAACCGTTACATCTTAGGAGATTTTGCAGTTCACGGAACCTTTTCTTTTTATAACCAGTTCTTTCAATAGAACGGGGCGACAGGCCACACATCACTGCGTCGAGAGCATTTCTACGGAAAGCATTCAGAAGTAAAATGATTTCACGTTTCACTGATTTTCCCATAACCTTCTCACTCTTACATGCACATGTGTGGGCATGCTGAAGGAGTGAGTATTCCAAGAAAACTCTTCAGCAGCTCATCGAGAAAATCATGTATCATATCAGATGATACAGAACATGCAGCAGCCATTGTTCCGAAATTTGGCTACAAATATGAGGAACACTGTAACATCAAAAGTAATGGCGATCATTTGGAACACGCTTTTTTTTTAACAATATGCACACTGATTTACATTTATTTGTTTATTGTCGCAACTCGATGCAACTCGAATGGATTTGTGTCGTATCAGCGAATGATCGTAACTCGACGTATATCTACATCACAGCAAAAGTATAATTTTTTTAAAATAAATGAAGACAATTTCTTTGTATGGTTTCACGACTTTAAATCAAAGGAACAACCTTTCTAAGAAAAGGAGGTTTGAAGTTATTGGATCCCTATTCCATCCCTACGTCCATGTTTGTTGCAATGTTTGTTTTATTCACCTATTTGTTTAGATTAGGGAAGGGACCTATTTGTTTAGATTCTACGGCGTTTTAGGATACTCAGTGCGGCTTTCTCGTGCAGTTTCGTATTCATAAACGGTTTTCATAGGAAAGAGCAGTAAAGGATTACGTTATAAATAAATTGGAAATTTACAAAATTGATTGAAATAAAGTGTTTCTGTTTCGGTGCATTCCTGCCTCCCTTAACGGCAGAGTTAGGTTCCTCGAAAACATGTCTTGAAACTTAATTTCCGCTGAACGAACAGTGATTTTCGTATACCCCTACGCTGTAATTCTAGATACCTCTTAGCAAATTGATGTTTACTACTTTATAACTAAATACATGCCTTTCATTATCTATCGGGAATATTTTAATAGCGTACATACCGTGTATACAAATCTCTACTGACTGTAGCCTGATGAAGCCTCCATTACGTAACATGTGACTTCCAGTGATAACAGTTTTCCCTATCCTTGGTTTACAAGTTTCTGTAATATGGCATTATGTCTATTACAATTTTAGTCTCTTAATTTCTATATCTTTCTCTTCTGGGATTGTATTTCCTAAATACTTAAATTCTCATTATTGAATAGATTTGCTGCTAATCAATAGTTTATATTTTACTAATCTTACCTATGGAACGCCATAGATTTCGGTTTTCATTCATACAACTCAGTTACTGTTTTTAGTTTATGCAAATTCGTTTGGAGATAGTTTTCATTTTCTTAAGGCAATCTTTGATCATCTGCATTTAGTGAACCAGTTGAATTGTGTTTTCCAATTTTTATTCCTCAAACGTTGGCTGATTTCTAAACTGTTTACTTTTTTAACATAAACAGGGCGATTCAGGGGGAGTTACACCCACTTATGAGCTCATTTATAACGATATTTGAGCAAAAATGTAAACTGGGTCCTATTCTCAATATTACAGAGTTACAATAATGTTTTCTTGGCTTGTATGTCAAAGCTTATTACGTTGTACAGAAAGTTGTATCAAGTTTTAACTACAACATTAAATTATTCTGACGCACTTATCACAACAGTTGTTACCAATCCCATAAATTCTATCGACTTAACTTTACAGTTCATTTTTTTTACAGGTCACGAGTTTTTCATACTAATGAGTTTTCAATAAAAGAAAACATTATTTCTGAGAAATTCAAAAATATTATATACTTCTGATTTGTTTTTACTCCTCCAACTAACGAAAGAGGTCTTTTACAAACAATATTCACATTATTATAATCCTGTAAATTTTGTGAATAGGATGCGAGTTTATATGGCATTTGTTTTGCTCAAAATGTCATCATAAATGAGTTCCTTAATGGCGCTAACTCCTCTCGAATCAACCTGTATATATTAAAAAGTATTGGTGATCATTCACTTCCTTGAATGGAACCTATTTTGTTCTATAGATAAACAAAAAGAAAAAAGAAAAACCATCAAAATTCGGGAACCAAAAACCAGTACGAGGAAACTAAAAAGAAAAAAAGCTAACTCCTGCCATTTACACTTGTGACAAAAACAATTCTTGGCAAGAAAAAGCTCTCTAACTTAGTCTAAGATTATAATGAGTCTTTATGAATAACTTATCCATTTTCTCTCCCAACCAAAGATACTAACATCTACAATGTTGTTTAACTCCTATGCGTTTTTGCCAAAATTTAGAATGACGCCATGGCTGAACTGAACTTTTTTTTAAAAAAACAGTCTTTTTTTTCTCTGTATGTCTGAAAACGACACTTGGTGTTTCGTTATCGCCTACGACTGCTTTTCCCTCCATTTCCCGCTGTCAATTTCGGCGGGAATCAGCACGTACGATTCACTGGAGAACAGGAAGAAAAAAAAAGCCACCCGTTCCAACCAGTTCTACCTTAGACAGTTGACACCCCCACAGCAGTTCCTCCTTAGAGATTTCCCAATCACTTAACTCTTTTTTTTTTTCTTTACCCACAATTCAACCTATCATTTTCCTTATTTTTTTTTTCCTTCTTCATCTTATCGTATTTCTTCGGTGATTTACATTACTTTCCACATCTTTCCTTTCTAATTCTTTTTTCGTAATTTTTTTTTCCTCTTCGAAAAATTTTCTTAGAGGAAAAAAAAAAGTTAGATTTGTGTCACCTCAGGTTGAATTTCAAGAACCTATAACGTCTTCGACAGAGCACCTTCACTTCAGGTAAAAGAAAAAGAACACTTAAGAAAAAGGATCGTAAACTTACGAATATCTAAAGTTCATCCACAAAATTATTCATGTTATATTTAACCATAAATCTCAAACATAAATTGTGCTGTTTTGTTCAAATATTTTTGCTTAATTTCCTAGGAAAGTGTGGCTCATCAATAGGTCTGTACAGTGTCCATCCATAACTTTTGAACAACTGGAAAGATCTGCTTGAAACTTGCAATGTATATTTAAGGATCACAGAAGATCTGACATTCATATTTGAAATCTTTTCCAGGTCTGTTCTTGATGAGAAATTAGCACAAGAAGATTACAAAAAGAACTGTACAGAAAAACATTGTCCAAATAAGAATGCCTTCATCAAGTATCAAGTATTCTTAAAAACATTGTCAACTAAATAAAGAATTTGCATCTAATCTTAAACAGTTGATATTAATCCTTTCGTTAATCTATTAAACTGGCTTGGCTTAAAAGGATTAAAATTAAATCAGCTTTAGACAATTTAAGAAAACAATGCTTATGTTTAATTATTATTTATTTTTTTAATTTACTTTTTTAATTATTTTTAATTTAATTATTTAACTATTGTATAAAATTCAAAAAATAGAAATTTTGTAATGTCTGTATTCAGTAGTTATTATATAGAAAAAAGAATAATATTCTAAAATAGGATTTTAGTTCTTTCAGGAACTTTTTGTTATATCCGTTGATTTCGCCTCCATTATTTGCCTCAGAAAGATTTCGCAAGAAAAAAAAATAGATAAAAAAGTTGGAAAATGTAATTTTTAGTGGAAATACAAGTGGAAATTACTCTTCTTCCTTCCAAACGTTTGACTTCCGTCTGTCATCAAAGAAACACACAAACTGTGTATCCTTGAAAGCTGAAATTTTACATATGACTTTAGATTGTTGTTAAGATCCCTATTGATTGTATATCAACAATAGGTAAGGGTCTAATGGAAAGCAGCTCCCAAAGAACATAACTTAATGCCGCGTAAGACAATAGGACAGGAATTCTCAATCCTTCTGCAAAGAAATTGAAAAGTTCCCATCCACCTCCCCCCCACCTTCCCCTTTATTGCAACAAAACAAAACAGGATTTTGAATATCAATTACTCCAAAAAAGAGCAAAAAAGTAAGTCATTACTGTCGCGTTAAATGTAGTAAAATAATCCCTCAAAGAGGCGATCTTTGCACTAAGGTAATTCAACTTTGGACATTCGTTGGCTTCTTTCGAAATTACAGGAACTTCCTGAGATTCTGTCAACGAAACCGTCATTGCGAATGATGACAAATTTCTGGCACCTTGACAACACATATCTCTCCTAAGGCTTTTATCCACTTTCGTTTCAGTGACTCTTTCTTCATTTTTCATCCAATAACCTTTCTTCTCATCTGGATGTATTGAAACGGATATGGCTCATTCATCTGGCATTGAGTTGAGATGGAGAAGACACCAAGAAACTTTCATAACTCTTAAAGATGCAAATTCAATCTCCAGGATTTCCAAAATTCCAAATAATGGAAAGTCCTACTGTTTGTTTCATTGTTTCATTGTTCTAAAGGGTGATTCAAAATTCCTTGTACAAACTTTAAAGGGTAAGTCATGAATACGAAAACAAACGTATTCAAAATGGGAACGTACATCCGCAAAAACCATCGGCATGTCCTAGAAGATTTACTAAGATTCAGAAATAAAAGACAAGAAGTTAGGTAGACAACATGTTTATTACCTCTATGTTTACAATTGACAGTAAAGGTGTACACAATCATGTCTATTTTCATCGAATGATCTAGTTTCACACAATCTCTGGTGCAAATGAGCAAACGTTTGATGATAGTGATAGTTTCAGTTAGTGAAATGTTCACGATATAATCCTACAGCAGCAGCTCATCTGTTTCCGTTTGCTGTCCCATAAGCTAGATACATATCTGCTATCTTAGCATTAGTAAACCGATACAATCTACTCGTACAAAGTCAACGTTTCAAATGAAGATGGCGCACACTGCCCAACTAGGGTGCTGCTCAACAGCGCCCTCTAGCACATTGGGATAGCCTTTGCGGACATACTTTTCACTATGAATACGGTTTGTTTTTGTATTCCTGGCCTACCTTTAAAAGTTTATACAAGGAATTTTGATTCACCCAGCATACATATTAACTGTATGGTAACGTCAAATTAATGGTATTCCGTTTGAGATCCATGTAGGCCTTGAGGTCGCAGGCCTCAACCGGAACTAAGGCTTCGGGATTTCCATGATCAACGGGACTAAGGTGAGGTCAGCTGGTTAGACCGACGTCCGCCGTCTTTAACTACATCGGTAGCTAAATTAGAAATTCGGTAGCTATTCTTCGTATGAATGGATAGACCTAGGATCCTATGGAGGAGAATTCAATACGGAGAAAACTCTGCCGGGGGTCAGGGATTAAATCCAGCTCCTCCAGGTGGTAGTTAAGCGAAATAGTACGTACTCTTTCTGTTTTAATTTAAACCATGAAAGCTTTGTAATTGTAATTTCAAAGTCTTTGATTTCTTCCGCATTTTCAAAGACATTATAGGATTTTTCCGATAACTCATGTCATGTTTGAAGTCAATTATTTTATATTCGCACTCTACCACAAAAGACTTCATTAACTGAACGCTCCATTCCAATGATAAGATATGTTAGTTAAAAACAAGTAAACATAAATTTTGTGCTAAACCCATTATAACAAAAAAATAAATAAAAATTAATAATAATAATAAAAAAGAAAGTACAATAACTTAAGGAAAATAGAACGTACTCTTTCTGTTTTAATATATACCATGAAAGCTTTGTAATTGTACAAATCGATGAACATATGTTATATAAATATAACGGCTATGTTCGTCGATTTCAAGATCTCCGTTACGCCTTACGAGGCTCAATTCTGGTGACCCTGAATATCTAAATACGTCACTAAAGCAATTACGTTACGGAAACATAACGGAAGACGGAGAAATGCGTTTAGCCCTTAAGAGGAAAACAAAAAAATGTGTCCGTATGTATAAATTCGAACTGACAACCTTCAGTATGTAAGTCCGAAACCATAATCATCAACCTACAGCTGACAACTGAAATCAGATGATTGAATTTCTAACGGTGGACACTAAATATGAAGGAGGATTCCTATAGTAAAATTCACTTGAAAATATGATAATCCCGTTCTTGTAATTCGCCGTGCGGATAATAAATCTCCGAGGGTTAAAAACCGGAACTTTAGCTGAAACCATCGCAAAGCCTGTCAATGGAGCGAGAGCTAAAGCATGTACACCGGAGGTAAACTACCAGAGTCTGATACGAAGGCCACCTACACACGGAGTAAATGTCTTTTCAATCCTTTTTATTGAGCCACAACTTTGGGGTCTAGTTTTGTTATTGATTAATGTATTAATTTCTTATTATCGATTGAAATAAAAATTTGAAAGGAGCCGCTAGGTGTCAAAAGGAGCCGCTTTCCACATGGTCAACATTAGCGATTTAATTATGGGAAAAATTAAACTTATAACTTATAATTTCCATCCGATCGCGATTAAGTCTGGGTTGATGGGCTAAATTCATTAATCCAAGTTTCATGAATATCGATGCCATTGTTTTAAGCATACAGAAGAACAGACAAACCAGCATAGGTTTTATTTATCTTTCAAAATGAAAAAGAGCCGAAATGGGATTTGATGGTCTTTTCAAGAAAATTTATTAGACCTAATAATACTAAAATTTGATCGAAGCAATCTCCAAGAAAAAGCACCTGTACAATTGATATAAACGTCGGAGACCGAAGAGAGTCAAGGCACGGATTGGGTGAAGGTGGTGCCGATTTGGCGATCGTTAAGCTGCCATCATTGAATTTGTGTGAGACTTGTTATTTCTCTTTGGTCAGAAGGTCGAACATCTTTCTCTAACCTGCACTCACTCTGGGAGATAAAGACCTCTTCTTTATTGGAACGTGGAACGAAGAAATTACACTGTTTGACTGAGTAAGCGAAGTCTTAGGTTTCCACTTGAACATTTTACTTTTCAGTTTGAGCGCTTATTGTTAAAACGGCTGGGCGGATTTTCAAAAAAAATTGATAAATAGCTTATGTATGATTCAACTTCAGAACTGGGAATCGGAACTCGGAGTCATAAACTGGAATATTCACATTTGCATCTTTACTTTTATCAAAAGTTATTATTAGGACAAGGCATTTGATGATTTTGCATCTTTTTTCTATGAAGGCTCACATATATGACAATGTGTAACATTAAATAATTGGTTAAATAAAGGCAATTCGTAGGGACTTTTTTTGCATTTTTTAGGGATAGGTCCTTTTTTGGTAATTTTTAGGTCATTTTGAGCATTTTTAGTAGTTTTTTGGAAGGCAATGTCATTTTTATTATATTTTGAGATTTTATTTGTTATTCAGTATTTTTGCTTGTTTTGCTTGTCCTCATTCAAGCCAACAAATTTATCCAGGAAACAAGTAGACCTGTTTTCGCTTTCAAAATGTGCATCCAATGCTCACAATAGAGTTCCAACTAAATCTCATTTTATATTAAATATTTCATAATCTTTTTTTTTTTTGTTTTTTTGGTTGTCAAAGTTAAAAAAGGTAAAAAAAATATTCTATAGGTCAGTTTTTGTTATTATTTTTTTGTAATTTTTTGCTATTTTTAGGTCATAAATGCATTTTTTATTTGTCATTTATTAGCAAATTATAGGTCATTAAATGCCTCGCCCTACTTATTATTATTTTTTTAAATGAGTACCACTCCGAATGTCCATATTGACCACCAGAGGGACTTCCTGTACTACCCGTTCCCTTTAAAGAATATTCGAAGATCTCATGACGTCTTGATAATGGATTTGTCCGGCTCCATGATTGGTTACAAGCCCAGCCAGTACACTATTGGTTCCCTTTCTATATATGACAAACGTTCACGCTTTTAAATACATTACGCTGAAGATGCTAAACAGAGTTTAGTGAAACCAGTCGTTCCATCGTTTTAACTGTAAATAGTTTTCGTTATTTTACATGGGTTCACGTTCGTAGTTTAATGGGATTACTTGAAACGTAAGTTTATTCTACTCCTCCCAACATCAAAATGATCCCCTCGAATCCTTAGCTAAAAAAAGCGCATAGCTGCGCAGGTAAAGATTAATTTTGGCGAGTTTTTTATTGCTTATTTTAGCTTTTCGGGTTCCACATTGATTCCGACGTTTCCTTATATAGGCCCGAGTACCGAGACCTGGTTGTGTACTGATGACTACTCCTACCTGATGATCGCCATATTAGCGTGAAACAGCTGTGCTAGGATGTCATTTAGTATACAACTTGGTCTCACCCTTTATTTGGTGATACATTTAACTGTCCAATATAGCAGCACAACTGCGGGGGGGGGGGGGGCGGATGGAAGGGGGGACGGGGGGCTAACATTCGGGTGAAGAGACAACAAAGTGGGGGAAGGGTAGCATAGCAGACTCCTACATTCTGCTGAAGAGTTGAAAGAGCAGACTCATCAGGCTTTTGAATCACAGAAAAAAACACTGATATCATCTGCATCCAATCTACGCTTCGGCCCCTTTATTATTTCTCTACTTGAATCAGCACTGGCGGCCTCTCAATCGCCAACAAACATCTGGAATTTATAATGAAGCGTGTACTTAAACTAATACGGGCTCAACTAATCATGTCAAATACTGGGGACTGAACATTCGGGGAGGAACGGGTCAATTTGAGGAATGCGGGGGATGGAAGGTGAAAACCCTAAATAGTAGTAATGGACCACAAAGAAGGAATGTAGCGAAATTATGAACTGAGTTCAGTGATTTTAGCGTAATGGGGCTACAAATAGAAAAATAAAGAAGAAACGTGTTCATGCGAAATAATAAGACTAAGCATGCTCAGTTAGATGCAAATATGTTAGAAATTTAAATGTAATATTGCCGCTTTTAATATTATACACTATAGTGTAAAATTAAGAACAATAGAAGAAAAACAATATTATGTAGAGACATTTTTAGGTTTAACTTTAGTTTACCATACCCCCAATGGCCGCATGTCATGGTGACTCGGTGCTTACTGTTATCTCAAGATCGCATTTAGCCAGATGAGGATTAGTCTATCTAATAATAGATGGTGCAAAACCATTTTGAAATAAATATTCTAATTATTACTACTTAACTGTTCATATCACGTTATCAGCCATTTTCAAAATAGTTCGACGGCCGCCGGGCGGCCATTGAAAGTACCGTAATCTAAACTTTAACCCATTTTTAAGTTGGATAAGTAAAAATTTTAACCACTTTAATCACTTAAAAAAAAGGGATTCGCATTATGTATAATATCATTAAATCCATTAGAAGTTACAGGAAATAACATAAATATATTTTCATTTAAATTTCGTTAATTTGAAGTTACAAAATTTAATTAAGTCAATGGTATTATGTATGATCTTTCATTTTATACTTTTAATTTATTTAGTTTAATTGAATTTTAAATAAATGAAAAGAAACTTACTTAATTTGGTTTCAGTAACTACATTGCTGCAACTTATAAAAATTAAATTTAAAACTTCTGCATGATGGAATAGAATTCACAGCAACTAATGAAATTATCTATTTTTAATTCTACTCTATCAATTTGTGTCAAAAACCCATCTTCCCGAAAGTGTTTAAATGGGGCGTAACAATTACTAAAGGATTAAACATTCCAGCTATCTCACCGAAATCTATTGTTGAAAACTGAATTAGTGAAAACTATTTCTGAATGAATGTAAAAATTATGAGGATTTTTTTTTTTTTTTATTCCTCATATCAAACTTCAGGTCCTGACTCAAACAAATGCAGGCGACTGCAAAACTTTTATATCTTTTATATATAATATTTCTTTTTCCAATGCACCTAAAATTCTGAAAATTTAAATATGAATTTGTGAAACATTGGAGATTTCTATCTTCTTGTTTTTAATTTTCAAAATATTCTGCAATTAATTAAATGAAAAATCAAAACAGTCAGTTTTTTGGGTGTTTAAGAGAAATTACTCGGTATTTTCAACTCAAAAAAAATTTGAAAACCAGAAAAGATAAAAAAGTTGTAAAATAATTTTTTATATTTAAAATATTTTATTATTAGTGCAACAGTTAATTTTTTAAATAAATTGTACTTCTTTAAAATTATATGAGATTAAAAACAAAACATTATTTTACATATTTTTTTTATCATTTCAGGTTTTCATCAAATTTTTTGGAGTTGAAAATACTGAGTAATACCTCAAAACACCCAAAAAATTGCCTGTTTTTGAGTTTTAATTTAATTAATTGGAGAATATTTTGAAGATTAAAAACAAGAACATATAAATCCCAGATGCTTCACAAGTTCATATTTAAATTTTCAGAATTTTAAGTGCATTGGTGAAAGAAATATACAAAAGAAATAAAAGGTTTGCAGTCGCCTGCAATTGCAAGAGTCACGACCTAAATGGTAAATTATGATTGCAAATATCAAGATCACGCTAAAACGACTGGACGGATTTTCTTTACATTTCGTACGTAAATTCAATTTAAAACTTCGGCCCATTCATTTCCGTCTCCAATGTCTCCTCCCTCAACACCTGAAATTCCTGGAAATTCCTGAAACAATTAAACGGATTAGTAATAAATTTGGTACAATGTTTATTTATGATCGAAATTAAAATATGAGCACTATTATTTTCTTCCCACCCCTAGGTCCTCGAATTGATTTTCCCATTGCGCTATGCTCAGTTCTCACTAAACGATGAAAGCTAGTTGTATTTGTATTCTAAATAACGTATGGTCACCCAGATTTTCAGGCGTTATGATGGTTACTTTCTACCGTGGCCGTTTGTAATCTAGATTTATGTAAGAGCAGTCAGCTGTTGAGTTGTTGCTGTACGTTCTTATCAACACTTCCATCAATATCTGGTGCTGAACGATCGTATCGTTCTATTTTAAATACAAAGCTGGCTTCCAAAACATATGGGACTCAGAATAAGGAAGGAAGACATGAATGTATTTAATCAATAAAGAAGAGGAAAAAACATAGGTAGTCAGTTTTCAATTAGCAAAATATCTTGAGGGGACCTTGTGGTTACGACAGATGCCAGAGAAATAAGTCTTACAAAGAAATGGTATCAATAACATGGTTTTAAATAAAATAATGGTTTTGACTGATATCAAATTAATCAGTTAAATTAAAGGGGATGTAAAAAAGAACATTCCAAAATTGCAATTATTAAATGCTCTCTTTTTAGAGAGCAAATCAATAAGTCTGTCTGTGTGTAGACACAATGTCCTCCTCGCTTTTTCCAATAACTTTTAAACCCCTTGATGGATCTTCTTAAAACTTGGTATGCACATTCGAGGACCAGAGACGATCAAACTATTATATTTGAAATCGTTGCCAAATGGGTCCTTGACGAGAAATTAGCGCCAGAAGACGACAAAAATTCACATTGAAAAACATTGGAATCTAAATAGTTGATTGCTATTATATTTCAGTTAATCTATCATTGTCTTATGCTGGGCGAACACGTACCAATCTGCGGCAATATTGGTCCTTTTGATTGGTACCAACCGTTTCCAGCAATAAAAAGGAACAATATTGCCCAATATTGCCCATTGGCGATTGTCGGAAAAAAACGTACCAATTTCAGTTGGCGAGAAATATTGCTGGTGAGCGAGCGAATCACATGAACGGATGAAATCACGTGACAATGGTGACGTCGAAAGAAGGCGGGACTTTGAAAATCGGAAAATCACTCACTTACGCCGGCCATTTTGTTTGAGAACCAAGGCTTAAAATCAGCAAAATGGGTCGGCCCAAAACAGATAATTCAAACAACAACATTTTGTCAATTGATAATGAAAGAATCTTAATTGATTTCGACAGAGGGACGGCATTTAATACTATAGCAATTCTGTACGGAAACACGCTCTCTCTAGCTCTCCCTAGTGAGCAACGCCGTAACCAGGCCAATACTTGTAAAGGAAAACTTGTGTGTTCGCGGACAATACCAACCGCCAATATCAATGACCAATATTGTCCACCAATATTGCCGCATATTGGTACGTGTTCGCCCAGCATTAAACAGTAAATGTTAAATCCTTGTAGCTAATCCAGTACTAGTGGATTTTGTAATTCTAAGATTAAATTGAATCCAATTTAACGACTTAAGTAAATAACGCGAATTTAGTTAATTTATTTCAGAAAGAGTCTGTTGTTTTCAGAAGACAACATAATTTGACAATCTACGTAGACTTTTCATTTTTTGTTCTTTTCATGACGTCTCTTTAAAGAAATAAGGAATCAAAAATAAAAATTGCAAAAAAATGTTTTAAAGAAAGGAGGCTGTAAGTTACATAGAATAAGGAAATTTAACGTACGTAAATAAGCAATTTATTCTACCGTCACTTAGATTGACATGAGTCAATCTTATAGATGACATGAGTTGCGATAATAATACAATGGCTACCGGAGTACCTGAACGCATCAGTTTGTGCTGGAAATGGCTCACGCTATCGTTGGATTCCTGCACATTTTCCTTCTGCTACGACATACTCCTTTCACGCCAGATGAACTGACAACTGGAATCCGATTGCTGACTGAATCGACTCCGTCGGAGAACAACACATTAGCCCATTGATCCATAATCCAATTTCGGTGAATCTAACACCCCTGCAGACGCCTTCTATAGTATTCCCTGGATAGCCGACACGCAGATGATCGGCCTTCGAGCAAATAGCCCTACAGTTTGGCAGTTTATTCTCGTTCCAGTGCTGGAATGAACGCGACTTGCAAGCTGACTGGCCGTCTGACGTCGATTGCGTTTAGCTGTTACCGCTAAATATTGATCTTTATCTATATTCCTCCCAATCAGCTGTAATTGGGGAACAAATAAATGTTCAAGTAAAATTAAGTTTTATTCATATGGAACTCCTTTCATCATAACAACTTTATTATTCTATAATATTTCGTTCTTTTTGTATCAAAAGAACTTCCTCAGATGGTTAGGGATAGATATTTAACCTATTCCTTCGAATATCTATCCCTAACCATCTGAGGAAGTTCTTTTGATACAAAAAGAACGAAATATTATGGAAAATAAAGTTGTTATGATGAAAGGAGTTCAATATGAATATCATTTATTTATTTATGAAGAAGTTTATTATTAAAATTAAGTTTTATTGAGTAGAATAAAAAATTATTGAAACAGTTCTTTAATAATTAATTCAGCCACCAGGTCTTTAACACAGGGAAGTAGTCGAGTCCGGTGCCTGCTCAATGCCGTCTGTGATGTCCCGACAACGGCGTGATGACTGGAGCTCCGTACTCTGAACAGCACCAGGGAAACGTCAGCACTTGGCCGTGCTCGATGCGTTTCCAGCGGCAAGAAGGTGGGATTCCCGTACATCCCGTGGAAAGTACGGAAATATGACTATGGCCTATTCTTTTGTCACGGCTTCCCCGTATCTGAGCTATCCATCTGCCGTAGGTGTCCAATGATATGTCCGTACTGCTTAAGCTCGGAAAGCTGATTAGACCCTCGGGTTGATAGGCGTTTGCTTCTTCCATGAGCTGCGAAGGCGAACTGGCTTGGTGGAGCTCTGTGTCTCGTTATACGGGCAAATCCGACCAATCAGGAAAACTCATGCCGACTCTGAAGCAGTGGGAGTCGGCCATAACCATGATGTAGCGGATTAAAGATGATGATGATGTTAAATATGGATCCTTACCCGCTACATGTGCAATTGTAGAGCCAGGGCGACCTCCTCCACTGCGTACGGAATACATTCCAGTCGTTTCAAATGTTGACCAGAGCCTGGAGACAACATTGTCCGATTCCAAACTCCCTGGCATCAGTGATTGTGTGG
The DNA here is from genome assembly GCA_023159025.1 of Thereuonema tuberculata. Taxonomy (NCBI): domain Eukaryota; kingdom Metazoa; phylum Arthropoda; class Chilopoda; order Scutigeromorpha; family Scutigeridae; genus Thereuonema; species Thereuonema tuberculata. The sequence continues at coordinate 26,346,772 of JAFIDM010000005.1, forward strand.
CCTTCTTTCAACTTTCCGATAATCCTTCCCCTGGTGAATCAGTTAGGTGATGTCTTCGAGACATGACAAAAAGTTTGCATTTGTTAAGTTACTCCTTCACGTCCAGAAGTTCAGACATAGACAATTCCCCAGCCGTAACAATGTCCTTTTTATCTGCTTTCGAGCTACCACGTGATCCCTAGGCGCGCGATTCGGAATTGGCATATGGACTGTTTTCTACTTAGCATCTACAGTTAATGCAATCGCCACAAGCTGTTTTATGGGATTCTATGGCTGCAACCCTTAAGAATGGCGAAAGAATGGCGTTGTCCTTAAGTTTTGGACATGTGTTGTATTACTAAATTTAATGCTTAAGATTTAAGTTCTTTGAATTTATTAAAATTCAACAAAAAGAAAAGGAAAACTTATAATTGTTTCACAAAAGCAAGTTTGTCATATAAGGAAGCGATTATGATTTTTAATCATACCTGAAATTTCACCTGATAGAAGTTATTCAAAATATGAATAAAACAAATTAATAAGTAAAAAGTAATTAAAAAAGTAAATATTTGAATTTACAGTAATAATATGGCTAAGACCAAAATATAAGGAATTACAATAATATCCAATAGCCCATTATTTTTTCATTCATTCACCGAAATTTGACAACAGTTCAGTTTTTCAACAACAGATATCACTGAGATATGTGGAATAATTAATCATTAATAATTGCAGTCGCCTTTGTATTCTTTGGTAAACTACAATAAATAAATATATTTAATATTTTCTGCTATAAAACTATACAAACTCGAATTTGTAATTGAAAAAAATAGTATATTTATATTTATTATTATTTAAAAAGAATTATGAAAATTGTTGAACGTAACAATTGCCATTGTGGTGTGAAATATATATTTTATTTAGTGATAATAGAATAAAATCAAAGTAATGTACTTACCTGCCTTTTCCACACATTAACACTTTCATACAATCAAATTCAGATTAGAAAAATGACGATTAGTGCTAAGTGAAAAAAAAAATAGATCGTCATTTCAACAAAGCTAATGTGCAACAAGTGTTATCTGCACCCGTGCAGCGTCGTTTGTTAACCTAAAAGTTCATGGTTGATTGTTACCGCAAGATTGTAGAGCATCACAATGAAGTAAGTTTAGTGTTCATCATTAAAATGAACTCGAAGTTTCCGTAGTAGATAGTTCACTGATACATGGTCCTCCAGATATATTGCTTACCGTCTCCAGTATGCAGTATAAGTTCAAGGAAAGTTCCTGAATAATTATTGAGGCGTAGTATCAGTCAATTGATGCAAAAGTACAGAAATGTTTATCGCTAATGTAATAGTGTTTCCATGGGGATATCCAAATGTGAATATTCATCAAACAAACATCGAATGAAGGACGCCATCTTGTTATCCGCTCGCATAAACAAGAAGTGAAATATACTACAAGTCAAGTGAACATACCAATAAGTGATATGGTGATTCTCCGGATTTCCGAAATACTAGAAGCAAGTCACCGTGAGTATATTCCTTGTTTGTATTTAGCCGGAAAGACATTGAGAAGATTTACTTTAAGTTAGTGGAAGCCAGAACGCTTCGAACATTGACACAAACATGTACATAAGTATATATTGCCGATTAACTTTCATTGGAAGAAGTATTTTAGTCCATTAAAGAAAGGAACTGTGTCAACAAAGACTTTTAATAGTTGATGTTCTATTTTGACCCTAAAGTCAAAGGCAGACTCACATGATTGCGATTTTGTATTCTCAACATGATTGAGCATTTTGTAAATAGCAAATTGAAATACATTCATATGTAAGATTCAAGTCTATGTTTTGATTTCTTAGATAATAACTGATTATAATCTCTTGCGAGATTATTTCTTTTAAAGCCTTATTTATAGATATTCAGTATTGAAGCCCAGCTCTGCTTGTGGATGTTAAATGAAAGTAGTTTAATATTCCTCTTGAATATTTACTTTGTTGTAATTAGATTTCTACCACAGTCATATAACACTTAAAGCAATGAGATGAATCGATTGTTGTGAAAGAATTAATGATAATACAGTATGAGAAACAAAGAAAAGAGATTAGCAGTTGAAGTCAGTGTAGACACCCACATAGAAACAGGATAAAGAATGTAAGATTTGAAAAGCACAAAAGTGATATCAAAAAAAATACTATCGGGTGGTTGTAATTAAAGTTCCCCACTTCTGGAGACCGCATTATTGCACGGATAGTAAATGCAACTTTGTACATAAGCTATGTAGAGCATGGGGAAGAGAATTTCAACGAAAAACAAAAATTACTTCAAAAAGTTAACACCAGGAGAAAAAGTGGCGCTGCAAGATCATAAACAGACGATGGGAATGCAATATTTTAATTTTAATTTTAATCTTAGAGTGACTGTTCAATAAGCCCACCGTCTGCGTCGATGACATGCTGGAAGCGCAGGACAGCGTGCTCAACAGTAGCTGAAGAGTGTCTCGTGAAATGGCTGCAACATGACGAATGATATTGACTTTCACTTCAGGCAAGGTCCGTACGCGTCCCTCATAAACACGATCTTTCATGATTCCCCACAGCCAGAAATCACATGGATTAAGGTCGGGTGAACGAGTAGGCCACGCCTCTGGAAAGTGTCTCGACAGAACACGATCATCGTCGAAGCGGGCACGAAGAAGTTCCTTTACTGGGCGACCAATAAGTGGTGCTGCACCATCTTGCATGAAAACTGCTGTCTCTAAACACCCGCGTTCTTGCAAGGCTGGAACCACATGCCGTAACAATAGTTGACAGTAACGTGCACTTGTAACAGTGCACCGGACAGGACCTACAGGTGTCATGTACTCAAAAAAATATGGACCAGAATGAAATCCGCGGTGAATCCACATCATGCAGTCACTTACTGGGAATGCACATGGGGGTTTGAGGAACCCCACACGCGACAATTCTGCGTGTTCACAGCGCCGTCAAGCGTAAAATTCGCCTCATCTGTCCACAGAATGTTCCAGGTCACGCATCGTCGAAAGCCATTTTAGCCAAGAAACGAAATGTGAAGTCTGACCGCGTTTGTGGATCTTGCGGCTTTAACTGGTGCAGTATCTGGATCTTACACGGGTACCAGTGAAGCATGGACCGCAAAACCTTTCGCACCGTGGACAATGGAATTGTAATTCACGTGCTACTGCTCGCGCACTGGTCGCTGAGTACCGGGCCACTGACGCTGAGATACTGCTACTGCCACTTCGTGGACAACGTCCTCCGCAATCGGGCGGCGTCCTCTTCCTGGCAGCACATTTAACTCCCCTGTCTCTTCGAATTTCTGCATCATCTTTCGTAAGCCCCTTGCCGTCATGGGGCCTGTTCGCAATCCCTTCAAACGACGATATTCTCGCAGTGCTGTTACACTATTGCTGCTGTTCTGGTAACAGAGCTTCACCAGGAGCTCACGTTTTTTCTTTGGTGATTTCTGATGATTGGTCGTTCACAGTCGCAATGCGACAGACAACGCCATTTTTCACCTTCAACTTTTTGAAGTATTTTTTTTTTCGTTGGAATTCTCTTCCCCATGCTCTACATAGCTTACATACAAAGTTGCGTTACTATCCGTGCAATAATGTGGTCTCCAGACCACGCAGAAGTGGGGAACTTTAATTATAACCACCCGATAGTTATAAAATTAAGTATGAGGAAAATCAATAAGATGGAAAGAACGATTTTCCATTGTGATAAAAGTTAGCAGATGAAGATCACAGAGATAATCTTCTATCAACAACAGAGATAAATCTTGCATCAGGGCCTAATGGAACCTGATGAGGAAGTGTCTGATATTGGAAACTGAGACATTCTGGATCCAAGTAAAATTATTCAGGCTGGAAACATGAGACGAACTATTACAATGATTTATAAAACCTCAATTTAAAATATCTCACCTGAAATCGGAAGAAGACAATCGTTCTAAATTATATTAGGACTAGAGCGAACGAACATTTAGTCGCTGTTGATTTAAATTATAGATAAACATTAATACAGGATGACCATAATTAA
>JAFIDM010000005.1:26368452-26408865 GCA_023159025.1 Thereuonema tuberculata
AAAAAAAAAAAAAAAAACCCACCGAGACATTGAGAAAAAAGACAAAGAGAAGAAAGACAAAGAGAAAAAAAAAGAAAAAAAGAAAAAGTAGATATACAGGGTTAGTCAAAATGAATAGGACAATAAGAAAACTATTTTTAGACGAATGTATGTTTATTGTAACCAAACTACAGCTACGTATGGACAGATAAACTATCAAAGTTTTTTCTCACCTTCACAGATGTTCGATATGGGCGACCCTTGTGACACGGCAGACGTCCAGGCGATAGTCCAGTTCATCCCAGATCCGTTGCAGCATATCCGACGTAATGGCATCGATTGCAGCCCATATGCGCTGTTTTAAAGGCTTGTTCGCACTATAGCGTTTTGCTGCGTCAAACGTTAAGTTTATGTAAGATAATTGCTTTTGCGTCTCAGTTTAAGGCCAAACTTATATCTTGAAATCAGCGAACATCTGCGTCTCCTCCGACGTAAAGCCAGCCAATCAGATCTTGTGTGTGAGCAACATCCAATCACAGAGCACTGACGTATTCCTACAACTTTTGAAGATCGAAAGCAAGTTCTCTGACGCCATTTTCTTCACCGCTTCGTTGGGATCGAAGGTTATTACGAATTAAATATCACATTGAGGAGATTAATTTTCGAAAATAAACAATATTTTTACTGAAATAAATTAATGTTATGCGTCAGAATGTGTAGATCTCACCTTTGTAAAGAGATTTTGCATATAAATCAACATCAAAGGTAGCGGTAGCCAATCGGAGTGTGTGTGTTAATCAACAGCCAATCCGAGGGCATTGATACAAATTTTGCCGGGAAAACGGAATATTAGCAATTGTGATCGCCAGCCAGTTACACTCGTTCTTCTCTCGTGTTTTTGTGTAAAATTATTTTCAATAATTTCACATCGTATTTTTTTTTCGACAACAACATGGATATGGATCTTCGATTAATTGAGGAGGTGGAGAAGTACCCCAATTTGTACGATTCTGCATCAAAATCGTACATGATGAAAACGAAAAAAGAGCAGTACTGGGAAATGATAGCCCACACATTGGAAATGCCTGGTAATAATCAATATTTACTATGTGAAGTATGTTTTGTCTGTGATTAATTACTTAAATTTAATTACTTAATTAAATGCATGGCCATGAAAACTCTCTGATCTTCGTGGAGATGCTGCATTTTGAACAATGGAAATGCCGCCATAATGACGTAGAAGCATTTCCGTTTCCTCTTTCGGTCTACTTCCGTTTCCGCTTGACGTTAACTTGCGAACGCAAGTTAAAGTTAAAGTGCGCTCTGATTTTGACGCTGACGGTTACAAGACGTTTACGCAAACACAACTTTGACGCTATAGTGCGAACAAGCCTTAACTCGTCCAAGGTCACCGGCAATGGAGGTTTGAAGACAGTGTCTTTCAATAGTTTGGTTACAATAAACATACATTCGTCTAAAAATAGTTTTCTTATTGTCCTATTCATTTTGACTAACCCTCTATACTAAAGGTTGTCGGTTCGAATTCGTACCGACAAACTTTAATGTCGGAGACCTTAAGCATCAAGCTATAGCTGACAACTGAAATGAGACAGTTGCATTTCTAACATTTAAATTAATAGAAGAAAGCCAATAAAAACAATGCCAAATATCCTGAAGGGGGGGGGGGGGGGGATTCCCCCCCCCCCTGAAAAAAAACCCATTTCTATGTTGTTCATTGGTTCAAAATAATTAAAGGGATAATTAGGAGAAGATATACGAGACATATATACATATACACTACAACCTCGTTTATCCGGACTAACTGGGACCAAAGGTAATACGGAAAATCGAAAATCCCGGATAATCGGGGTAATATGGGTAATAAGTAGGGCAAGGCATTTGATGATTTTGCATCTTTTTTCTATGACGGTTGAAACATGAATCGCATAAAAAAAAAAATGTGTAACATTAAATAATTGGTTAAATAAAGGTAATTCGTTAGGGCATTTTTTTGCATTTTTCGGTATTTTTAGGGATAGGTCATTTTTTGGCAATTTTTAGGTCATTTTAAGCATTTTTTAGTAGTTTTTTGGAAGGCAATGTCATTTTTTTTATACTTTGAGATTTTATGTATTATTCAGTATCTTTGCTTGTCCTCATTCAAGCCAAGAAATTTTTCCAGAAAACAAGTAGACCTTTTTTTGTTGGTTGTCAAAGTTAAAAAAGGAAAAAAAAAAAGTTTAATGTAATAAATTCAAATGTTTTATTGGTGATTTTTTTTTATTTTCTTTGTCATTTTTTTACTATTTTTAGGTCATAAATGCATTTTGTATTTGTCATTTATTAGCAAATTATAGGTCATTAAATGCCTTGCCCTAGTAATAAGCAAAACAAATCCTTAAATAAGCAGACTTACCGTTTATTACGATAAAAAATATGTTTTGTAACAAAATTGAAGAGCTTATTTCCAAAGTGTCTTAAATCCAAAATTCTATCTGGGTATTGTTCGTCACTATGGTGCAAAGTCGAAACAAAATATATCCGATGTATCCTTTTACATATGGGGAGAAAATGATGCAATGCGGGGAAGTTCTCAGGTTTGCAGTGCAATATATCACTATTTGTCCGCATTCTGTACTTCAAATCCGCAAATAAAGAAAATCAATCTTTTTTGCGACGGATGTAGCGCACAGAACAAAAATTATGTAATGCTAGCAATGCTTAGTAAACTGGCTAATACGTTTGATCTTACTGTTAACTTAACTTTTCCTGTTCGTGGACATAGTTATTTACCTGTAGACCGTGTCTTTGGATGGGTGGAACGAAAGCTGCGTAGAACGGAGCAAGCCCTTTTACCATCAGACTATCACAGTATATTTGAAACTGTTGGGCGTGTACTTGTACTAGGTAAAGACTGGTTTTCTTATGAGTGGAAACTTTGTGCCAGGAAACATATTAAATCCAAAATGGACTTCAATATAACAAATGTGAAAATCGTTGTGGTCACAATCAACAATGTAGTTTGCAGCACTACTTATTCGGGTATAACAATGTGCACTCACACATTACTTAAAAGGGGGAAAAGTTGGTCAACATTGATACCACAAAAAGAAACATCAGGTCATCCTGTAAAAGAGGAGAAGTTTAAAGATATTATGTCACTTTTAAGTAAGTTGGGCATTACTGAGCCGCATCCTGCAATGGCATTTTGGAATAATGTGTTGTCAGGAAGTGCAAACAATGAACAAATAGATGACTCTTCCGATGATGACGTCTGAATGACACACTGTATTATCTTCATGTATGCAACAATAATGTAACATAATAAAATTCACAGTTAATTATGTACTAGACCTCATTTTTCTCTAACAAAAAAATTCTGAAATGATGTTTTAATTCCAAAGTGTCTTAACTCCATTCCATGTGGTCCTATTACTACTACTTCTAATGCTCAGGGATTTTGGAAAGTCAGTAATTATGATGACAATACAGTGGTAAATCATAATAAATTATAATGGTAACCCTATTTCAAATTTTACGTGATTTCTGAAGTTTGTTACTTCATGGATATAAGACACTTTGGAAATAAGCTCTTCAATTACTCTCGTAAAGCTTTCTTAAACTCGATAAAAACATTTTATTACCATAATTTATTGTACAATCTATGCAGGAACTGTACATTTAATCAAAATAAAAAGCGAATGTTTGGCGTACTTATAGTTATCATAGTTAAAATTATTATCTATGTGAATATTAAATAAAAAAAAAATGTCTGCAAATCTGATCCGGATTATCCGGAGATCCGGACCAACGAGGGCCGGATCAACGAGGTTTTAGTGTATATAAATATAACTAATTTAGTGTATAAAATATAAATATAAATAAACACACACACACATACGCACACAACAAGAGAGTTGATTATCTAAAACCTTCAATTATCCCAACCACTGCAGAATTCGAATGTATGTGCCGCACAATATCTTAATCTATAATTAGAGAAGTTAAAAAACATCATTCGTAATTAATTTAAATTAGTAATGAATTTAAATAATTGTAGACCCAATTCAACTTTATTTCGTGTAAACTCTATATTCTAGTTTATGTTTGATTAAATAAATCAACTTTAGTTCTAATTAGTTCAGAAAACCCGGGTTTTCTACTGTATGTAATAGCCCATAAATTTATCTTGGAAAGCAAGGCTAAAAACCTTATAAAATAAAATCATCCAAAATGCGCTGTCCTCCAGTTCTACATTCAAGACTCTCAACGCCGATGGATTATTACAAAAACTGTAAGAAAACCATCTATCGCCCACTGAAATGTCTTCATTTCAGTCCTATTCTACTCCCGGTGAAGATAAATCGTGTATTTTTGTCATCTTGGAAAACTATAACTGTTTTCTTTAGCCTCGAATAAATAATTAATGATGTCAAATCTGCGAAAGCAGCAATTGCAGAAATTTCCATGTTTTTTTAATATGCAATGAAAAAGAAAATATTTTTTTTTTCGAATGAATTATAGGGATTTGAAAATGGCTGCCTTTCGAACTGCCAATTCTTCTTCATTGAGACCCAGAGAAGATAAAAGCACCCTTAGGATATCAACCTGACAATTGCAAACGTTTATTGAAGCTTCGCAGAGAAAGGATGATTTTTTTTTTCTTTTATTTGGAAACCCTCATTCTTTATTTATAGAGGTTCTTCTTCTACCGAACAATAAAACTCAAACATTGCAATTTTATCCTGTCTTGGGGCAGCAATATTCCCAGACATTTCAATTGCGTTTTCCATGAAAATAAAAAAAAAAAAAAGCGTTTCAAAGAAAAGTTATCAGTACTAGAAGAGGAAAACAACTTTTTTTTTTTTGAACCCACAACCTTCTTAAGCTTTGAATGAAGATTAGGAAATCAAAAAAAAAAAAAAGTGACGTTATTAGAGTTGACTGAAGGAATGGCTAAGGAACAAAACAGAAAGCAAAATGACTGACAGTTTGATCTTTTTCAAAGTTTTAAGTAAATTCTGTAGAATATTAATTTTGCAGGCTGGTCCTGACCAGAAGTAAAATGGGAAGATCACTAATTTCTTTAAATAAGGAAAATGTACTTTGGAGTACAAGTTATTTAAAGTTATTACAAACGAAACAAGTGAATACAATTTTGCTAAAGCATAAATTTAAGGGAGACCAATAATAATAACAATAAAAAAAATAATAATAAAAGGAAGTGCATTAATGAAAGGAAAAATAAAAAAAATAATAAAATATTAGGAAAAAAAAAACGTTAGGCAAACAAGAAAAATAGAAAAAAAAAATCCACGCGGACATTGAGAAAAAAAAATAAATGAAAGGGGAAAAAATAAAATTAGACATACGGATTCGAACCGACAATATTCAGCATATAGTCTAAAACCTTAACCATCAAGCTATAGCTCACAATTGAAATATGGTGGTTGCATTTCTGCATTTAACCTAATAGCGGAAATCCAATGAAAAGGGACATCGGCTCAAAAAAATATCCTATTCCTATGTTGTTTGGGCCTCTGAACACGACGATGAATCCGTTTGTCGATCCGACCTTCCATTCGGGAGTTGATAAGAGGGTACAATGACACAATGCCAAATATCTCAAACTACGGGGGAGGGGGTCCCAGAAAATACCCCATTCCTATATTATTTGGGCCTCCGAACATGAAGGTGAAATCCGTTTGTCGATCCGACCTTCCATTCGGGAATTGTAGGGAGTGGACGGACATGGATGGACGGACGGATAGGACATACGCAATAGCTATCGATTTTGTTCGCTATCACAATAGCTCCGAAATGGGTCGCTAATGAGGCATGGTGGCTCAAGCGATAAAATGTTCGCTGGGAGGATTTAGGCTTATGCTTTGGTCCTCTTTAACAATCAAGCCCTGCAAGAAGTAATTGGATTTTCAGTATCTTCTTGACCATATCGTCTATCTACTCATCTTTACGGTAGCCTATCTCCTGCCCGGTCTCTCTTTAACCGGCCGCCGCGATGCTTTTTTCCGGTCTGTTTCTCTAGAACGTGAATTATAATTCCTGAGTCATGGATCATTCTAGAGAACACGATTGCAGAAAAGGTATTGCTTCCTGTCTTATTTCAGTTTATAGACCGTTTAATTGATTATCTCCTATTGTTTGTTCGTAGTCTCATTTGTATACAATAAATACTTTTTTTTTAAAAAATTTATATTAATTTTCTTTTATTTTATAATAAAAAAGATATTAAAAACATGAGTAATTATTCAATTTTTGGCTCTGAAATAGAATATCGAATGTGTTTTGTTTATCCGGCTAGGAGGTCCGGATCCGCAGTAACCGGATAAGAGGCGTCTACTGTAAATTTCCAAGAGTATGTACCATAATTTTTAATTTTTTATTAACATTATTTTATTCCTTTAATGCATCATCGGCTGTTTTTAATGCCGCCAAAAATCAATATAAACTAAGGTTTCGAAGTCTAGGAATGTCCACAACTATTTAATCTTCTTGCAGTTACTACATTTTTCTAAAAAATATTCAATCTCTGTTTTAAATATTTCCCTTTTCTGATTTTTCTTTTATAAAACTGTTTGGATGAGCTTCTGCACAGAAATAGTGTTTATTCTGTAATAGAGAAATGAGAGTGGAGGCCCGGTACCCGAGTGGGTAAGGACGCTTGGCTGTGGGTTGGAGGTGGCGGGTTCAATCCCCGACCTCGGCGGAGACCGGGGATTATTCAACGCTCTATTCTCCTCCAAACGGGTTCTAGGGCCTATCCAGCCCTCTGTCGAATGGGCACCGGGTTTCTTTCCCGGGAGTTAAAGGCAGGCGGGCGTCGGGCTGACCATGCGACCTCAACGTAGTCCCGTTGGCCAAGAAACGCCGGAGCCTTACTACCCGTGAGCCCAAGGACCTGCAAGGCCTGTTGTAGGGACCCTTTAACTTTTTAAAGAGAAATGAGAGTAAAGAAATTGAAAAATTATTTCATCAAAAAAAAAAAAAAAAATATAAAAAAAAGTAATTACTACTAAACAACCTAGACATCAATCATTAGCACACTTCGTGCGGAAAAATCAATACAAACATGTCTAAAAAATGTCTAAAACTATCTCTACATGGAAGTAGGTATGTAAGGCTTAAAATATTCTGAATACATCTTTAAAAGATCAGGAAACGTAATATTTAATGCACAACAATATTGTCTTTATTCTAAAATATTGAAAAACACAACACGTCAGAAAAGCTCATAAGAACCTTGCATTTCTGTACAATCTCGTTTCTTGTGAAATTTTTATCTTAAATTTTCGTGTATATATTAAGCGATACTAGAAGAGAGATATTAAGCGATACTAGTAGTTTAGGACAGGTTTCGATCAAACCTGTCCTAAAACGCAATGTAGATCCTAACGCTATCACGGAGATATAAAAATCGGAAATTTATTTGAGGTAGACTTTTTTATTTGTCTTAATGAAAAATGCATGATTTTTCAAACGAAATCAGAATGTGGGACGGGTGTTCCATATTAACGAGCGTTCTGTTTTTGAAAGATTAAGCGTTTTTATCATTATTTAATAAGCGGTGAACATTTGTCCCGAATTTTAGCGTATTTTTCCCGCATCTATTAATGTCCCCCAAAACATCAAGATGTTTGAAAATCATCTTGTATTAACAATTGACCTACAAGAAATTTTCAACGCGAAATAAATTTGGCAACACTGCTCGAAATATACGTAAATTTATGGGTAGCGAAAATATAGTTAAAATAAGATATAATTTTTAATATACGAAAATAACATTAGCTACGAAAAAAGCGTTAAAATATTGGTTTGTTTTGCTTTGTTTTGATTTTTTTTTTTTTTTTTTGAAAAAGTGAATTTTGTTTTTATTTGGATTGGCAGTTTTTAGGCCAAATTTTGGTCATTTTTTTTTTTTTTTTTTTTAAGTATTTGTGCATATATATGATTTTGTCGATATTAAAATCCAATCATCACATAGGTTACGCTAAAAGGTGGCAAAAAAAAAGTTGGAAATGGGAATCATATCCTGTGTCTGAATACTTCAATTTGCCTGACTTTAATGAGTAATGTATGAGATCATTACGTAATGGGTCCATTACTTTACTTCAATGAAAATAAACGAATTTTTTTCCCAAGAATCCTTGGGGAGTAATAAACGCTTTGTTATTGGCTGAGGTGATGATGACGTCAACTTACAATAAACAAAGGAAACGTCCTTTGTGATGCTGCTGTGCTTTCTTCGCTGTTGCTATTTTTAATCGAGTAATTCCTTTTTTCTCCAAAAAAAAATGAGACAGGGAATCTTCGAAAGGAGATGCAGGTTTGGAAGTTTTTATTTTTATCTTTAAAAATAAAATTAGAGCTAAAAACAAAACAGAAAATAAGTTCTTAAACCAAAAGCGTAAATTAATGAGATTACATGATATGCAAATGAGTAAACAGTAAATAAAATATTACCTAAGTTATTTGATTTCAAAATTAAAGTAGTGAATGCTTTTGTAGTTTTTTTTTAACTTTTACAATATTAAACTTTAAGAAAGGAAATACTAAATAAAATTACTTGTTATTCTGTTTCAATTTATTTTAATGCTAAACATTTTAAAAATAATAATAATAATAATAATAACCTACACAATCAGGTAGCGTCGATCGTTCATCAACAGCTAGCACACAAACAATCACTTATTAAGAACACAGTCCCATACTACAAGTACACACCACAAAGCGTACTAGAGTCACCCTCACATAAGCTGTACTGGGACCGTCCCATTCACACAGACAAAACCATACATCACAACAGACCAGACATCACACTTGTTGATAAGGTCAACAAACAGACCTATCTCATTGATATTGCAGTGCCTATCAGCAAGAACATGCAGAAAACTCATGCAGACAGATAAGTAAATATACAGACCTAGCACACGAGCTCCAGAAGCAGTGGAGGCAGGACCGAGTACGTGTTGTGCCCATCGTCCTCTCCGCCATTGGTCTGGTGCCTCACACATTGCACCACAGCCTCAGCACACTAGGACTTCATAAAAACACTTACGCACAACTCCAGAAGGCTGTGGTACTCAACACAACACGCATAGTTAGGAAATTTATGGACACTAGCACCCATCCCTAACTATTCTTCCAAAATTTTTTTTTTTAACTTGGCAATATGTGCTTTGGTCCTTGACCCGCCATATTGTCTTAGCTGGGGAAACCCATGGTTTGAAACTTTTTCGAGATAATAATAATAATAATAATAATAATAATAATATCATCCTCACATAAGTTGTATTGGGACCGTCCCATTCATACAGACAAAACCATACTTCACAACAGACCTGACATCACATTTGTTGATAAGGTCAACAAACAGACCTATCTCATTAATATTGCAGTGCCTATCAGCAAGAACATGCAGAAAACTCACACAGACAAGATCAGTAAATACACAGACCTAGCACACGAGCTCCAGAAGCAGTGGAGGCAGGACCGAGTACTTGTTGTACAATCGTCCTGTCCCCATGGTCTGGTATCTCACACATTGCACCACAGCCTCAGCACACTAGGACTTCACAAAAACACTTATGCACAACTCCAGAAGGCTGTGGTACTCAACACAACACGCATAGTTAGGAAATTTATGGACACAACCACACATCCCTAACTATTCTTGCACATGTCTTTACACTTGGCAATATGTTGTCATATTTGGTCCTTGACCCGCCATGTTGTTTTTGCTGGGGAAACCCAAGGTTAGAATCTTTTATGTAATAATAATCATATATAAAATTCAGTTTTTCATGCTTCTTTCACTTTTGAAATTTTTATTTCCATAATTTCCATAATTGTAATTTAAATCTGCTTAATTTTGAGCATTAAGTCAGAGAAAGAAATTTATTTAAAAATAATTAAGCTAAACTGTTCTATCCTGAACAGTTATTTGCATTTTCTTTCTTTTCTTTTTTTGATAAATAATGATAATTGTGATGATTAATTTTAATATCTACTTTGAATCAATGAAAACAGCAATTAACTGTATGATCCACGGGGTTAGGAGATGAAGCCATATGGTTTCTTTGAGAAATCTGAAATCAAAATACATTACGAGTAAGCTATTAACTAAGAACAATTCCAAAAATTCAATAAGAGTAACGTGTGTGAATTAAGTTCAATAAATCATGTAGCCAACACACAGTCAAAGAATAAAAAGTTTTTAAAAATAAATGAATATATACAATAAAAATCAGACTAGTTTCGCCAAGACTGAGCGTGGCAACTTCAGTGAATGTTATTGGATTGGCAATCCAGCCTCTTCTTATAGGCGAAGAATAGCCACAAGAATAACCACAAGAGACCAATTGTCGAGAATATGCAAATGTTTGGTTTTGAATATGGGGAGCACTTGCGACCCTGGTGGAGATCGTCCGCACTAATCCTGTCGATGATCGGGATAAGCACATATGTTGTGTTTATCAACACACAAGTAGCAGCGCTCATGGTGTTGAAAGGTGGAACCTCCTACGAGAACTTTGTTGATAAACACTAAAGGCCTGATTGCACTATTCCGTCTATTTTCCGTCTCTCGTTATGTTTCTGTAAGATGATTGCTTTTACGTCTCAGAATTGAGTCTCAAAAGACATAACGGATATCTTGAAATCAACGAACTTAGCCGTCTCCGCAAACGTAAGGCCAGCCAATCAGATCGTGTGTGTGAAGCAACATCCAATCACAGAGCACTGACGTATTCCTAAAAATTTTCAAGATCGATAGCAAGTTTGCCGGCGCCATTTTGTTCACCGCTTCGAAGGTTATTACGAATTAAGTATCACATAGAGGAGATCATTTTTCGAAAATAAACAATATTTTTACTGAAATAAATTAATTCTATGCGTCAGAAAGTGCAGATGTCACCTTTGTAAAGAGATTTTGCATGTTGAACAATCGAAATGCCGCTAAAGATTTAGAAGAAGAATTTCCGTTTCCGCTTGACGTAACTTGCGACGGTAGAGTGCGCGACGATTTTGCCGATAACGGATACAAAGACGTTTCATAAACATAACGGAGACGGAGAAATGCGTTCAGGCCTTAACGCACTTGTATGGTAGGACATAGAGCCTGTCAATATAACCGGAGAATTTTATTACTAGTGATCTTAAGGTTTTTTTCTTGAAACCATATGGGTAGATACTCCTCACAGAGACGCAGTCGTTGATGCAGGAAGTGGAGGAGGCTATCATTATGGACTCATGACACTTGCGCCGGAAATTACTTTTCTCTTTTTTCACGATTTTTTGATCAATGACATTAAAATGGTAGCCCGTGCTTAGTTGTGTTGCATTATATTATACGATGTATCATTATTTAGCAAGGCTCGTTTATGCTCATCCACGCGGTCCTGTATCCGTCTGCTGGTCTCTCAAAGATAAATTTTTTGGCACTCGGGGCATTGTAATTCGTAAAGGACCCCTTTGTAATTGCTATCATCGATTCTGCGCTGTGTTGCCGTGTTATGATTATTAACGAGCATCCCGGTAGAACTGCGGCATCCAATCCAATAACATCCACTGAAGTTACCGCGCTCAGTCATGGCGAAACTAGTCTGATTTTTATTGTATATATGCATTTATTTTTTAAAAACTTTTTAATCTTAGACTTGTGTTGGCTACATGATTTATTGAACAATTCCAAAAATACTAAGGAACATTCAAATTTTGTTTTTTCAACTTTGAAATCATCCTGACAAACGTAGCTTCGAATTAAATATCTTCGCATCCTGAAGCTTAACGGAATAGTATCGTTTTACTAATAAATCCTATTTGTTATCAAAATTATAATCTGTCAGACGAAAGAAGAACCATCAATCAGAGAAAAGTACTACTCGGTTAGTGTGTCTGACACAGTTCATAAGCCCCGCCCTCCCGTTTGAGACTTGTTGAACATGGCGTCAGCTATGGTTTCTCGGTTGGATTCGGAAAATAAGCAACATAAAATATTTTTCCATGGTGTTTCTGGCAAAACAATTCACAACCAATCAAGGCAGAATGTAAAGAATGTGTATGTGCACTTCAAGACGTCTGCAGGTGAAGAAAATAACACAAAATTCTAGAAAAGCTACCGTTGATGCAGCAGGTGTAGATATTGCAACTGGCCGCCGCAATGTAATTTTAAATTTCATTTAAAATAAACAGTTCTTTTTTCATAATTTCACTTCTATACATTGAACTCGTAAAACATCGTATGTAATAAATTAACAATTTCATTTAATAAAAAGAATCAATAATGAATAAAGAAACGTAAATAAAGAAATGAAGAAGAAATTGGAAGCGGGACGGCTCTATAGGAGAGCAGGTAAACTACAGGAGAAGAAAGTTAGACATATGCATTCGCTAAGCAAAAGACCAATTTTGCCCGCCATTCCCCTCTGAAAAATGGGCGTGGCCCTCTTTTCTCTCATTTGACGGACTATAGCTGATTTATATATAATTTCATATTTCATTTATTGATATTTAATTTTAATTTTTTTGCTTTGTCCACGATGTGGACGAGAACATGTGCTTTCAACGATCTGTGATTTCTTGGAATGTAAGATTTCGTTACGTGAACTAATAATTAAATATAATAATCAACATATGTAATTGGCTATGGTCGTCTGTCTGTCGGTCTGTCTGTCCGTAAATCAGTATAACCTGGGCACACCCAATCGTAGCGCAGCGTTGGAACACTTCACGCGTGACATCATGCCCATGGAAAAACATGGCGCCCAAATAAATTGCCGTCGATTGAAATTGACGGACAGCGATTTCAGACAGAATAACAGATATTTCTGAAATTCCTTCACGCAGAAAGAAAGTTTGTATGTAAATGCATTAATTTCAAGCGGTAGAATTTTACAGAGGGTTGGATAAACATCGGTATTTGCAATTTTACACTGCAAAAATCAAAACAACAATTGCTGCCAGTTTCCCAATTTCTAAACAAGACCACGGGACGTCATTGTTGGCAATTCGACTGTAATAATAGCGGCTGTTGATCATTGTTTTTCGTGTTTCGCATTATTGCCTTCTCCTGCGAATAGTCAAGAAGAGAAGGAAATAGTCTCTTCGAAAATTCCTTTATAAATAAATGTATTTTAAATTTATTTTTAATTTTACATTTATTTTGGGATATGTGAAGATGATGATGATTAATAATATATCTAGAAGGAGTGAGATAAAGAAGAAATATGGTATGTACAAGTAATTTTGTTACTACTGCATCCATTTTAATGAAATTTGGCATACTTACTCAGTTGTTTACGCTGATTTCGAAACTCAAAACCATTTTTACCGTAGAAGCTTCGTTCACAAGTTAGCACCGTATTTAGATTATTAACTTTATATTTGATAGTTTATAATAAATTGATTTTTCAGATTTTTTTATGCCTGTCGTCCGACAGGCTTTGATGCTAGTTCCAAAATAATAAAGATCGTATTTATTCAATTCATTCAATTTCTTTACAATGAAATGATCCTGTCAGAAAGACAGAAAGACATAGTAGAGCTTTATTATAAATGTGATTGTTGCGCATGCAAAAGACGCAAATTGTTGCGATTGTTGTGATTGTTGCTAATGATAATTTAATGATAATTTAATGATACCTGTCCATAGACGGACGTACAAAACGAGAATATTAGTCTTCTGATAATGATCAGAAGACTAAAAGAAATACATCAGATATTATAAAATTCGTTTGAGTCTTTTTTTTTAGTTTATTTACGTATTATTATGAGACTGAAGTAACACGACAATTTTAAGTTCAGTATATGGTTACATAAATAAACTTGAGGCGTAAATGTAAATACAAAAGATAGAGCATATTAAGTTTCGAGAAGATCCACTCACTCGTTTAAAAGTTATTAAGAGACTTAATACTCAAATCAGAGTATTAAGAGTTACAATCAAATATCGAGAAACGAATATATTAATTTTAATTTCCTTGCGAAAGTAGGTTAAAAATAAAGTTATGTAATTATAAGAACACTGATATAGTTTGAACGCGCGAGATAGTATCACATTTACGTATTCTATTCTATGTTCAGTAAAAATAAAAAAACGAGCCTAGCTATTTGTGAGGTATCAACTGTAAATAAATAATTACATTTTGTGGGTTATGCGTGACTCATTCTTCGAGATATTTGAACATTCTATTCAATTATTATTTGTCGAATCATAATTCATCAATCATTTAATAATCAATCGTCGTATTGTTTCTTTGCTGGCAACATTGCCAATACAACGCTATCATCGACTTCAGTTTTTTGTGCGATCTCACGGTTTCATTGCGTAAACATGTGAAAAGAAAAATTCAAATATTTAATTAGTTTATTTGTTCAAAAGCTATTACTGTAGAAAAATTTACACACATATCGGATGGTACTACTGGCTTACTCCAAAAAAATAGGCTAAAGATCGCCCCCTCCCTTCAATTTTTTTTTACCCTAAGTCTAGTATTTGTTGGTTGATGTAAAACCCTATGGTTTTCTCATTCGTATGATTTTTGCAGCTTTATTTATTGATTCCTGCTTTAGCGATGTTCTTTTTTTTTTGACCTTCTGTTCTTAAGTAACGCTGATTAAAAACATGATATCCTGAATCTTTTGTTGAATTGAAGCATCCATTAATTCGTGGATGGAGGATTGTTTTACGAAAAACCTTAATCCATCTTCTTGCTGGAATGAAATCCTAAGATAAGTTGGATCCGTTGACGTGGAGTTATGGCACTTCTTTCGTCGAATGACAAGCAATAGGATTTATGAAGCGAATTCTGTGGTAACGAAGTTGACGAATGGCGTCTACTAATGGCTCTGACTCGGCGGGGGTGGAAAAAGTTCAAAGATCCCTTTTGCCACTTCAATCGCTTTGATAGACGATCCACACTAGACACAGTGATGGATAGGCGTCTACAAGAACACCAACTACTGATAGGGAGTCTTCGGATCCCTCATCTCCGCTTGACTAAATCTCATTGAGACGCTTTTAATGGACTAAAAACAAATGAACTCTCCTTCCCTACACCCCTTCCTGCTACATATCGAATCGCTGAGTGTGAACAATCTTTTGGGAAATCGACGTCATTACAAGATGGCGACGGGATCCAACTCCCGCGGAAGATCTGTGGATCTTAAAAAAAAGGCCTAAACAATAAATTCTTAAAATAATTTAAAACCTAATTTCTTTAAAAAAAAATTCTCCTTACAATTTCTTTTTTTATTAATTTTTTTTTTCATTTTTCAAATCGTGAAAACGACAAACGAAAAGTTCGTGTTAACTTTTCAGTTATAATATCTGCTAAATGTAAATAAAGGAAAATTTTCAATTTTTCTGACAAATTTAAATCTATCCATTTTATTTAAGTTGTTTAAATCCGACTACTTTTATTTTAACTTGCGTAAATTAATTTTTTTTTTATTATTTATGTTGCTTTTAACGCATCAAAGCACAAGGAAATTAGTGGATAGTTAAAGAAAATTAATACAGTTAGTAATATAGCATTGTAGTGGGCCGATGGTCTTGTAGTCTTGGAGGAGTCGGGCTCAATCCCCGGAGAAGTTCGAGGCTTTCTCCACTCTGAGTTATCTCAGCCAGGCTCTAGGTTTCACTCAGCCCTCCGTAGAATCGGTTTCCTTCCTGGGTTTAAAGACCACCCGCCTCAACTCAACGAAGTAAGGCTCTTGGCGTTTCGTGACCAAAGGGAGTAACGCCAGGAGCGTTACTTCCCACAGGGTCACTTAGGCTAGTAGAATACTTTAACTATGTAGGCATTTTCAGTTCAAATGCTTTTATAAAATTATTAGGGGAGAAACACAAGCACACACTTAACTGATTTCATGAGTTTCACCTTTCCTATGCTTTTGTTTTAACAAGCATGGAAATAAAATGCCAGCGAGATTGCAAAGAAGCCTAACATATTTTCAGGGCTTGGAAAAACACAGCAAGAAAAAAAAAATCAGGATATTTTCGTCGTTGGGTTCTGTTTTTTAGCGTAAGTCAATTTTTACTAAATGAATTCTTGTAATTGATATTGACGCATTCAGAAAAATCGAGAATGACTTCACTATGTTCAAGCAAATTCTTTGATAACTGCAGCAAAGCACCTGTATACTCTTCACCAATTGAATGATGGTGTTTTGCGATTATTTCAAGAATGACACATCCGATTTGGATGCTATTTAGTATTTAAGTAAGGGATACTAAAATAGCAGTCACTAATAAAATAGAAAAATTCGTTTCTTCATTAAATATAGGCCTAAACAAATAAAGCATGTATTTAGCGAAACCAGAAGTTAGACTTTAAAACTCCGAAATACTTCCTCCGAAATTAGTGCAATCTAAATTACAATGTTTGACAGAAATACAGGTCATAGATGCAACAACATCAAAGGTGGTTGTAGCGCTCAGGAATAATCAGAAATTCAGCAGGTCCGTCTTTAACTCTTCGTCAGACGTCAGAGTTAAAGTCTTGATTGAAAAGCTTGAACTAATTTCAAAGTCCTTCAAGATATGATCTCCTTCGAGTGTCACACGAGGGTTCTTAAGTACATTTAATTTAATTTTCCGCCGTTGAATGGCGCTGTTATTTCAGTCAGGCTCCCATGATCCTTTGCAAAGTGTTATGCTTCTCATCAAATTCTTTAAGAAGTTTAAATTTGATATTTTCTTACGAAGGGAATAAATGTATTTTAATATAATTATTGTTTCTCTTTGACAAGTTTCTGAAGTGATTTCGAATTTATTTATTTTATTCATTTTTATGGCTATTTAGTTGAAGCGGTAAAAAAAAAAATGGCGTCTGCTGTATCTCTACATACTACGTCACCAACTAAAGATGTCTCATTGGCTAAAGATAGGTTTTGAACATTTTTAGCCAATCTGACATCTGAAGTTGGTGACGTAGTATATAGAGATGCAGCAGACGCCATTTTTTCAAAACCCACTTTAAGGCCATATGAGAACTCCGTATAAAATTGGAAGGCTTTCGAATTGAAATGTACTTAGAAGCATCTTCAGGATCCCTTTACACTAAAAGCGCTGTAATGGCGTCATACGTCAACGCATATTTATAATTTCGCACTTATATCTTTATAACATCTGTCAAATTTTATTAAAATTTGCTGCGGTAACTCAACATAAAAACACAAATAATAATTTAAGTTCCATTAAGCTAGTTTTCATTAGCCTATCTTCCTAGAGAAGTGAGGTTCAATGTATCACTCAGTGCTTATGAATATGTCCGTGTGTTCCCCTAATAACTTTTTATGAACCACTGAATGGATCTTCTTGAAACTTACTATGCTTATTTAAGGACTAGACACAATAAAACACTTATATTTGGAATCTTTTCCAAGTGGGTCCTTGTGAACAGCGCGAGGAGGTGACAAAAATTTCCCATACAAAAGCAACTTTAGTAGTTTTCAAAAAGGGGTTGCCATATGAATCGCTAACTGCAGAAAGGCATCGTGTCCAAGTTTTACGATTTTTTTTTTTTATATTAAAATTGTGGCTAGGAACAAGACGCAACGTTTAATATAGAAAGGAAACACATCCGCACAGTAGTATTGGCATGACAACGACTTCAATATTCTATTTACCGCAGAAGTGTATTAGGGTTTACTACGTTTTTTGTCTCTCCTGTGAAATTGGCAAAATTGGACTTATTTCCTTTCTGCAGTTAGCGATTCATATATAGTCATTACGTACGGATTGGTTTTCTCTGGAACAAACGTTGCCAGTCGAGACGTCATCAACTTCGAGCAGTCAGTCCAAGATGGCGTCGTTTCGTGATCGCGTAAGCGTGATCAAGAAAGGACAAACTTTGCATCGCCAAGCAAGGGGAATAGTATGGGACTTCTTAATTATTTCAATTTTAATTGTTATTATGTATTCGTAACTGTAGAAAATACACAAAACAAGAATGTTTTCGTAATGTTTATACGATTCAGTTAGGAATTTTTAGCAATAGATGGCGCTGTTACGTCCTGGAAACATCAGTCTATCAGGAAATTACGCCATCAAAAGCTCTTCTTTCATGCACTGAACTGTAGAACTTTTGCAAAAGATTTGTATCCTATTTAAATTAACACGTCATTGTTTTAAAAAAAAATAACCATTTTATCTAATTACACTATGTAACAAATTTTCAAAAGAGTTCTGTTTCTGGTTTGACAGTATTGTTTTCTGTTTAACTGAGCAGCAAATATATAGAAAAGAGTAGTTATACCCCTCAAACTTCGCTTTTGTGGTTGTCACATTAGTAGCTGCCAACTTTTATGCTTTTTTTTTATTCATTTGCTACCACTTTTTTTAATATAATTTTTTCTAAATAGTCGAAAAGTCTTATTTGAATACAAATTACTGTCTGTTTCATAAGTCTGATTCGGGTGCCTATTTCGAGGAGCAAGGAGAGCGCTTTCATCAGGACATGCAACGTAAGGAAGCAGTCATTATTGAAGTTTTCTTCCCCTTTCCCCCATTAATAATGAATGTATTCAACCTTTTTTTTTAAATCTCAGATTGTTTATTTATATCCGATCCAAAATGGTTGCCTTCTTGATGGGTCTTCAAGGAGTTTTACTAAGTTTCCATGCTATCTTTGTCTGTGGGATAGCAGGGACACTAAAGCGCTATACAATAAACGATATTGGCCAAATCATACTGAGTTCACTGTGGGGAAGCACAACATTAAATGGGAGCCACTTGTAGATCTTCAAAAGGTACTAATGACACATTTGCACATAAAACTGGGACTGATGAAACAATTTGTGGCAGCGTTGGACAAGGAATATACAGCATTCAAGCATCTACAACATTTGTTCCCAGAGCTTTCCGAAGCAAAAGTTAAAGCTGGCGTTTTCGTTGGATCTCAAATCAAGAAAGTTATTGAGTGTCCAGAGTTTCCCAAGCTTCACAGAGCAAAGGAGAATGAGGCATAGATCAGTTTTATTAAAGTAGTCAAAGGCTTCCTAGGAAATCATAAAGCTGAGAACTTTTGTTGAATTGGTTGAGACTCTGGTTAAACATTACAGTGAAATGGGCTGCAGGATATCTCTCCAAGTACATATCCTTGATGCCCACCTTGATTGCTTCAAAGAGAACATGGGTGCCTATTTCGAGGAGCAAGGAGAGTGCTTTCATCAGGACATGCAACATTTTGAACGTTGCTACTAGGGAACATACAATGAACACATGATGGGGGACTATATTTGGAGACTTATTCGTGAAAGTGATATGACATACACTCGCAAATTTCGCAAAACTACACATTTCTAGGTTCTTAGTCATCAGTTTGTAGAATTTTGGTTGAAATATATCATTGATTTGAAATATAATGTTCCCTTTTTGTCTTTAAATAAAAAAACCCGAACATTTGTACGTTTCCTTAATGACAGTGCGCAAATTTCAACTTTTCGTTGTGCTGACCAAAAAAGCAATGTTTTTCCAGGGAAATAAATTTTTTCTTATTTTTGTGATAGAACCAATTAGAAAATGATATTGATTACGCAGAAACAAAAATCGTGTTACATAGTGTTATTAATTCTTGAAACGTGGTATGCATGTTTGAGAATTAGGGAAGATCTAACTTTTGTATTTGAAAACTTATCCAAAAAATTGTTGAAAAATTAGCGAAAAACAAAACTCCATAGAATAGCATTAGAATCTACCCAGTGAATTTTTATGCTTTAGTTATTGTTTTAAAGAATGAATTTTAATCCTGTTTGAGTGATCCATTAATTACAGCGCTGATTCAAGGGATTACCTAATCATCTTTCAACTATTTCAGTTGTTTCATTTATTTTATTTTTAATGTGTATTTTGTTTTTAGTTTAAATTTGTTGAGGTGCCATATTTATTCTACTACAACATAAGTAAGTATTACGGATTTATTTTTTTTTATTTTTTTTACAGCAATAAATGCTGATACAACTTCTTTTATTCAGTAGATATTAGAATTTGAAGATAAAAAGAGACTTTTCTTTTTTTACCATTTTCGGGACTTTTAATATACAGTGTGATTCATAAAGTACTGGAAAAATAGGCCTATAAAGAACGAATATCGAAATATTTTTCTGTCAAATTCGGTGTAAAAAAAAAGTAAAATAGGGAGTGGATTTCCGGATCAAAGGTACAATTCTGATTCAGATGGTAGTGTCCCCATTTTAGCCTTTTTTCTGCCCCTACGAAAAAAAAAATGGTCTAATTAGCACCCTTCACAACAGGGAAGAGCAATGAAAGGGAAGCGAGATTAGAATAGGCTAAGTTAAATGGAGTATTGACTCCATTGGGTTCATTTCAAACACAAGAACACGGGGAAGGGAGGGAAATAAATAAAAACAAAGTGTAGTGAGTACATCCAGTACTTTATGAATCACCCGGTATTAAAATATTAAGAAATTTTAAGAATTTTAAATCACATTTTCAGGAAAATAGGACTAAAGATTTTCAAATTTCTTTTTAATAATGTTAATTGATTTACTCTTTATTAATAAAGATCCCAGGATATTAATGCTTATTCTTTTTCTTTATGGTAATTAATTTTAATGACGAAATACGATATAAAGTTAAATTCAGTTTCTGTATTTCAGTGCTTTAAAGCTACAGAGAAAGTTTTGAACACGTACATTCTAACAAATGGGAAACAAAAATCAAATAAATAACAGTAAACTATAAATCAGTAAAACCCAGTAATCACACCTTGTGAATAAATAAAGAAATTGATTTTAGTGTCAGTGTAATATGATTTAACATGCAACTAATACTGGATAATGGAACAGAATGTAAATTAGCACATATAAATCCTCTAATTTGCTTACCAAAAAACAAAGCTAACTTTATATAAACATTTTAAATATATAAATTAATATGTTGATGTATCAAGTATAAGGTAAAACGATAAACAGGATTTTGTGAAAGTGACTCTCAACCTGTAGTTGCATTAAGACTACGCTGACTTTAAAACAGCTTAAATTATATTAAACTTTTACAAAATACGTGATTAACGGCATTAGTTTGTAACCAGCCATATTTCATTGAAATTTTGTAATGAAGGCATCTGATGCGATTCTACTTAGCTTTCATCTATTTTAAATGAGGTGAAATGTTGCCAAATAATCGTTAATAAACCATGCAGTAGTTGATAAACCTCTGGTCTTGTTTTGGTATTCGGTAGAGATGTTATTTCTTCAGCATTACATCGTATCAACTTCATCCACGTCATCAATTTTTCAAGCAAACAAATACGTGAATGAGTGTCAACTGAAAGCTTTTGCGATTTGCCGCAGTCCTAAAGGAATCTACAGTAAACAAGGCTGCGTAAATGATTTTGTAAATCGACTTCGTTTCAGTGATAACGAGTCAGGCCTTTTAAAAGTTTTATATCACAAAATAAATATACAGAGTGATCCACAAAAATAGAGCAAGGTAATTGGTAGGTTATGAATAAACTATGGAGCACTCTAAGCTAGTCATCTTGTGGCGGGAACTGAGCGGGAACTGAGCTGGGAAGGGTGGGACAATTTTCAAGACTGGGGGGAGGGGGGCGATCTTGCTCCTATTTCACGTAAGTCATTAGTCCAGCCGTTTTTACAAGAGGTTTCTGAATGACTTCTGAATGAAGGAGGAGTAGAGATCTAAATAAATCTACATATAAGTTATAAAAGGCAAACCCACTGACTGACTGACTCACATTTGAAACGCATAGCCGAAACCGCTGAGCCTAGGAACGTCGGAATGGATTTCCCTTACGACTACCGTTCACTAAGAAGGATTTTTTCGAATCCCCTCCCCCTAAAGGATGTAAGCGGGAAGGTGGGATGAAGTTTCTTGAAGGTTTTGCCCGGAAACCATTTGAGCTAGAAACACGAAATTTGACATGAGTGTTCTTTGTCAATCAGAAAGAATTTTCAATATTGGCATCCTAAGAGGTGAAAATGGAGGGGAGGAGGGGCAACTTTCTTGAAAAGGGTGATAAACCTAAATTAGCGCCATATTTGCACCTGATGGTGACAATTCGAACTGAAATGTTTTTTTGTGAACAATAGCGCCTCATATGAACCTGCAGACAAAAATTAGAATTAAGGGATGTAAACGAGAGGGCGGTGAGGAGATGGGCGAACATTGTTGAATAATAAGAGGTTTTTGAATACAAAATTGAAATATAACATTACTTTGAATTGAAATATAACATATCCTGTCACTTTTGTAGCAACTGGGAAAGCTTTGAAGTAATTTCACAATTTCAATTTCTTTCTCATCCACATCATTGTAACCCGTACGAAGAAGGGGTATTTTGCTAGTGTTTCTATACATTAACTTGCACCTTAAGTAACTAACGTACAAAATTATATGAAAATCATCCAGGTTTTTTTTTTTAATGTTTGCCAGTCCTATTAGATACACTTATTAGGCTTCTGAAAGACATCTTATATCCCCGGTTTGTCTGTCTGTGGACACATATCCCACAATGCTTCGCAACGGCTTCTGTTAGCTCTGTTGGTTAGAGCGTCGTGCTAATAACGCGAAGGTCGTGGGTTCGATCCCCTCATGGACCATTCTTTCTTCAATTTAGCCGCCATCCATTGTTTGGTCAAGTGCCTGCCCAAACAAGGCTTCACTCACGTAAAAGCTTTCTACAAGCAAGTATACCCCTTCAGAAAGAGAGACTAGACCTGTGAGAGACTAGACCTGTGAGAGATTAGACTTGTGAGAGACTAGACTTGTGAGAGACTAAACCTGTGGATGGATAAATGTCAATTTCCAGTGGACTCCATCAAACCAGGAGAGACCTTACCTTCAGGCCATGAGTTACCCTGGACTACGTGGAGGTCTCTTAACAGATTACGAGCTGGGGTTGGCAACTGCAAATACATCCTTCATAACCGGGGTTACCTTGACCTGACCCAAGATGTACAGTGCTCCTGCGGAGAAGAAGACTTTCGTGCCCTGACTGTCCTCTATGGTCTCCGAAGAAGACCTGGCCCTTGGTATCTCTAAAGCAATAGTCCTTGCTGCACACCATACAGATAGAGTAAGAACTGTTATCGACACGAAGATAATTCTTCAATTTTTTCTCCCCATTTTAAATCTTTTCACAGTTTCTCAACTTATGACATTATGAGATATTAGTTGTAATCAATTTGGGATTTTGATAACTACTTTATTTTTTCTAAAATTAGTATCACGTTGTTTAAAGTAGATACTTAGGAAGCGACTGTTTTGGATTTCTTGATTGTTGTAGGTGGCGTGTTAGCTCAATTGGTTAGAGGTCGTGGGTTCGATGCCCTCATGGCAATTCTTATTCTTCGTTGTTTTCTCCCCATTTTAAATCTTTTCAGAGTTTCTCAACTTAATTTTTTTTTAAAGCATTATTAGGAATTCTGTGTATTAACAAAGTTTGAGTTAAGAATGACGATTATTCCGTATAAATAGGGGTGGGTAAGATAGCATGGGGTCGCAAAGACATTCGCGCGCGCAGTTTCTAGACCACCCCGGCGCAGTCTATTCTAAAGTAAAGGTGACTCAGAAGCCGTTGCGAAGCACTGTGATTGGTTTACTAATCGCTATCCCTATCTTGTTTCAATGTTTCCTTTGGTATAGATGCTGATATTTTAATATAATATTAAATTACAGCAATTATAATAACTGATATTAATTTATTTTTAATGTTTTTCAGTTTTTCTGGTTTATAATTTTCTCAATTTACTTGACTAAACAGTTTGTGATTAATTGGACTTCCCAATTTTTGACCAAAGTTATTATTTAGTTTAGTAATTTTAAAAATTCTTAATCAATTTTTTCTAGTTATTAATCCTTCATTGTAATTACTTTTATCCCTTTTAACTTCAAAATTACAGTATTTTTTTAGTCTTATTTTATAGATAAATTTTTCTTTAATAGCTATGATTTTAAATTTCTTTCTAATATTTTGTTTTTCTTGTAATGACTTTTTTTTTTAATTTACTCGATAGTATATAGCAGTGGTCGGCAACCCGCGGCCCGCGAGGTGTTGGAATATTTTTTTTTTTTTTGTTTGGTTGTTAAAATTAGATTTTCCGTTGGTTTTTTTTTTGGTTGTTAAATTAAGATTTTTCGGTTTTTTTTGGTTGTTAAAATAAGATTTTCCTTTTTGGCCCAAGTGCGGCCCGCAGTAATCCCCACATAAAATATTTGGCCATCTTACAACAAAAGGTTGCCGACCACTGGTATATAATATTACAAATACTTATAAATTCTTATTTATGATTTTTATTTTTATTTTTAATTAACATAAATTTAGTTTTTTTTTTTTTTAACAATTAATTTTCATTCTATTTTTAATTGCACACTTTGTTGTATTATTTAAATCATTTTGGGGAAAATTAAAAGGATTTAATTTATATTTATCACTTGAAATAAGTAGAACATCATCTATGTAAATGAAAATATTTGGTAATATAACACAATTACTAATAGAATTAATCATAAAATGATAAGGGGATAAATGATCAGATGATTATATAATTTATATACCAATTAAATAACAAAGGTCCCAAATTAGATCCTTGAAGTACACCGAGTTTTATATTATTAAACAGTGGTTCTCAACGGATTCAAACTACATTTGGTTCAAACAACCGAGACTTTGTGATAAAAATTGCAGGTAAAAATAATTAAAATAATTTCACTCAATATTTTGAAAAAGGAATAACAGAAAAACATTCAAGAGCTTCAACATATTTATTTTACAGAGATTGACTGGCTTACAATAAAAGAATTTGATTTATTAATTGTTTGTACAGCTAAGAAGAAGAGTGTTTTGTTTTTTGTTTTTTTTTTTGGTTTTTTTTGGGGGGGGGGGGGGGGGGAGAGGGTTCTGTAGTCCCGCATTGCGATTTTAGAAATATGGTTACCCTGACGTCCGTTAAGGCCATTTTACATGTACCATTTCAACCAGGCCATAATGCAGGCCATGTCAGGGTAGATGGCCAGTGAAAAGCAAGCTTTTTTTCTCTTGTTTTACACGTACCATATCCCCTTCCATCACACGGAAAATTTACAAATTCTCAATTGTCATCATACGTACGTTTTATTTACGAATAAAATAGCATTGATTTATATAAAAATCATTTATTCAGTGCATCGAATAGGTGAAAGAATGTTTTTAATTGATTAAAATAGGAAATATTCATTTGTTTTTCATCGTTTTGTATTTCTTTGTTTTCAGTTTCGATAGTTCTCGTTAAATCTCGACCATCCCACAATATGTTTTCGAGATTCCAATCGCTCTTCGATTCAAATTTTTAGGCTGAAATTCTGTAATGATTTTGATTACTAATGTACCGTTTTCTGAAAGCATCCACGAAAACATAAGGAAAAGATGACCTCCGTATGTGTATATCGTTTTTGTAATCGGTAATTTCGAGTAAATAGATACAAATCGATTGGACTTCAAGTTCTACAATTCGTCACCAGGAGCGCTAGTGTCAGATGGCCAGCCATCCCATTGCTCGCCATCTCTTCGAAAATAGGGCAGGGTCTACATGTGGCAATGTGGTCGCCATCGCTCATAGCGAGATGATGGCGATCTTTATGGAGAGCTTATGGCCTGTGAAATGGTGCGTGTAAAGCGGCCTTTAATGTGCAGCGGGGACTCACTACAATGGATAGTGTCGTGAACAAAAAAAAAATCACTATAATGACATGTGAGAACTCCTTACAAAATTGGAAGGCTTTCGAATTGAAATATACTTAGATCTTATAAAGGGGATCTATACTTCCAGGATCCCCTTTACACTAAAAGCGTTTTAACTGCAACATCTGACTAAGGCATTAAAAACCATAATGGCGTCATACGTCAACGCATATTTATAAACTCATGGGTCTGTGCGAATGAACCATAAATAAAGTAACAAATTTTGGGGAAATCATTTCAGGTGTTGTAACGTGGTAAAGAGACAAACAGAGAAGGAAAATGTTCAAGTGGATTACTAAGACTACTAATTCTCAGTCAATAATAATTACAATAATTTTTTATTGTTATTGTTACTTAACACAAAATCTTGTCATAAATTCAAAATTTCCATCTTCAATTCTTTATAATGTAAGAAATGTAGAAAAAAATAACGAAGATAGCCAAACAAATATGACAAGCATTAAATGAAAATTAATATATAAAAATAGCATTTTACATAGTTTTTGTTTTTGGCATTTCTTTTTAATAATAAAATAAAATATTCATTAAAAGAAAATAAATAGCTATAAGAAATGAACATAGGATCATAGTCTTCTGAAATCCATTTAATTACAGCTCTTTTTACCTACGATATATTTTCATTGCCACACTGATAATCATAATTTGATGAAATAATAAAGATAATAATATTTATTTGCTTCTTCATGCTTCAATCCAATGATATTGAGTTCATACCTACAATATTTTGAAGATTACAATTGAATCGCAAATGTGAAAAAGGTACTAAGTCAACTTTTTGTACATTTTGAGTTATGACTGAAAATGGGTTCAATTGTGTTCACCCCATGCATCATTTAAATGGGAACTAAATCAGGCTTTTCCAGTAGTCTCAGGAGGTCAAAAACTTGAATACTGCTTTACATTTTTTCATTATTTTTGCACCAGTGTTACATTGCCATATGATACTATACATAACATATATATATATATATATATATATATATAACTTATATGATTAAGTTTGTACTAAAAAAAATTGAAATAAAACATTTTATTTTAACTGCAAAATGCGACAATATAATTGCAAAACATGGAAAAAGGTACCTAAGTCACCCACAATCTGGAAAAAGGTACTAAGTCAAAATTTTTAATTATGACTTTATACATTTGAATACTGACCTAAAAATAAACAGATGACAGGCATGGGTCGGCTTCTTAGTCGTTTCACACCACACCAATGGATTTTTAATTGCTGGCTGTAGTTTTGAATGTGGATGGTTTTTTTGTGTTTTCTCAGTTTGGTATTTCTATGTACCTTTTTCATATTTGCGATTCAATTGAATTGACTTGATCTTGTAAGAAGAAATTAAGAAGCCACTGAAGATATTAGGTGTTCAACAAAACAAATAAGAAACAAGGACAGCACAAGAATAAATAAATTGGCTTTCTGATTCAATTATCGGAAGGAATCGGTAACGGTCGTTTCGTAGTGCAAGGGACTCATCAGCCCGATCCGCCTTCCCCGATAAAAGACCCAGAAAGGCAAGATAAAAGGGTTTTTTTAAAACATTGAATTTATTCCTTAGATATTAGGTGTGTTTAATCAAAATGGTCAGGTAAACTTTTTTCTCTGTTTCCATCTTTTGTCTCATAATTACTTCTTTTTTTATATATACCATCACCCCTTTTTTTTCCTTAATTTTCTATTTTCATTAATCTTTTTTATTGCACCTTAACCTTTTCTTTTTGGAAATCTCTAGGTTAAAAGTATCAACGAACTTTCTGGTAACTTCCGATTGAGCTTTAAATTCAGCTTATTTCAGTCTCGAACCTTCTCTAAGAGTGCCACTCCGTAATCATAATTACACGACAACGCCACTGAATTATTTGAGATGTCTGACAGCAACGCTAGTTATAACCATCAACCTCGTTCTGGTTCTTGATATGAAAGCCTTCTGCAGACAGACCATTTCATTGCGGTTAGAAACTCCATAATATATTTCCAGACATGAAGTCAAGTGTAGCAAGAGACAGTAATTGACTCACGCCTACTCGTTCCTGTGGTGCCACCCATGTAGTATCCACAACACATGTTCGATAAGTAATTAGTTATATATTTATTTTTTTAGTTTTCTGATAAGGATCAGAAAACTAATATTCCCGTTTTGTCTGTCTGTGGACAAGTATCATTCAAATATCATTAGCAACAATCACAACAATCGCAACAATGGCGTCTTTTGCATTCGCAACAATCACATTTATAATAATAGCGAAATTAAAGCAATATCAATTATATTTTGTTATACGTATCAGAAAACGTTGCGAAGCATTGTGACTGGTTTACTAATAGGTATCCCTATCTTGTTTTGTTTTTTTTAAATATCCAATTGAAAGTTTTTGATGCATTAGTTTTGATGCATTTTGATTGTGATTATTAGTTTAATTAATGTTAGGTTAGGTTAAGTTAGATTTATACCCTTACATGATGTTCAGGTTTGCAAAAATAACAATTGTTATCCTAAGAAACATTTACTTATTATGTCCATTTGCAGCAAAATCGTTCTCCATTATGGCCGCTTTACACGCTCTTGAAAACTTGCCTCGAACCGGCCAATGGCTCGAAAATCTCTCACTTGCTCGAAAAATCTGCTAGTTGCTCTAAATAGAAACGATTCTAAATTCAGGCAAATAATTAGAAGCCCACCAGCGCTCATGGTGGCGAGAAAATTTATTTAACGCAAAATAAATTTTGGGTGTGTTAACGCCACGCTGAAAGTTGGATATTCTTTGCTCGTGGTTTCAATCCACGGCTTTATTCACTATATTCTCTTCCTCTTTTTTTTTTTCCTTTTTCTTTATCTCTGCTGTGAAATGAGATGAGAATTAATAGCAAAGCAAAGCTGCAAAATCATCTTGTTTGTCACTTCGGCGAAGGCAGTTGTTATCGCGATCTCGACGAGAACAAAACAATCTTTCCATGTAAAGCGATACGACAAGCGGCTAGTGGCAACTGGCAATTGGCAAGTATTTGAGCTCGTTTGAGGCAAGTTTTCAGGAGCGTGTACAGCAGCCATTGGACTAAAAGTAAATCAGAATACAGTAGAACCTCATTATAACGGACCCTATTATAACGGACGTCGCTTATAACGGACAGTTTTAAAAAAAATTGGCAGCCTACAATTAAGGTGAGCGAAGTGAAAGACCATTTAAATTTTGTTATTCAATATGTTGAATCAAATGAAAATGTGGTTTGCATATTATGACCACCTCCGTCAGTTATTAACTGAAGAAATAAGCAGCAAACAAACCCAGCAGAAAACAAATTATTTTTTCAAACCAATGAATATAAGCAATCAACATCCAGGGCCTTCTTGTTCTAAAGATGAATGCAGTGTATACGTACACATCTTTTTCAATTCAACCTACTATGTTGAAGGCTGTTTTTTATTTGATATATAAACACTTTTTATAGCTAACTATTGTACTTTCATTGATGTACATCCTGCTGCATTACACCCCTATAAGAATTATTTGTTATAAACCGGACTTTCATTAAAACGGACAACCTTCAGCCCCTATTAGTCCGTTATAATGAGATTCTACTGTATTTAAATATTCGACTACAGTAATAGCGAAGAAAGCGTCAGAGACTGTGTGCCTTGCTACACTTAGTTTCCACCAAACTGTTTCACAACTTCTCAAGAAAAACAAATTCTAAAAGTACCGCAGTAAAGTGCTGTAGCGATAATTCGGATTAAGCAAGGTCAGCTTTAAATTCTGGCCGCTGAAATCCATCCGCATAGAAGCAGATTAATACGATGAAGATACTAATTACTTGAGCTCATTAGGAATAACACCGGCAGTAATCTTGGTATAAGACATCCAATTACGTCCAATTATTTTAAATTGATCAGAGTTTCAAGTTCAAAAACAACAACAGCAACCATAATATTCTGTTTCAAATGGGTGTTCCCTTAGGTATAGAATGTTCAATTAGAAAACTATATAATACACTTAGGAAATTTATAAAAGTCAGATATTATATATAAACGCAGATACTGCTTCTACAAGACATTGCATTTACTAACGACAAAGATTCTAGCACTTGTTTAGCACTAAATATTATAAATTTGTTACAGTAAAGTTAATATGTAAGGATTAATATTAATCTTTCGGAATATAGGATATACAGTTTAATCTCTTAATCGAATTCCAACAAATGGGATTTTAATTAGATTAGAAATATCTGGTGAGGGTGGATTTTAAGTAACAATGTTACAGATTTTCAGAAACTGGATGGGGAGGGGTTTGTGATTGAATAATTATTGAAATAATCTTGTAAATAATTTATTTCTACAAAAAAAAAAGTGTCCAAATTTTTTTGGTCTTCCTATGTATTAGATTATATTAATAAAATTAATATTATTAAGAAATTATATAAAAAAAGAAATTTGTTTTAATTTTAACTTCTTTAACTTTAACTTTTAAATTAGATTAAATTGCAACAGCTTTTAAAGATAAATAAAATTTGTACTTACAAACCGTTTTTCGTTTATAATACACTAAATTCTTTTTAATTTTGTTCATTGAATTAAAAAAAAATACATTGAGATGAGCAATAGCGGAAGCGCGAGCCACATTCACTGAACTATTCCTTTGCAACGCAGTCAGCATAGACCGTATACCATAGAATATCATAAGTCAAACTGTTCGTTAAGCGCTATTGAAAAGACAAGAGACTAAGTAATGGGAAAAAAGAGAAGAAAGATTTTTTTTTTCACATTATATTGGCTAAAAGTGTTAAAATCATGCATTTTCTTATTATTAATAAATATTATTATTTGAATCTTACAGTTAAATAGGTTTACTCGTCGGAATTGCAGTGGTGCCTCAGAAGCAAAAATAAACAAACCAAAGTCACTTATGATGAAATATTAGTGAGAAAAATCTTGTGCCAGCAGTCCGCCGGCCTCGATCAAGTTTTTAATGCTTAGAAAATTGAATCTGCGCATTGAATTATTAATAATTCAATGGGTGAGATCGAATTGTTTACAAAGTGACATTTTGGAACAGCTGTTTCACGCTCTTTGGCGATCATCAGCCAGGAGCGTTATTTTTGCTTTTGAGGCACCACTGCGTCTCCGATGATCATTCCTATTAGCCTCAGTACCGAGACCTCGTTGTTTACTGGTGACTGCTCCTGGCTGATGATCGCCAAAGAGCGTGAAACAGCTGTTCCAGGATGTCACTTGGTAAACAGTATAGTCTCGCCATTGTTGTTTAAATAGGTTTATTTATTCTGATTTAATATCATCTAACATTGTATTGCTATAACATAATATCAAAGACCTGATTTTCCTTTTATTTGTTGTTTATTGTTAGCGGTAAGCATGTAACATTTGTTAGTAGTAATAATAAAGTAGAAGCACAACGGTTGCTAAGGAAATAAAAAGTATCTAAGAAGAACGAATTTGTTATGTGTGAGAGGATGTAAGAGGAAGGAGGAAAGCTTGACGAAATTCTTTAGCTTGGTTCCTATTCTTTCAATTTAACTTTATTTTTAAACACGCATTGTTTTCTTTTTCTACTTCTCCTCTCAGACTTAATGAAATATTTGTCGAAACCTTACATAAATTCTGTTCCTCCTCGAAAATTTATTTAGAACTTTAAATTGTTACTCCTAAGATGATTTCAAAAGAAAATAGGAGCCATTGGAATGAATTCCTCTATGTGATGGAAGATGGAGAAAATGTGAAGATAACATCATAATTTAGAGAATGGTGCGTTCCAGGGGATTTTTAAGGGAAAGTCATATCCGATGTCTACCAACTCTCCCCTACAAAGTCTTTCATAAAAGCAATCCGACGAATGGCATTAAGGTATCCTCAATTTAAAGGAATTCAACTTCGAAAAATAGAAGACGGAAACATATAACAACAACAACAGCCATGACTATTCGAATCAGGGCGATTTGTCTACGTATTGTGGATTTTCCAACAAATTCAAGCAACTGGAGAAGTTCCACAGAGAATAATTCTTCGTTCATCGGGTCAGTTGAAATTCAAGCATTAAAAAAAAAAAAAAGCAACTCGACAATATCCGGCTGACAGTTAACTCCTAGAATCATCGGGAATATGGAACAACCCGTCTTAAGTCTGAAGTTAACAAAAGATACAGTGACCTGATTATTATTAATTCATATAATATAAAACTTTACATGTACTGCGTAGTATTAACTTCAAAAATAAAGTCATACACCTGACTAACTTAGTCAGGTGTATGGCTTTATTTTTGAAGTTAATGTTGTGAATTCGGTTTAGGAAAAAAAAGAAAGTTTAATGAACTTAAATTTTAAAAAGAGAAAAATAATACTAATTAAATTAAAGTCCTAAATTTAATCTGGCTAAAGTTCAGAAGACGGTACCACCCATAAACGTTTTTCCAAGGATGCATCACCGATTGCCTTTTTATCAATTTCGAATCCGGACAAGGATTCATGATTTTTACCTAAAGTTTCATCGTTCTAATTTTTTCCAAGAGGACCTGGAAATGCAGGCGAAAATGACGGTTGATGGCAGATTCCCTGCTGATTTTTTTATGCTGATTTTTCTATGGAGACTGAGAGATAGATATAAGAAAGATATTGATTTTTTTGTGTGAATGTTGGATTAATTGGTAAACAGTATTCGAAGTGGGAAAGGTGTCTGGGTATGTCATCTTTTACAGTTATTTGGCCGAATTCCTGAGGCGAAGAGGCTATAATAGTAGCTACAAGGATATGTTCCGGTCATTCTTAGAAGCAATTACCACGACATAACCTTCACAAACAAATATCGACTTTTTTTAGGGTAGGCCTAATTTTCTTGTACTTTTAAGGATGCCTTTCAATTAGATTCATATAAAAATAATTTAATGTCGTAAGAGCTCAAGCTGTAGGCGCGAAGCCCCGACAGCGTTTGAGCAAAACGTCTGTGACGATTAGCTGTAGGTTAGGATAGATAAGGTTACATCCACTCAAGGATGTTTATATCGAAATTAATATTCACAGGCTATTCAACGGCAACGA
This sequence comes from Thereuonema tuberculata, assembly GCA_023159025.1. NCBI lineage: Eukaryota > Metazoa > Arthropoda > Chilopoda > Scutigeromorpha > Scutigeridae > Thereuonema > Thereuonema tuberculata. Next base: position 26,401,222 of record JAFIDM010000005.1, read on the forward strand.
GAAATTCCTCATAAATTATCCGCCATTTGAAAATAATGAAAACAGAGCCATCTTCTCACAACTAGGAAAAATAATCCAACAAAGGTTGGTACCGTGTTCTACACTTCACCTTTATTCGAATAGGATAAGAATTTTAAAACTCAAGAAAGAGAAAACAGGGTTTAATATTACCTAAAGACAATATTTACTAACTGGTATATGTAGTAATTAGACTGGAAAACTTGTGTTTAATATAAATGTTTTGGGTTTTGTTTTTTTTTAAAGAAAAGTTTCAATTTTTTTTTTACCTCCCTCTTGAATAGCTAGCTGTCAAGAAAAGGTTTTTTTTTTTTTTTTTTTTTTCATTTTAGGAAAATAAGAGACAGGAAATATCGATTTTTTTCCCCCTCTATTAATTTAAAGGGATTTCATTTTGAATACTTAAACTACACATTGTAAATAGCAAACCTATTTTGTAAGATTAATGGCCGAGTGCACCAAGCTTCAATTAACTTTGATGGGTGCATTGTGGATTTAGCTAAAATTAGTGGGAGGTGATGCCCAAGAAAAAGTTTAGCCTTTGTTTTAAAATTATGTGAAAGGAAACAAACATGTATAAAAAGAAAATTTATTCAGAAACTTGATAAATTTCTTTTTATACATGTTTGTTCCCTTTCACACAATTTTAAAATAAAGGCTAAAATTTTTCTGGAGCACCACTCCTCACTAATTTTAGCTACATCCACAATGCAACCATCAAAGTTAATTGAAGTTTGGTGCACTCGGCCATTAGTGTATTTAATGAAGTTTTGATATTTAATATATTTTTGATATTATTTGATATTTTTATTTTGATATTGAATATCATTAGTAGTATAATAAGCAATAAATATTTGTTTAATTGAATTTATAGGTGTCAGCGTAATTTTCAACTCAAAAAACTTGACGAAAACCTGAAATGCTAAAAAACTTACAAAATAATGATTTGTATTTAAAATATTTATTGTTAATGCAAATAGTTATTTTTAAAAAAATAATTTAATCTCTTAACAATTAAAAAAAAAAGTTTTTTTAATAATAAATATTTTAAATATAAATCATTATTTATAAATGTTTTATCATTTCAGGCTTTTGTCAAGTTTTTTTTTTTAAGTTGTAAATATCGAGTAATACCTCGAAAACACCCAAACATTTGACTGTTAATTGCAGAATATTTTAATTTAATTAATTGCAGAATATTTTGAAAATTAAAAACAAGAAAATAGAAATCCCACATGCTTCACAAGTTCACATTTAATTTTCAGAATTTCAGGTGCGTTGGAAGAGGAAATATATAAAAGAAATAAAAGGTTTGCAATCGTCTGCATTTGCTTGAGTCAGGACCTTAAGTGAAGATATAACTAGTACTTGCTGGTTCTCAGTTTCACCGAAGTCGAATAGTGGATGTATAATACCGTATTTACTCGCATAATTTCCACCATCGCGTATTTTCCCCACCCCTGTTTTTGTGGATTACAAAATTCAATTTTTATTTTTATCGCATAATTTCCCCACCTCTACTTCAACGCGTTTCCAACATGACTTTGACTGGCGGTCAACTCACGACGACGCGACAATGTACGTTACTTCCGCATTTCTCTATCCCACGCTACTTTAGGGGAAGATTCCACCCCCACCCCGGTCAGTACAAGAGCAGACTCCTTCTGAATCAGTGCAACAATTTCGAGTGTTTTGTGAAAACGTGAAGTTCGCGAATAAAGTTGAGTTCTCTATTAGCAGGCAGCTGATGCTGACGTCATGCGGTGAGCAGCTATAAAGATGGCGGGCTGCGCTGCGTGAGTTACGAAATTACGTCACAGTTGCACACACTTCCGTGCATGCCTATTGCTTAACTGTACTTTGAAGAAAAAACAAATGTTGAGATGTGATTTCTTATATTTTAAATGTTGCGTGTTAATAAAATTGTTGTTAATTACATTTCTTGCTTTAAAAATCAATATTTAACATGGTTTTCCTTACACTTTCACCATATTTTTTTTCCTCAAATTGAAAAACATCGCGTAATTTCCCCACCCCCCTTTTTTTTTGTCAAAATATTGATGAAAAAAAAGGGGAAATTATGCGAGTAAATACGGTAATAACTTAAATCAGTTCGAGATTTGATCTAAATGTGAGCAAGGTTATGTGTGTTTAGTATTGATAGGTAAGAAAAAGTTATGACTATCAGACGGTGATTTCTGTTGAAGGTCTGTGAACGGGCAGTTCCCACTTTCTCCGCAAACCGTTGACAGTTTCTAAGCGCAGCAAAGCCTTTAGCCATTGACTGTTAGCTCTGTTGATCAAATGAGTTGCAACAACCGAGTCCGTTGCTACAATTAAAGATTATCAAGGATAATCAAATAGCATCTACAACATTAAAGAACATCTAACATTAACATCTAACATTAACAGAACATCTAAATTAAAAATATTATATAAGCCATAGACTGTCATCTTTTTTGTTTATTCATTACATAATATCTATGACTTATGATATTTAATTAAACTTTAATTAATAAATCAAAATCTAAACCGTAATACAGATATCTATGTGCATAATTATTACTACATAATTGGTACAGTGTCGTTGAAAAGACTAATGGTAAATAAGAATGGCCGCGCGGTTGGCGATGTCGCTAAGACACTGGCCTCTCGCCTCTGAGTCCCGGGTTCGGTTCTCATGTGGGTTTCGGTGATGGTGGCGATCCGCGCTGGACAGGTTTTCCCGGGGTTCTCCCGTTTCCCCTGCATTTCTCACATCATCCTTTCTCTCCGTCTGTCCTTCTTTCGTGGGATAGTACAAAAGATCTTTCAGGTCGACCTGCTCGGCAGTCATGCCACCCACTTTCAATTAATCTAATTTAATCTAAATAAGAATAATCGAAGGGCTACGATACCAACAGACTAAGTTTAAAAGAAGCTTTTTATATCTGAAACATCTTTTATAAGGCTTTAATCCGATTATTGTGACGAAATGACAAACTGAAAATTCTGTATTATTTTAAATAAGCGTGTAATGACTATACTTTCATTCAGTAAAATTATCACTTTTTATAAAAGATTAATTTAGGTAACTTTTCTTTCTTTATATCTAACTTATAATTAGAATGTATCTTTTTGAATAGTTCACTGGTTTACTTCGTGAATAATTCACTGAAATAATTCACCTTTAATATGTTTTAACCCAAATTGCTTCACTTTCTTCTGATTTTATTACTATTCTTTTTTTTTCCTTTTACTTTTTTTTAAAAAAACCAGTATTTCCTAACTTTCAAGAAGTTCTGTCAGATTTTTGCAGAAGCTCATCTTACAGTTGCCAAAAAAAAAAAATGGAGGGAAAAGTTTCCACTCTTTTTTTATGAATTCATTAAAGCTTCGATAACAGCATCTTTGAGGAAATGATGCAGAGATCTTAAACTGGAATTAGTTTCCCGAACGTTCTACATTTTTCTGAAAATAATAATTACGCTTTTCAAGCCTAAGTAGCCAAATATCAATCAAGCTCTTTATAGTTAAAATTAAATGTGTTTTAGATGTAACGTTAGGCCACAAATATTGTTTTGATTTAATGAGAAATATTTTAAAGTTTAATACTGAGTACTTTTTCAAATTATTGAAGGTTCAAAGGATAAGGTTATAGTGGGTAGACACAGAAAGGACGGCGATAAACACCTAGATTGACTGAGGGAAGATGATTGTTGTGAGAGTATTGGTGGAGAACGTTTGAGGTAGTGGAGTACTGACTTTTGGAGGAACTAGGGCGAAAATTGATGGTGGGTTCAAATTTTCCAAAAAACTTGAAAAGAAAAAGGAAGAAAGATGAAGAAGACCCAAGAAAGAAATCACTCATCCATCGCATAATAGGAACCAGTAAAAGGATATCAGTCTTAAAGACTGGAAGCATAGGGACCTAAAATAAACGTGCTCTTATTTGACATAAGTCCACGAATAAGCGCCGTACCAAATTTTTAAAGAAATCAACTCGTTTGTAGGAGAGATTTAATCATGATTTCTGAATGATGGAGGGGTCGAGGCTAAAGTAAACGCTCCTTTATTTAAAGTAGAACTTTTTAAGTAACTAACTTAGGAAATATTAGGGATATCAATCTAGCAGTTCTGATGTGATACAAAACAGGCAGACAAAAGAAGAAAAAAGTTTAAGTCGAATATTAAAGCTTAATATGCATTGCATGCTCAGTTAAAGTCCTGGTTTTTGTTTTTGTTGGTAAGTGTAATCCGCTGATGTTTTTTGGATGGTCCAAAGTAATATCCTTGACCATCCATTCAATTAAAATTTCAGTCCATTGTGAGAGAAACTGAGCGATCCAGAACTAATCAGAGGTCTGCCACGATGTTTCACAGTATGAGTTCAGGGTTCGTTTCACAATTCTTCTTTCAGAATTAATCGACGATTTCATCCGTGTGTGTGTGTTGCCATAATACGTTCTTGACAGCCTACTTGGTTCTATCGTTTTACCTTTTCACAGTAGGTCGCTCTTGAGGGAAACGTTCCCCGATTTCATCTCTCTCCCGAATGTAAAAGTACACTAAGAACAGTTACTATTTCAAACAGAGAAACAGAGAATAGACAAAAATAGACAAACAGAGAAGGAAAATATTTTAAATTACTGAAACTATTTGGATTCTGCTTTCCTTGAATCGTGCAGTTTTATACCGGTGATTTACGAAGATATGCAGAAACTTCGGGAGCTCATTCTACATGTAAAAGTAAAGAAGAAAGTTAAATAAACATAGGTCCGGAAATGCTTCGGTATCGAGTTACGGCTAGCGAAAGATTTCGCCCATAATGCAGTACAAAAATATGCACATGGACTACATCTCAGTTGTGAGCTCCCACAATAAATTAAAACAATGCAATTCACATTATTGTTGAACAGCTGTTATTGGGTTGCCAACTTTTTTGTAGGTTCCACGTGGGTTAAGCTTCAAACCACTGGGAGATTGCGACATGTTTCATTCGATTTTTCAGGTCATCAACCATAAGAAACCACTGATTTCGCCCCTTAATTTACCTTCCCAGACTTCCAGCAAGTCTTCATTTCACCCTGGGTACTACATTATGGGCGAAATCTTTCACTAGCCGTAACTCGATACCGAAGCATTTCCGGACCTATGTTTATATAACATTTTTTCTTTCCTTTTACATGTAGAATGAGCTCCCGAAGTTTCTGCATATCTTCGTGAATCACCCTGTACATAGTGTAGACTATATTAAGTATTACGATTAAGTATTTCAATTACATATGTTGGCACATATGTAATAATTGACTGAATATTCGAAATCCTACTTTTCCATTTGCACATTCTTTGTCTGTTTCTCCATTCGTCCATTTCTCTGTTATTTCTATACGCATCACGTAAAAACGTCTGAATGGATTTTCATAAAAATTGGTATGTGTCTTACTTATAGTCCAACTTAAAAAAAAAAAAAAAAAAACAAGTTTGCAGTCAAACCTCGCTTTACGTCGTTAATTCGTTCCCAGACTCGTGACGTAAGTCGAATAAAATGTTTAAAAAACGACGTAGACCCCCGCCCTCTGCAAACCCCTAGAAATCATCCAGTAACGTCGCTAATAACATCGGCGCGTAGGAATAGAATAAGTTGTTCGAGTTCAACATTTTTATATTCTTCTTAATAAATTCGTGCATTTTAATTGTTACTAATGTAAAGAAATGAGACTACGGCAACGCCATGAACTGTAGATACCGAACGTCATGGAAATTAAGAAGTGTATTGTATTTAATTACTTAATTATACATATTTTAACATTTACTTTTATATGAATAAGTAAAAATTTGTACGTGTGCACTTGAACAGAATGGAAAAAACAACACCGACACACAAATTTAAAAAGTTTTTAAAAATATATTTAAAACATTAAAATTTCATCAGGACCGGTTTCACCGTCGTTTGTTCTATACTTTTAATTCATATAGTATATACAAATTCCACTAAAAGGAATTTCATTAAAAAGTTTGAAAAGGATTAAAAATTAACAAATTATAATAAAAAAAAATTAAACAATACATTAAAAAAAGTTCCTGGACAGTTTCGGGGATATCAAGATTGTAATGAGGTTTTGTTATAATTATTCATGTTTATTTATTTAAATAATTAGGTGTATTTGCAATCTCTTAAATTATGTATGTTTTGTTTTACAAGATCCCCATCATCAGCAAGATCATGACTTTTGCACTTTTTTTTTAAACATTTTAAGACCATTTTATAAGTATCTGACATAACCTAAAGCGCATAAACAGAAAACAAGGTAGGGATAGCGATTAGTAAGCCAATCACAATGCTTCGCAACGTCTTCTGATACGTCTATGAAAATATAATTGATATTGCCTTAATTTCCTTATTGTTACAAATGTGCGAAAGATGCAATTGTTGCGATTGTTGCTAATAACGATTGTTGTTGCGATTGTTGTCATTGTTGCTAATGAGATTTTGATGATACTTGTCCCCGCCAAAACGGGAATGTAAGTTTTCTGATCTTGATCAGAATAGAAAAAAAAATAAAAGTGGACTAACGTCAATCATTATTAACAAAAAAACCGATGTTAAGTCGAAAATGACGTAAATCGAAACGACGTAAAACGAGGTATGTTATGACTATTTTGTTCTCCATCCCTCTCATCCCTCAAAATGAAAAATGGTTCAGCTGACTTTGAAATTTCTTACAATGTTTATTGACGATCCAAACTGAAATATGAGACAATTCTTTTGTTCTCCTCACAGTCTTGGATGGACCTTTCCCCAGTTCCCTGCATGCTGTTGCACAATCGATAGCTTATCGTACACATAGTTATAACAATTATTAATTATTTATATACCATTGTTATTGGAATAGGATTATTGTTCAAGAAACTATTGATCTATTATGACTAGAATCCTTAACCAATCAACGAAGTTTCTAAGAATGTTTAACTTTAACTGTTTCTGTAAATCAAACAATAAAAATATTTTAAGGCACTAATTATTGTTTTATTTCTGCAATTCATTTAAAACTAATGTAATTGCGAAACCTCATTCCTCTTCCGGTCAACGAAGCCTTTTGTTAATTTGCCGAAATTCTTTTGTTTGTTTGCGCGCTCTTTGATCCTATTACTGATGCCCTTTCTCGACACGCGATAATCGAATTCCTTGCTAAAAAGGAAATTTGATTCTTTGTAATTTCTCCGCAATTAGCCAACGAAGCAATAACGAAACAACAGTCCCGGATGACCTCTAACCCCGGAAAACAAACACCTTACGTAGTCAGAACCTGGTGAAATCATGAAACGTAAAACCACAACAAGTGTTTCAAAGAACGTAAAACCAACTTTCCTTGCAATGTTGTCCTTAATGTTTTTTATTTTTATTTTGAATCAGCGGAATTAGAGGATTAAATGTTGTTTTGTATAATTATAAAACAATAGCGGCAATGTAAAACTCACTAATAATAAGATGTGTATTGTGAATAAATAGTGAAATTCTTCGTGATAAACTATTCTTAAAGATGAATGTTAATTCTATTGTGTTAAGAGCAGCTGTTCTGGATTCCCGGTATCAAAAATACCAAAAACAGATCAGTGATTCCTTTTTCATTATTTATGTGCGAG
>JAFIDM010000005.1:26415717-26436842 GCA_023159025.1 Thereuonema tuberculata
GGGGGGGAATGCAGGAGATTGTAGGCACTGAGTAAATCCCGTGGTGACCAGTATTTGCTTCAAGCTGCTTTCAAACCATCTGCTCTTCTTTTCATTTCAACTTAATATAGCTCCGACAGCAAGACTCCTTGTGACACGTCGACCTTAATTCCATTGCTTTCAGAAAGAAAAAGGAAAAAAAGTTCCCCTGAAGGGGAGCAATAGAAGAAATGCTCCTTACTTCAATACTTAATCAACGCGGATAAAGGAATTTCCGGATTTCAAGACATAGAATCACCTCAACACCATTTTCGGAAAAAAGGTGTTTGTCCAATGTATTTACTTAAGCGACAATGTCATTATGAAGTATCTTCATAATAACATGTAATTGATCAATTATACTCTTGTGGAAAAAAAAAATTGTAGTTGGTGTGTCAGCTTTCGAATACCTGCATAAGAATGCATAATTATTTTTTTAATTGAAAAGAAATAAAAAAAGATTTGTTCATTCACGTTAGGTTTTTTGTTTCTATAACTTCTTTTCTATTGGTGCAATTTCCCCCAAAATCAATAGGATAGTATTATTGTTATTATTATTGTTATTAATTACTATTTTCATCGAAGTATGTTAGAGTAATAAATAAAAATAAAAATATATCAAACGTAAAGAAAAAAATGGATATAAAATATTTTCTAAAATAATAACAATTATTGTAATTAGTAAATTCAGGATCCATTTTATACGTCATGTAGGCCATTGGAGATTTAGGCTCCAACGATTCACGATCATTGTTGGGTGTCGAGTGATCAGTTCAATGTCTTTCTATCTTTGATCCCGGGAATGAACCCCGGTCCCCATGTCACAGATCACTGGGTGAAATCTAGGAATCGCCTTCAAGAGAAAGATTTAGGGAAAAATTCCAGTCTTTGCTGGGAATTCAACGCTGCCCCTGCAGTTCAGCGCTTTCCCTGAAACATCACTTAAATATTAATTACCATTTATTTTATTTCATTTATTTTATTTAACTTATATTATTAAAAAGGGAAAGCCTTTAAATTGTAGAAAACAAAACTATGGAATTTTTTTTTTTGTATAGGCTATATTTTAAGCTTGTTTTTTTTGTTGTTGTTGTTTTGTTATATTTCAAATTACATATTGTATAGTTGGTATTACAAAACTTGAAATTTTTTTAAAGATTTAAAGATTTTTTATTTATTTTTTTTTTACTTCTAACAGGACTCTACATCAAGAAACAATATTAAAAAAATACTATAATTATCATTATTTGTTAAGACAAGATGTAGTTTTACTTGAATATCCGCGTAGTAAAAAGCGCTCCAAAAAAATGTTTAAACAATAAACAATTATAAACGAAAGAGTCTGGTATGTTATCTTGTATGATGATAGCTTTTGGCCTGTAGCGCGTTGCCCATTGGTCCGATTTTTACCAAACTCAATAGGAATCTTCTTTAGAATATCTTATACGTACTTCTAAAATTTCAGCTTTCTAGGATGTATAGTTTTTTGAGTTATCGTGACTACTGACGGACGGACAAAACTAAGAAAATTAACTTTAATCTATTGGCCACCAACTGCCTAAACATACTTTCATGCTTGTTCACATAAAAACCCATGTAAATCGAACTAAACATATAAAGATAAGGTCCGGTAGTTTAATGTTTAGGGCTTCTCTAGACTGCAGGAGAAGAGGAGATTTTTATCTTTGATCATTTCTACTTCAGAGGATTCCAAGGTTCATAGAGACCTATATCAAATATGTGGGTTAAGAAGGTCACGTGTCGAATTAGCTTAACTCCTATCCTTGCTTGGTGATTGTAGGAGTCTTTATTCCTACGCTGTTTATTTTCACAGAAGGACATGTAATGCTTCAACATATAAAAATTTTTATCTTCACTGTTTGAGTAAAAATTGCTGAACAGGAGAAACATGGCAAATCTTCCTTAATTTGGATACTTTTGACACCAAAGTGTACATAAATCTAATATTATTTCTTCCTTAAACAACATAGGTAAAGACGTATTTCTTAGTGATTTTTGATCCTCAATAAAGGTTGTTTCCGAGGTAAAGTTTGTAAATTGGCCTACATCAAATTCATTACGTATCTCTAATAAATTTCCTGAATTTCAAATGCCGAAGAATATATTAAAATATTCCGACAACGAAGCTGTTATTTACTGTAGACATAAACCTTTCAGATTTATGCATCAAAACATTTCATATCTTTTCAAAGAAATCAATCAATAAAAGAAAACAAGCTAATGCACAACGCTAAAATCTAGAGGAGGAGGAGTGTGAATTCGTGAATACGTGCCCAGCGCATAACATTTATTTATTTATTTACACAGAAGCAGAATCAATACTGCTTTCAGAGTGATACAGATCGAGTGGGCGTGATCTCACTGCCGAGAAGGATAGAAAATACCAATTGTCCAGGTCAACTCAAAAATAAAACTCTAAAAGATGAAAAGGTCGCATTGAAGAGTGTCTAAAAGATGAATATTTTGATAGCCTCTTTTGATGTTAAGGGAAAACATATTTTCGTTTCGTTTAGAATAGCTGAGGTTATGTTTCTTTAAATAACCATTTACTTACAAATACAAACTAGGTATATCCTCAACATCCATCGCATAATGGGACCGAACGTATAGCGCTAGAGGATCCACTTTGACGTCTAAGGGTTGAGTGCAGAGATCATTGTATCAAGAAATTAGCTCAGCCATTTCGGCGAGGAATTTAGTGGTCAGTTTTGAGATATGAAGGAATAGAGACCAAATGAAAAGAGTCTACGTTTTCATAAGGATCATGAACAAGCCGTTACCAAATTTTAATGTGTTTCTAAACAGACAAACGACTGGAAAAGAAACACAAGCAAGTGAAATAGTAAGAACTAATTTTCGTAATCGAAAATAAATCGTTTAGATTTGTCGATGGGCTTGTTCCTAACATGAGGTTAGTGTTAGGAATCGATTTTTTTTAAGTATAGATCCGACAAATACAAACTTCGCTAAAACCTATTTCAGGTTCTAATTAGTAAGCCTGCTAGTTCTTGTTTTGATGGCGAAATCAAAATTTTGATAACTCGAATCCATAGCGAACAAACAAACAAGCAACCGGACAAACAAACTGTGCATTACAGATATGGAGAAGATGATTCAGAACGAACACAGTAAACGAAGAGCATATCAATGTATAGCCAGTTTGTTAGACGAGGCGATATATAAGAATTTAAAAGAAGTACACAAACAAATTGACCAAAGAATACCAAAAAAAAAAAGAAAGAAAGAAAGAAATTTAAAGTCAAGCTCGGTTCAGATAGCAAGAAGTCCTTGAAAGAAATTGCAGCCTACTTTCCCTATAGGTTCTTTCATTTTTTTTATTTTGTTTTACTGTTTGTTTTTTCTTTGGCAATTGTGACAACAACAAAAACGAAAAGCCTGTATTTATTTTAAATTCTTAACTCAACAGGATAAAAACGATTCACATTTTCGCTTTATTAACTTACCTAAATCGAATAAATATCAAGCCCTAAATCCGCTTTCAAAACACCAATGGATTCAAGATGACTTAAATTCATTGTTTATGGCAATGGAATATTGATAGAAATAGAATAGAACTTCATTAGATTCCAATGCTTTTCAAGGAGAAAAGTTCGATTCTCCTTAAATGGGCATACCAAGTTTCAAGAAGATCCTTCAAGCTTGAATGGGTAATTTACCCAGACACAGACTGAGTGATCTGATGAGCCTCCTTTTCTGAGAAACTAGGATTAAAATAAGTAATAAAGGATCTGAGCTGTTACAGAGTCTGAAGCACTCTTTCATGACTGAGATACGAAAGATGTAATAATAAACAAGCAACATTAACTAATATTAGTACAGTTTTTTAACAACATATAAGAACGAGATGTACGTTTCTTTCTTCTAATCCCATTTGCTTGGAGGAAATTATGGTGGAATTATTTTATTTCTTTCCGTGGAAACTTTGAAATTGAATTCAATGTAGGCGTTATTCTCTTACAAACAAAGAGGATGTCAGGGCAGATGTCGTTTTCTACGGAGGCCCATTACAACCCCTATGTATTTGTGTTTGTTGTTTTACTCCCTCCTCCCCCTCCAGTGCGCAGATGGCCGGAATCACACGAGGCGCACGCCAGCCACTCGACCGTTTGACCCCCGGAATGGACCGACATGGAACTGAAAACAATATCTTCCAGGATTCCATTGTGTAAGGAGAAGAAAACGTATTAGGAAGTTTCTTTCAACAAAAAAAAACAAAACTTCTGGGAAAAAGAAAAAAAGGAAAACCAAAGTCGATAAAGAATGCACTGCGAACATGGTCAATCCTTTAGTTCAGTAATTTGGCAAAGGATTGGATCTCAGTTACAAAGGTCTGAATGAAGAAAAACTGTAAGCTCGTAAAATGGCTTTTCTACTTTTATTTGTTCCGCACGGTGCATTCAGAGGGACATGAGACAAATTGTAATTTTAGCAAATCGACACAGATTTTTATCACACACACATTTTGGTGTTCCTATTTTTGCCGCATCCATTTTTAATTTTACTTATGTACATTACTTTCGACGCTAATTCCGCTCTTTTGGCGATCTTCCGGTGTAACGAACTCTCCAGTCGAGCTCTACTCAGTGAGTTGAATTTAGTGTTGTGCGCAATATTAGAACAAAACTCAAACGAAAAGGTATAAGCACAGGACGAAACCGTTGTAAGATAAATAATGTGTTTTTGATCGTATATAAAAATGCCGATTATCCGGGGCTCAGTTATCAGGGTTGAATTAACCCTGATCAGCTGAAATATTTACAAATTTCATTTTTCTTAAATTTGCTATGATTAAACAAATAGAAATATACCTAAATATGTTAAAAAATGGTCAGTTTTGTATTTGCATGCTAATACATGAATGCTTATCTTATATATTTACAGCTTTATTTTATGTATTTAATCCCATAAAATATAATTTGGGTTAATCCGTGATTTTCAATTATCCAGGCTCTAATCAACAACAAATTTTCAATATAAAAGAAATATACAAAATATCCGCGAACAAGAATAGATGGTTAATGAATGATTTACGTGTATTCAGTGTCATCTGTTATCTTCTGCCGTATCTGTGTGTTTTATCCTTAGGAAGTTACTCAATTCTATGTAATTTATATTAATGGTGAAATTTTGGAGTTTAGTAAGGTTCCAAAAATCAGTAAATATGTATTTGTCTCTTCCCAATAAATTTTGAACCATTGTGTAGGTGATCTTGAAACATGACATGCATATTTAGGGAGGAGAGATCGATTTTTGCAATTGAAAATTTATTTTTTATGGATTGTCGAGGAGAAGCTTTATATGTGAAGGTAGAAAAATAAACACAGACAATTATTCGAAACGACACATTGACTTCTCGATGCAATTAATCTACTTAGTAATCTGTAGTGCGCATGCCTGAGCCGGGTTTAATTCATGATGTTTCTCTTTCTTTCTTTCTTTTTTCTGTGTTGTTTCCCTCCTCATCACAGGAAGTCGAATCTGCACTTATCGCAAACGCTTTACTTTGAGCTCTACTCTTAATAGATAAATACTATTAACAAATGAGCTCCACTCTTAACAAATACAACGGAATAGTAAGAAGCCCGAAGAACATAAAGTCTGCTTTCATCACATTTCTTAAAAATTTTATTCTTTTTTTAAAGTTGTGAAAACGACAAACACAAAAAGCCATTTCTATTCCAGTTATTATATAGTATTTACTGAATATAAACAATACAAATTTTATAGAGAATCGTGGTTGGCATGTCATTTTAAGACAACGACCTCTCACATCCGAGTACCCCTGGGTTAGGTTTTCGTGTGGGTATTCGCGCTGGGCAGCGTTTTCACGGGGTTCTCCCATTTCCCCAGTAGTACTTCATCCATTCATTTCATCTACATTATCTTTGTCTATCTGTGTCTCTCTTCCTTCATAATAAATAAGAAAGGCAAAGTCTGACTGTCATCTAGCGAGATATATTTGCAACGATAGCGGCTTTCTTCTTCTTGATCCAAGATGGATCCAGGGATAAGACACACAAAAAAATTCCGTTTTCTGAAAGAAAAGAAAGCACTTTTTTATACTTATAGCTATCTAAATCGAATTAATTTTAATCGTATCAAATCGCGCTCAATAGAATTACTATTCATTGCTTAAAACAATGAGATATTAACAGAAATAGGATAGAAATCCATTATTGAGGTTCCAATGGTTTTTCTGTTCGAATTGTTGTCGTTTTCTCACAGTTATTATTTACCTAGGGTCCACACAATATTTGTAGTTCTCCTCAAATGTACGCGCCAATTTTCAAGTAAATTCACCTCGTGGTTCAAAACTTACTAGAGGGCGAATGCGTACACATATATACAGTATCCACACACAAGCACGTAGACTAACAAATTTTGATACGTCATTTTCCTAAAGAAAAGTATACTAATAATCAATCTAAGAAATTACTGTTGTGAGTTTCCAATTTAATAATATTTCAGTTACATAAGTGATATAATATAAAGGATAACAATTATAGAATTGAAAAACACACACAAATATTTAAAAAAAACGAAACGGCATGACTAATTTCGATTGCCTCTTTAATGGCAAACCTTTTTCAAATGTTAACGTAACAACGATTAGCCAGACAATATAAGCAAGCATTAGGACCGTTGACTAAGTAACTGTAATATAGTGATTGTATGACAACTGCCACGACTGATACCAGATTTTAAAATACTCTATTTACAATCACTTCTTTGCATGTTGTTCACTCAACTGAAAATTACTTACTCAGTAATAAGAGTTGTTTGTTGGTTGCTAATATTCTCTGGTTTTTCGTTGTTACGCTAGCGGTTGAAAAAGATGTGCCATTGTAAGAGGCAATCGAAACTAGTCATGCCTTATTATTTTTTTTAAATACTTTGTGTGTTTTTCAATTCTGAAATTGTTATACATTGTTAATACAAGCTAAATCTTTTTAAATAGCTATAACGGAATTTGGAAAATAATGTTATTTTTTTTAGAAAGGCTATGCACAAATGTAGAAGAGGAAATGGGAGCTCTTCAGAGGATACTATCCTTGTGTCCGTCGCTGACCATCTCTACAGGAAGTGAGACAGGAAGTGAGAGCACATCGCAACTAGCATTTTTCCCCATCTCTGCAAATCATAAGCTTTCTAACAATGTCGCCGTTCATAAATAAATAATTTTTTCAAATCTTCAAAAATATTCTTTAATAAAAAAAAACAAAAAAAACACCAACATCATATTTTCTCACCGATATTTCGATTTTCTAAACGAAAATCTTTATCAAGGGATAGTACATTTAGAAGAGAACATCTTTCTCTTTCTAAGATATGACCAACAATAAGTTTAAGGAAGACATGCATAAGCGTGAATTGAACGTGAGTTACAATGAGAAATTTAATCCAAATTTAAAATTCTTCTTATTCAATCCATTTAAACTTTAAATTTGAACTTTATCATGAATTCAAAGATGTTTCGAAGATTGATTAAGAAGATGGATGAACTTAGAAGAATTATAATTTCGTAAGATGTTGGAATTTTATTTCAAAGATATAATGAAGATGGATTAGCTAAGAAACTTCAATCCATTTCAGAATTCTAAATTTGGACTTTATTATAAATTTTATTCAAAGATGGATTTATTATAAAAAAAATGACGAAATTTAAAATTTAATAGTTTTTGTAATGTTTTATAATGAATCCGTTTTTATTTCACGTTTTCGTTTAGAAAATCGAAATATGGTGAGAAGATTTGGTGTGTTTTTTTGACTAAAGAATGTCGTTCATGACTTGAAGAGATAGGGAAAATTACTACTTCCGGTCTGCTGTTACTTCCTGTCTCACAGGAAGTGACCAAAAATGAAACATGTATTTTGGACTGTAGAGTTGGTAACAAGTCAGACAAACATGAGTGATAACTGACTGGAATCCTTGTGATTGTGGAGATGGGAGAAATACGAGAAACATGAAAGTGGTTTCGTGTACAACAGGAATCCAGTTATTTCCTTGTTTATTTTTTATATAGCTACTTACTTCTCTTATGAAATTTTTGTTTTTCCTTGGAGAAAATTACTTGATTGACATTGTTTCTTAGTTGTATTTTTAGAAATTTAGCAATAAGAGATATGTTCCTAACTGAAAGCGTTTCCGTGTTTGCTACTTTCATTACATTGTTTGTTGAAAATAAAATGTATTTTTTTCCCCTCTTAATTTCAAACGAATTCATTCTTAATGATTTTTGTTGACTTTCATTTCGCCGCCAGCAGTTCCTTCTGCTAATTCTTACAAATTTCTTATTTACTTTTCTTTTCTCTCCAACGTTCTAATGAGAGGGCAAATAAGACTGTGCCAAGATTAGCATTTGTAAAGAAAATTAAGAATAGGAAGAAGAAAAAAAAGAAGAATTGTAAGTAAAAGGTTCTATTAATAGCCGAGAGTGACGAGATTCACTATTTGAGAAGTTATACACAATTTTACAAATTAAAGTGTGTATTTGATAAGTAAAGTTCATTTCATTTTCAATGAAAATAATTTAAAAGGAAATGAAAATTGTTTTAAGAAGCTTCTGGAAGAACTTGAAACTACTTTGCGTAAACTTTACATTTTTATTTTCCTTGTTTTCAATTCAATCAGAAAAGTTAAGCAAACGGCAAGACTCACTTTATTTTTAAATTATAATATTTATAAATAAAGATGAAAATAAAGTTCAATCTCGCCTTAAGGTTAAGTTTGGCGCCTTAAACTTTTCATCGAGGGGAATCTGGCACAGCTGTTTCGTCAGTCGGATTTACTCTCGATGAAAGGTTGTGGAACGGCTTTCATAACGCTCTGAGCTTATCATCGGGGGTAAATCTGGCTGATGAGTCCTAGCAGGACGAAACCACTGTTCCAGATTCCGAACGATAATAAGTTCAAAGCGTAAAAACTAACCTACGGGCAATCTTTTTATTTCCATCCACATTGTTAAATTGGCTGCAACGGTGACCTTGCATATTCATAATATTTTTTAAGTTATTGGGTTGGATAGGGTTCGGACACAAGTTCTGATCTTCGTGTTCTATAGATCCGTAGTCTTCCCAACATGGCGAACACCATGAATCCATAGAAATTCAAGGGAAATATACTGAGGTGGTTTCCCGTTGCCTTCCTCAGGAAATCATTAAGACTTGAAGAGAAAGATGAAGATATAGCAACATAGGAAAGGAAAGTTTTCAAACATGCATGTCGTTCCATAGACTTGAACGTTGGATCCGAACCCAGGTATATACATTATAGTACTTTTTAAATTACAATATTCTTACAAACAATAATTGTAATTTTAATACAAATAATAAAAATTCTCCTTTATCTGAATGTAAATATAAACAAATATAATCGAACAGGCAAAATTTAAAGCAATTTAAGTTAGTATTTTTTTAATATGAAATACAGCATAAAAAATTTTAATTTTAAATATAGCATTTGAAATTTAAGAAGTAATAAAGTAAACTGCCTATTTTTATTGCTTATTTCTTATATTAGTAATTTTTTAAATTTTAGATACTTTAGTCGTGTTTTTACTTTTAAAAGGAGCAAAATCTTGGTATATTGCGTTTTTGTTTTCTAAATTGTTTCTAAATTTCGCCGCTGATGACGTGAAGGTAATTGGCTTTATCTTCATAGAAACAATGATGTGTTTTTTGTATTGGTGTTTTTCAAATCCCACATCATTGTCCGGCTTTATATATATATATATATATATATATAAAATCTTCATTATTTACTTAAATTGTTTAAATCTGATTAATTTTGCTGTATTAAAGCTCGCATATATATTAAGAAGATTAAAAGTAGGATTAATAGCCATTGTTTAAGATGTCTATAAAACTCCTTTGTAAAATACTAAAATAGCTAAAATACTAGCAGTATTTTACCAAAAAAAAAATAATAGTTTCGCCTAATTCTCCTAAATCTTTTCATTTTGCATTTATTTATATCTGTTTCTAACTTTTTTCGTCATAAAGGATATGGCCTGTGAAAATGGAGTCCTTTTCTTTTTCTTTTTAGCTTTATAGTATTATTAAAGTCCCCGCGGTGAATAAAGATCCTCCCAGAATGCAAAGCAGGTTATAGATTGTCCTTTCCTGGGCGACCGCTAACATTGAAACAGAAGAGAAGCGACCTCTTCTCTTTCAATGTTAACGGTCGGCCAGGACAGCTCAATCTATAAGCTACATTGCATTCTGGGAGGATCTTTATTCAGCGCGGGGACTTTAGACTATCTATTATTTTTATCAAAAATTCAATAAGTAGATAAGGACTCTACAAAACAGAAGACCGTCATTGAACGTGAACTCTTTCCTAAATATATTCAAAGCTTTCACACCAACTTATAATTTTCTTTTTCTTTTCATGGCAGAGTTCAATAGCTGCATAATCCTTTCTTTGTGAGGATATTTGTGGAGATTTCTGTACAAGTAAAAATGAGAAATATGTTCCTAACAAAATTATCTTGCTTTGATAGAAAATAAAGAAACCAAATCCATTTGGAAAAATTAGTGTCGAAATAAGACAGTGCCTCTATTTTACTTACAGCTTTCTTTTCGAAGAAGAAAACTTTACAAAGGCTTCTTTCATTCGTAATTCAATAGTCAAAGATACAATATTTAAAAAGGTGCTGACTAGAGTGGCATGATTCCACAGCATAAATGATTCGTCAATAAAAATTTTAAACGTTGTGTTTTAGATATTATGAAAATATATCAGTTAAGTGCAATTTGAAGTAATGTTGGTGAACTTAGAATTATACCTGAGGGTATTTGATGTATTGCATTTTGATTTGGGGCTAAAAGGGGAATAGGAACCAGTAACTAGATCACTGTCCAGTTGTGTATTTGCTCCCATGCTATCTGTGACGATTGCTACTGTCAGTCTATTCAACTTACTACATGTTTCTGTAAAAAAATTACCATCTTCAAATCATTAACTGACTGTGAAAATTAAACAGAGCCTATGGATTCGGTGAGAAAAAACAAACCCATAGAGCTCAAATAACACTTTTAACATTTTACAAGTGATTTATAAAAGGTCAATGGATAAAATTTTATTTCAAAAGTTGTAACAGTAAGAAAGATATATCGTCTAACATATGATGCATATAATATCAATATTTTCTCACAAACCACGAAAAACAATGACTAACAAAAAGTTTGAATAATTTTTCTTTGAACGCTATAAGAAGGTTAGATAAAAAAAACAAAACACGAATTTCCATTAATACGATATTAACTAAGTGCTTCCGAATCGTTTCGTTGCAAAATAATGAATATTCTTTTTAATTTCAGTGGTTCAATATTCTGCATAATTATCAATTCAATTTACAGGGTGTCTATAATAAAAGTTCATCTATCCCACACACTCTACAGCAAAAAGTACTTGTCGGAATGGCCCCAAATTTGCAGCACGTCATAATGACCTATGGGAAGGACATTCATGAAAAATAAAATTAGTTCCAAAAATCATCACCAGTGGGAGTTTGTAGGTGTGTAGGCTGATTATGACAACGCAGTACAGCGCTGATATGGTACAGTTCAGTATGTTGACCACCATTATCTGATACCACCTGAAATCACAGAATCGCACGTTCAACTGTTGAACGCAAGGTGTCCCTGAAAATGTTGAGCACGTGACGTGATATGCTTGCTTTAAGATCTGCCAAGATTTCTACATTGTCACGATAAACCTGTACCAGCCGATGACGCGGTCATCAGTGAAATGATTGCGGAGCAGCTGTTTAACACAATTGGTGATGTGTGGAAGGCACCATCCTGCAAGAACACTGTTGAATCAAGACACTGACATTGTTGAAGTGCTGCAATCACTGAAATGATTAATAATGATGCATATCGATGGAGTAGGACCTGTGCGCCCACGCTCTTTGAAGAAAATTCCAACAATGAATGTTGACATAAACCCACTCCAAACTGTCACTTTTGTAGAATGAAAAGGGATTTCCAGATATAAATTGGAATTTTCTCTTGTAGTCCAGTCAATGAATGCTCAAAAAGGGGTGTAGAGCGCATGGAGGGGGGCAGAATTTTTGACTTCAGGGATGGGTTTGGGGTTCGTGCGATGTGAAAATCCCAAAAGTACCCGACCCTCAGAGGTGAGCCGAAGGGGTGGGGGCGTCCGAAAGACCGTAAATTTTGCGATTTTTTGGTTTTTCCCTTAAAACTCGAAAACTATAGGTTCTGGAGAAAAAGTATTCTGGCCTGTTTAAAAGCTGACAAAATTTCTGACATTTTTTACTCCGACAAAATTTTCTATCTTCAACTGTTTTTGAAATATCAGCTTCTGAAAATCACCTATTTCCGGAAAACGATGTTTCTGATCACATGGTTCGTCATACTCTGCTCTTTAACACCTCAAGTCTGCTAACATGCTACAAATTACAACCAAATCAAGTGAAGACGATTACATTTGCTGCATAATTATACATTCTAGATGCACAGTGGGCGGGCGTCGGGCTGACCACCCGACCTCAACTTCGTCCCGTTGGTGTTGAAACGCTGGGAGCCTGACCTCCCGCGACCCCAAAAGCCTGTGTAGGCTTATAGTGGGATACTTTAACTAAGATGCACAGTAATAGCTGAAATTATAGATTTAAAGATGTTGTGTTTTAATGTGGTAGGTTTTAATGCTGAAAATCAATAACTACCTTTTATTGCATCCATTTAGCAATTGCAACAGGGATTACAGAAGATGCTACAATCTCCTGTTAGGATGCTCTTACAGTTGGGAAGAATGCAATGCCTAAAATGGAAAATGTGCCATTTTCAAACATAAAATTATCACGAAAAAACCAAGCACTTCCTCTTTCTTCTATGAGTTTATCAATCAAAATAAACAATAGCAAAATTGCAGTCAATCCCTATTTACTGTTTCAACGCATTTGCATAAGCAAGAAATCAGACGATGATCTAAAGAATTATATGGGGTATGAGTTGGTCCCATATCCTATGGCTTTCTTCAAGGACGGTGAAATGAGAAAATGTAACAAGGCGAACTTGTACAGTCTCTTTACAACAACCGAAAGGGATGTTCAATTCAGAAACCATGCGATATTTGCTGATGGGGGATTCCTTATCCACAAGATCGTTTGGCAACACAATATCATCTATTTGTGATGAATACGTACGATTTGTAAAGAAGTTGCACAGTACTATCCCGGAAGAAGTTGTATTGTAGTTTTTGATAGCTGCACCAACATATCAACAAGTAGTAAAGTGTCGGAACACAATCGTAGGTATCGACTCAAACGGTGCGTATGGAAACTGAAATTAGAGTGAAGCAAGAAATCTCCCTTTCGAACGCCTACAACAAGAACCTTCTTATCAAGCTACTGATGAAAAAACTGGAGGAAAATGATATTAACACCCTTCAAGCAGAGGATGAAGAAGATGTGAGCATTATATCTGCAGCCATTGAAAAATCAGAAACTCTTCAGTGGCTGTGATAGGCGAAGATGTAGGTTCTGCACAAAAATGCTGCACCCGACGAAATTTTAGAAGTCATATTTTGTCGATGTTAAAAGCAATGCGACTCTGGAAGATTGAGCTGCAGAAGGGCATCGTTGAATTGTTCTGCAGCATGCCACAACTGCCAGCGCAACTGCCATAACGGGGTCCCCATAAACGAGGAGGAGGAGGAAGAGGAGGAGGCGGAAGAATTCGATCCAGTTGCAGTTACCTTACAGGAATCATTTTCCACTTCTGGTGATGTTGAGTGAGTCTCCATGGATAACTACCCCCTCCCAACATTGATGGTCGTTTTTATTTCACAGATGTTTTTTGTTGTGTTGTACCTTTTACATACTGTTTGTTTTTTGTGTAATTAGACGTAGTTCAAACCACATGTTATATTGTTTTATAGAAATACCTACCTTTTCCCACTATTTGGAGTGTAGCTACTAATTATTATACCAAATGCAACAACTTACAGCAATAAATAGATAAAATATGCCAAATGGACGCAATAAAAGGTAATTATTGATTTCCAGTATTACACCAATCACATTACAACACAGCATCTTGAAATCCGTAATTTCAGCTATTACTGTGCATCTAGAGTGTGTAATCATGCAGCAACTCTAATCCCCTTCACTTGATTTGGTTGTAGTTTTTAGCATGTTAGCAGATTTGAGGTGTTAAAAAGCAGAGTACGACGAACCATGTGATCAGAAACATCGTTTTCCGGAAATAGGTGATTTTCAGAAGCTGATATTTCAAAAACGGTTGAAGATAGAAAATTTTTGTAAGAGTAAAAAATCTACGAAATTCTGTCAGCTTTCAAACAGATCAGAATACTTTTTTTCTCCAGAATCTATAGGTTTCGAGTTTTAAGGGAAAAACCAAAAAATCGCAAAATGTACGGCCTTTCGGACGCTCCACCCCTTCGGCTTACCTCTGAGGGTCGGGTACTTTTGGGATGTTTACCTCCCATGAAACCCAAACCCATCCCTGAAGTCAAAAATTCTGCCCCGTTCCATGCGCTCTATAATCATTCATTGACTGGACTATTGTCAAAAGGAACAAAAATGCTTCTTAACTGCACCATGCAGATGGAAATGTGCCTCGTCCGTCCAGAGAATGTTCCAGAGCCATTCCGGGTTTAACCTCGATCCGAGCTACCGTATTGGCCCGAATATAAGACGGCATTTTTTTCCAAAATACCATCCACGAAAGTACTATTTCGTCTTATATTCGCAACCAAACTTGGAGCGCGCACGAAACCGAAACCGAAACCAAGCGTGCTCTGGCGCTGAAGCAACACCACCTGGTGGCGTTGGCTGAAGTCGATCGTAGGCCTAACCAACATGATCCAAAATAAAAAAAAAATATATTCTACTACGCTTAGTGGTGTTGTACTTTTTTGCAATAATAGTTTAATTTAATTTCATAAATGACATTTCGCCTAGCTTAGAAGTCACAGATTTAACTAAATATTACTGACATTAAGCATATTACTGCAACCAAAAATATTAACGATTTCATCATGAACTGGATGTGGGAAGATAGTTTGTCAACAAACTTTTTTTAAAATAATCTACTAGAAATATTTGTCGAATTACGTCTGGTTAATTTACGTCTTATATTCGCGACCAATAGTTTTTTATCAAATCGGAGCTCAAAAAACGCCATTCGTCTTATATTCGAGTCGTCTTACATTCGGGCCAATACGGTAAGAACTCGAAGGTCTCTCGTTGATGCGGATCAGGAGGCAGCAGTTGTTGAACATGAGAAATTTTATAAGGATAGTAACTCATGATGTTCCGAACAATTTTGTGGACCCAACGAATGTGCAACGAATGTTCGGCAGGCCCAACGAATGTGCAACGCGCCGAACACTAACGCAGGCCCTGACATTTCACATCCTGTCCTATTCCACTTCGGTCTGCGCGAGAACAGACTTTCGTTCTCTTCGGGCTTTCACAGTCAAGATCCTGTTTTGCAAATTTGAGGATCGTTTTTCGTAACCCATTCGCAGCCATTGGATCTCGTCGAAGACCTTTTAACGACTTAAACCTCCGCAAAGTTATAGGTGCACAATTCTCGTTTTGGTAAAACAATTTCACAAGTAACTCACGTTCTCTTAAATTTAGTAATTTTGAGCTGAACACAAAAAGTGAATGAAAACACGTGTAAGACTGTTGCTTAAATCGTGATTCGAGGGTTGACGTGCTAACCGAAATTTGCATTTCTGATACCATACACGCCTACAAACTCTCCCTGGTGGTGTGTTTTGAACTAATTTTATTTTTCATGAATTCCTTCCCATGACTTCATTTCGACGTACTACAAATTTGGTGGCATTCCGATGAGTAGTTTTTGCTGTATGAGTGCGTGGAATAGGTGAATTTTAATTATAAACACTAAACGTACATTGAATACGTTCGCACTTATGTCTTTTGAACAGGAACACACAGATATATTTCCCTGAAATTTTCTATATTTTATTCATAAATACATAGTATCTATTAAATATTTGTAAAATACATACGATATACATCAGAACATAAGTTATACTAATAAGTATGTATTAAATTTTAAATAAAGCAAATACATTTTCCAAACTCTACAGTTACTGTTGTATACCACAGGTAGTAATGCATATCATAATCTTAAAAATATGTATTTTGAAATAATAAGTAAATAGCCTAATGATTAATTTCTAGAATTTACTATTTCTTATTATTTCAATATATATATTTTTAAGACTATGATTTGCATGACTACCTATAGTATTTCTAGAATATAACAAAGAGAACTTCAACTATTAAGAAAGAGCAATTGTAATAGGAAGAGTAAATAAAAAAAATGTATATATATGTTTTATTAATAATTTCATAATGTGTTTTCTAATAATTATTTAGGAATTACAATAAAGTAAACTGTTTAAAAGCTTAGTGTACAATAAAATAAGTATTTCCTATTCAAATACGATTTTTGGGTTTGTTTTTTGTTAGTCTGGAATCTCCCTCCAACATAAAAAGTTAGGCTAAAAGCCGGCTATAATTACTTTACATCCATCTAAGAACAAGAATAGACAGAAGTAGTCTATAAAACTCTTTATGACAGATACACAGTCCCATGAAACCAATTGAACAGATGACATGTCAGACACCCAGTGACAGGTTCAATTTACCCCAGTACCTTGACACCGGATATCTGGTAAAGGTTAGACTGCTGTGTCCAGAATCACATTAGATGACATATCCATCTTGAGTTATATACAGTTAAAGACATTTATACAGTTGCTAGTACGTAAGGTAAACAATAACTTGTAATGTGCTTAAAGTACATATTGATGAGTAACTTTATATGTAAAAAGAAAAACAAATATTCAACCTGGTCCGAGACCCAATCCCTTGGTACCACGAACCTTTCTGAAATTGGAGGGAGAGGGAAGTGCTGTTGTGCGATTCAAGGAAAAGTTGTCGTTATTCGACATGTTTAACTATGTTGTTAGATTTTACTAAAAGTGAAGTTACCTTTTATTAATATATTAAAATTGTATTTTAATTATAAAAATAACGAAAACAATCTTACCTGTAATGAGAGTAGGGTTTTACAAGCACCGGAAGAAAAAAGAAAATAAAAAACATTAAATAAATAAATATGATAATGTAAATATAAAGCATATTATATTAAAGGCAAAGAAAAACAAAATTTTAATTAATTAATGAAGGAAAAATTACAGATAGAAAAGCAGTCATTAACTATTAATTAAAAATAAAATGAAACTTCTCTTACAGGGTTTTAGAGATTTTCAGAAGGTATACATAATATTCTTTTAGCTCAATAAATTTCAATAGATATTTTATAAGGTATTACATAGGAAACCTTAATCATGGGTAAAATTTCTCAATTTATTTTGACACTAATTAAATATAATTAAAATTAAATAAAAACGAAAATCCAATAAAAATGGAAAGACCTGTTGGATCTACTGGTATTTTTTATTATTATCCGATAGATAACAAACCCAGAAAGGCGTGAACGTAAGTGGAAGTCACTCTCGCATCTGACAGTGAGCCCCGAACCAAACAAACAACAATAAAAAATAATATTTCTAGTGCAATTTAAATTTTTTCCTCCCATTATGTTTCTTTTTTCTTTATCTTCTTCTTCTTTTTTCTTCTTTCTCTTTTTATTCGTTTTACATTTTTCTATTATTAATTTTCAATTCGTTTATTCTTTTTCTTTTTCACTTTAGATTCTCAAGGTGCTAACCCCTAGTGCTGATATTGACTCTTCGGTTGGCACGAATGCGATTGGTCTTGCCTTGTCCATCGCCCATTGGCCTCTCCCTGCTTCTTGATACTTCTTTTAAATTCAAAATCTTCTGTTTTATTATTAACCGCCTGGTGAAGAGGATGTAACATGAACTCCAGGAAACCGGTTGTAATTTTCTTCTACACAGAACTGTTTTTTCAAATTAATTTTGTGCGGTGGCTTATTTCAGCTACTGAATTTCAAGACGTACTTTAAACTTCTTCAACATCTAAAGACTATAGTCCGTCCCATCAAAATAGATAAATTCTGAAGATGGTATGATGTTAGATAATTCACTTCAAACTATAGGACTAAAAAATCAGATTTCAAAGAATATTTGATAACTTTTGTGATCAGGATGTTAAAACTTTTCTGTTAAGAGAGATATGTCATTCCTATAGATTTAGTGATAGATGGGCCTATCTTATATCTCATAAAGAACTCATTGTAGAGAAACGAAACTGGCATCACTTTAAAAGTGCTTTAATATCACAGGTCACTATAACTCTGGAAACCACGTGATTTGGGATAGATTGAAAAAATTCGATCCCAGTAAATCTCCCAGTAAATCTCTTGAGACAAATTCAATGAAACCTGGTTTGAAGACTTCTTAGTAAAAGCTTTTTGATTTTGAGCCATTTACAACTTTTGACAATCATTGGTTGAGGACATTTAAAGGTTCAACTGAGTGACATCTACGTCCTAAAGCTAAAAACCACAGAAAAAAGGATTTTCATTTCTAGAAAAGCTGTAAGATATTTTATTGTGCTAACATTGAATAGTTTTTGTCTGCAGAAGCACGCAGGAGACAAAGTAAAATACCACGATGCAAGCATGGAACAAACTTTTATTATGTAAGATAAATAACGGAATGAATAAACCCTTATTTAAAACACTGAAAAACATAATACAGTAAAACCTCTCAAATCCGGCCCTCGGTAATCCGGCCCCCACGGTAATCCGACCTTGTTCTGAGTATTTATATATTTTTTAATATCTAAATTCGTTTCCCTATCCGCGCATATTCATTATGAGTAGTGAAACAAGAAAGAAAAACTTTGTCACTATGGAACAGAAGCTAATGAATGCATTAAGGAGATTGGATGCAGGGGAATCTGCAAAACAAATATCACTACAGTTCAGTTCATGAAAGAAGAGCTTTTCATGACGTAATTTCCTTATGGATTGATGTTTCCAGGACGTAATAGCGCCATCTATTGCTAAGATTCATAACTAATTGAATCATTACGAAAATATTCTGGTTTTTGTAGTTTCTATAATTACGAATACATTTCTATATTATCGTTATTATTACTTTCATAATTTTTTTTTAAGATTATTTTACTGAAAATGGTCTATTTATTAATTGTTGAGTTCACGTTGATGACGTCATGACAGGTGACGTTTATTCCAGACAAAATCGATCGCTAAGTAATGACCATATATAGCAAACCCTTCTTTTTTTTTTTTTGCAAAATACTATAGAACTTGGTGTCGGAAAAAGCACATTTGTAATGTTTTTAATAAACATGAGTGCAAAATTATGAAAATGGGGTTAAATTAATTAAACCTGGCATTATGGCTTCACAAAAATTGATCTATTGAGTTATTTTAAGAACACTCTCGGTAGTCCGGCTTTTCTGTAATCCGGCCTACTGGGCGCCATATTAGGCCGGATTTGAGAGATTTTACAGTAGTTCCTAATTTCGTCTGTTCCCACAGTTAAGTTAAGCTTCATCTTTTACTGTACGACTAACACTTTATGATAACTGCTATATAGCAGCACAAATGATAAAAAAATTACCGGAGTCAATGAATATGCTATGTGATTTTAGCCAATAATGCATATTAATCTCGATGCTACTGCGATGTATTCACTGTGTTTACGATGAACAGGAAATAGAACGTCGATGTCTAATTGGCCATTATTTACAGAACATTTCTACTCAGACTTTGCACTAGTTGTTTAGAAGTTCAATTCATTCGTCTTGTTCCGAAGATTATTATCCAATGTTGGTCTTCTAGTTCCATAATTTAATGGCATGCAATACATACTTTCTACTCAATACAAACATAAATAATACATAATAATGTGAATCCATTGTCGTTCAAAAATATAAAAAAAACAAGATAGGGATAGCGATTAGTAAACCAATCACAATGCTTCGCAACGTCTTCTGATACGTATAAGAAAATTCAGTATAATTGATATTGCTTTAATTTCCTTATTATTATAAATGTGATTGCTGCGAATGCAAAAGGCGCAATTGTTGCGATTACAGTAGAACCTCGATTATCCGTCATCTACGGGACCTGAGGATGGTCGGAACGCTAAAAAGGTCGGATAATCAGGTCAGCAGACTTCCGTCAACTAATCGATAAAACGAGCATGACTCAGGCAGGAAACAAAGAAAGGACTGCAGAGACATCTGCTTGGCTTGTTGTGACAAGAAAACAAACAGATAACGCTGGCGCGCCGCTTGTCTAGACATGGTCGGATGACGCGGGGAGTCGGTTGTTCCGAGGTCGGTAATCGAGGTGCTACTGTACTGTGATTGTTGTGATGAATGATAATTTAATGATATTTTAATGATACTAATGATAATTTAATATTATTTTAACGATACTTGTTCACAGACGGACAGACAAAACGGGAATATCAGTCTTCTGATAGTTAGGAAATCAGAAGACTAAAATACGGAAATTTTTAAATAACATTTTCAGGAAAATAGATTTTAAATTTCTTCAAACTAGTTGTTTGCTTTTATTTTTAAATTTGAGAGAAAAGACACAATGAAAACCTATTGTTTACTTTGAAACTGTATCTTTTGAATATAAACAATAGAGAAAACATGTGAATATGAAAACAAGGGAAAAAACAAGCTACCCATAATAATAAAATTTAAAAATAATAATAAACATTAACGTAAGCAAAAATAAAAAAAGTTAGGAAAATAAGAAAAACAACAACAACAATATATCCTCGCGGATATTGAGAAAAGAAATTTTTAAAAAAGAAAAAAAAACATTAAATGTACGGATTTGAACCGACAACATCCAGTATTTGAGGCCGAGAACTTAGCCATTAAGCTGTAGCTGACAACTAAAATCAGATGGTTGCGATTCTAACATTTAAGCTAATAGCGGAAATCCAATAAAAAAAATGACAATAAAATAAAATCCAATAAAAGAATGAAAAGAATTTCGATTGCGTTGGTCCCTGAAAATACCCTACTCTACGTTGTTTGGGCCTC
>JAFIDM010000005.1:26446842-26472783 GCA_023159025.1 Thereuonema tuberculata
GACAAATTTTTATATTTTTTATTTTAATAAATCGTTCATTTTTATTAAAATATAAATCTTTGTTGGTTTTTTATCTGTTCTTATTAAATAAACGATGAAATATCTTTTTAAAGGCATTTTTATTCAAAAAAGAATATATTTAAAGTTTAAGGCGCTGTAGCATTATTTGAAATATTGTTTCGCTTTCGAAAGATAAGTCGCTTCTGTTAAAGCGTGTCTACATTTTTATAAAAAGATTTTTAAAATAAAGTTTTTTAACGAAAACATTAATTTTCAACAAATTGTTTATTTTTCGTCATTAGCGGGGAACGTAATCTTCAAAATGATGTCTCAATCATTGATTTTGATGAAGTATTAAGAGAAATATGCCGTACTGACACAAAAGCATCTTTGAGAAATAATATATAAGGATATTAAATCAAAGAACTAGAAGCTAGATGGCGCTTCTAGTCCTCAAATATGCATACTTAGTTTCAAGAAGATTTATTCAGTGCTTTAGAAGTTATTAAGAAAAAGAATGTGATAAGATTCATTTCCCCATTGTACAGAGTGGCCGAGGAGTTCCCGTACCCCTTAATAGTTAGTAATATTTTAAGAAAATATTACATATGAAGTGTCTATTAAGCGCATGTGTGTTCACCATCATGCTGTACACACAACGTCACTTGACATTTTTATGAACATGTCCGTTGTGATGGTTCGAAGTGCGTCCTCCAGAGCATTGCGCAATTCTTCATTTGTATCATAACGACGTTCAAACACCTAGGCCTTGATGATTTCCTACAAAGAGTTGTCAGGCATCATAAGGTCAGGACTTCGTGGTGGCCATTTCTATAGAGCTTGCGACCAATCTAGCGTCATGGAAAATATACATGAAGAAACCCGCGCACAGTAAGAGCGAAGTGAGAATGTATTCCATTCTGCTGTAGGCATACGCGTTCCACAATACTCACGTGTTTAAGTTTTGGGATTAACCATGTTTGTAATTCACCTGCATTCTGATGTCAACAATTGAAATAACATTATTTCATTAATAAAATTTTACATTTATTACTACATAATAGGGGCTACGGGAACTCTCCGGCCACACAATAGAAATAAAAAAAAAGAAATCTTTAATAAGGCAAAAGAAAATGGATATTTTAAAGACTTTGGGACAGCTGCTGATACCTTAGGACAGCTGTTTCGAGTTTGTTAGTCTCTCTTCAGGCAAGGCTACTCAGAGTACAAAGACTCATAGGCGCATCTTTGGAAAGGCAAGTTAATCGCACAAAACACAATGATTCGTCAGAAAATAAAGATAAAAGAAAATAAGTACAAGATTTAAATTTGGAAACCAATTTTCAGTTTCTCTATATCTGAGTTTTCTTTATTTTGAAAGACCGGATGCATAAAGAGATAAAGAAAGAAACCATGCTTTCTCTTTAGCTACATCTTGCGGGAATAAAATGATTTCGATTTTCATTGGACTGTTTCTAAAGCGTCGTTAATATCACCTGAGTTTTGAGCTTAGGTCCAGTAAATGCGATCGAAATGGAACCAAAATTAATTAGATTTTAATTAATCATCCTGTCAAACCTACTCTCAGTGCACAACATCCAAACAAACAAACAAACAAAGATGGGTTTTATAGAGATAGGATAGGAAATGAAAATGTATTGTATAATAAACAGAAAGAAGGGTTAAAGCAGCAGGGAAGCACTTTTAAAGTGAATTTCGGACAGTTTAGATCACAGCAGAAAAGAAAAGCAGCAGGGCAATTTCTTATGGATTAACCACTCCTGGTATCTCAGCTAATCCAATATTTCAAAAAAGTGAACTGTTGTAAACCGTGATTGAATGTAAAAATAATACAATACTGTTTATTACTGAGAGTCTTTACATGTATTATTGCTGTAAATGCTAAATATCAACTATTTCTCTAAAGTATCAATTTCAGTTTTCCAAAATGTGAATAAAAATTATCCAGATAGTAACACGTGAGTGCAAATGAGGCATACATACAAGTAAGACATGATTACAAGTTACGGCCACTTCGTAAACAACATGCATTCTTTCGCATATTAACCTTACAGAAAATTATTTGATTACATATGGAAAATTTAATTTCTTTATCAAGAAAATCCTTTTCAAGCCTATGACGTATTACTGTTTTTCTCCACTAACATATTCAATATTTATAAATGCTTTTAAGAGTTGTTTATTAGTTTATATTCGGAGGGAAGCAACTTTAACCCTCTCATAGTAAATAATTGAAAAGCTATGGTTCCTTCAGAGATCCTTCAAGATCTGTATGTACAGGTTCAATCCATTCAACGTTTCTTCTTCAGCTTCAGAAACTCTGGACTTCCCATCATCAATCACCAGAATGAAAATCCTCAACGCTGAGTAAACAAGGCTCCTCTTGACATATTTGGAAGCGATTCCCACCCTCATAAATGTCGTTGTATCGCTCGCATTCCATTAATTCTTGCTTTTAGCGTCTCTTCATCTATCTGTCGTCATTATTGTGAGAAGCAAAGTTGAATCCTAGCCAAGAAAACTCTCACCCCACCTCCCTGGACAATATAAATGAACTGCCAAACATCATGACCGTAATCTGGCTCGATCCCTGCCGTAAATAATCCCTGTTTCTTCTAGTGACTTTTTTCTTCTTTCTTTCCTCCCTCTCGTTTACATCTTTAGATTTTTTTTTTCGTCAATACTGTCTCGAAATGTTTGTGACAACTCGACGGCGAAAGTTATCTTTCCATTTCCCGAGATTACTACACGGAAGCCGAGAGGCGTCGGCACAACCTGATTGCGTGCAGTCGATAGGAAACTCAGTCAGCTGGGCTTCGAGGAATTGACGAATCTAATGCAGTTAAAGGGTGAAGACTTTTGGCCTACTTCTTGACTCGGCAGATTTTACGAGATCCGTTGTGTATAACTGCTGTTTCATATCTAATCCACCAGGAGGCCTCCTTTAGCAGCGTCAATATGGCCGCTCGCAGAAGTGATCTTCAGATATCTTTAGCGTTTTTAAATCTATACTCTTTAGTTCTTCTTTACATAAAAAACTACTCTAAATACTCTATTGTTATATTTAATTGCTAAATCATATTTTAATAAGCCTTTTTAGTCTACTTTTCAATAAGAAAGTAAGGCTTATCAATCAGTTTGTTTGCATGTATCCCTAAATATCATTTGAACCAGTGGCTTGATCTTATTGGAACTTGGTTTACATATTTAAGGACTAGAAATGCTCTAATTTTAATAGTTAACATTTTTTTCAAGCTAGTCTTTGTTGAGAAATTACATTAGAAAGGGACGAACCTGAACAATGTTTTTTTTTTTTTTTTGATATTGAACAATTAATATTAATCCTTTAACTAATTCATTAATTTGCGCGTTGTTTAATATGACTCAAATTATCCCGATTTAAGAAAACAAAGTAAATAATGCCAATTTAATTAGTTTTTTTTTCATGAAATGGAAAACGTGCGGTGCTTGTATTTAGCTTTCTTTACTTATAGGCTTTCCGATTTATTCGTTTTTATGATATAAAAAAATGAAGTAATTTTAAAAAAAATTACATTTTTAAGCACAACAGGTTTTAAGTTCTTTCAGGAAAGTTTTTATTTTTTTTTCTTAAATCAAATGAATAATCGTGTAATTGAAATCTCTCCTGAAGATTTAACTTTTGAAGTTTATATGACAAATTGATTAAGTTATTTATAGATTAATAATTAATGGTATTAAAATCAGCATCTACCCAACGTCAATTCATTAGGAGAGCAAATGCGGAAGCCGGAAGGATAGTTGAGGACTTGACGTAAGCTGTCTGCAAAACTCTGAATGAAATTAGTAGAATCGACACCATCTATTGCTAGCAAATTAAAGCAGAAATACGGTTAAAAAACATCGTATAATTAGCATCTACATTTTTGTTTCTGTAGAGATTATAAAGGTCTATGCATTAATACTGAGTCTCAGATAGTTATCGAAATCCATACGGATTGGATAAAAATGGGACAAGAAATAAATGAAGTGGGACATTTATCAATTTACTAGATTGATAGAAAAAAATGGTTTTGTCTGTTAATGATTCGTAAAAATATTACTTAGATAAGTCAATACAGCCCTTGAGGCGTAATCGAGTGATTTTGACTGACGGTGCAGAGTTTGGTCCGAATTTTTTAAAATCACAGTTCTTTTAAAATCAAATTATATCAACGTATTTTCAATATGTTTTCAATGTGCAATCTTAGTGTGATGTTCATGTTGTGTTTTACATTGTGTGGTGAATGTGTGTAGCCAAGCATCTCGATCATTATGCTATCTCTATGGAAAGGACAGTTGGAGAGATTGATGAAGGAAGAATGATGGAAAATAAACGAGATATGGAAGAATCCCTGATAAAATCCCAACGCGGATCATCCACCCAAAACCCACATGAAAACCAAACCCCGAAACTCGGGGTGAAAAGACGTCTTAGCAACCCGCCAACCGCGAGGCCAAGTTAGTGTTTTAATCCAAATCATGTAGGTACCAGATGTTATCATAATAACTAAGGCTAACTAAGCATTGTAATTTGCAGCCTGGTGGCTCAGGGCAGAGGATGTAAAGGCTAAAAGAATCGGATTCAATTCTCCGCAAAGCTCACGGGTTTTCTCCAGGCTATTTCTCAGGATGGGATCTATGATTCACCCAACCATGCATAAAACGGAGACCGGCTTTCTTCCCGAATGAGCATTGGATTGACAATCCGATTGCCACTAGTCCCGATTGGGCAGTGAAATGTCGGAGCTTGTATCTTCAGCGCTTCTAAGAGGCAATCGAGATTTGGAAAGAGAAATACTCCTTAACTAAAATACTATGATTTCAATAATCTGAAGCTAACCTTAAAAAAAAAACTAAATATACATGAATTAAAGAAATGTTAAAATTCGAAGAAAAAAAATTGATATGGACTTTCTAACTTGTAATTACATTAGAATGCTATGTTGAATTTATGACAATTTGTTAGTGAATTGTGTTTACATTTTTTAATGACGATGTATTTAGAGCCTGAATAACTAGTATTTTAATATTCATTTTCAATATTTATTACTATGTTGATACTTTTTCAATTTAATTTTAAAAAAAAACAAGTTAGGAATAGCGATTAGTAAACCAATCACAATGCTTCGCAATGTATTCTAATACATACAAGACAATATAATTGCTATTGTTTTAATTTCCTTATTATTATAAATGTGATTGTTGCGAATGCAAAAGGCGCAATTGTTGTGATTGTTGTGCTTAATGATAATTTAATGAGATTTTAATGATACTTGTCCAAAGACAGACGGACAAACCGGGATTATAAGTCTTCTGATCCTTATCAGACTAAAACCCCATGAATTGTATTCTCTATATTATTTTATAATTTTATAATCTAGAACAATCTGTAATAATCTGTAACAATTTGTAGACATACTGTCCATGAATATAACAGTTTTAGATGAAATTCTAAGTGTATAACCAATTTTTGAGGAAAAGGGATAACATTTTCCTGTCCTCCATCACCTGAAGAAGTTTTCTTGTCTAAAGAAAACGAAATATAGTGATTAAATATAGATTGTAATAGAAGTTTATCGATGTTTGTTATTTAAAAAACTTGTATAAACATGCTCAATAGACATGCGCAATGGATTCAAGATTAATATTCCTGGTTTGAGACAATGAGAAAATTAGAAGAAATGGTGCAGGAATTGATTGTTTAGATTCCAAAGGTTTTCTATGAGATCTTTTAGTTATTTGGAAAAGATTTCAATTATAAAAGTGAGGTCATTCCTAGTCCGTGGATGTGCATATCAGGTTTCAAGAAGATCCATTCTGCTGTTTAAAAGGTAGGAGGAGGAACACGTAAAGAAACACACGAAAGCTCCAGAATACACGTTGAAACGGAACTAATTGTTGGGTGCATCTAAATAATACTGATATAATTAATATAATAATTAGTGATATTATTAATAGAATATTATTAAAAAAATATTTATCTATGTTTTTAGAAAATGTAATACTCTAGCAAATCAACAAAAATCTTAATTAAAAATCAAATATAAAATCCTAACGTCCCGAT
Organism: Thereuonema tuberculata; assembly: GCA_023159025.1. NCBI lineage: Eukaryota > Metazoa > Arthropoda > Chilopoda > Scutigeromorpha > Scutigeridae > Thereuonema > Thereuonema tuberculata. The sequence continues at coordinate 26,452,949 of JAFIDM010000005.1, forward strand.
AGAGATATAAATTTTACATATTTATTTTGTAAATACAAGATGGAGACAGTGACCCCTCAATAACTAAAAGTAAGAAAATAAGAAACAAGAACAAAATGTGGAATTCAAATCCTTGGATAGGGCTCAGGGCTACCACAAAAGGAATTTGACCACAAAGGAAAGAAAAGAAAAAAATAAAGAAATAAAAACAAGCCCTCTAACGGGTAAAAGAAAAGCAATTAAATCACATAAGAATGCCTTTTTGAGTCGAGCTGATACTCTGGGACGGCCGTTCCGAGCTTTTTAGGCTCTCCTCAGCCAGAGCTAATCAGCTAGTGCAAGACTCAAAAGGCGTACGAGGGGAGGCATTGAGAATACAAGATGGGAATACTTTTAGTTATTGAGGGGTCACTGTCTCCATCTTGTATACTGTATATTGTATATGATATTTTTTTGATGCTAGTATAACTTGCACTTCAAACTATTGTATAAATATTATATCTGTAGTAAATCGACAGGTTTAAAATCGATATTAGTAGGACTGTAATTATTTTAAAACAAAATTATACTACATATGAAACATACACAATTAAGTTACGATATATATTTTCTTTTTATGTATACTGAATACTTATTACAGGCACTGTAGTTATTCACTTTCTTTGTTAGTTTCTTCCTCTGAGGAGCCTGTCGATGTATATCCTTTCGATGCCATTTTCCTCCATTACATCTGATAGTTCTTTCAGCTTAACGTCAGGATCCTTTAACAGTCTAATAACTTCTGAACTGAGGCTTGATATTTTTCTCTTTCGTAACCTCCTTAAATATGATATTAACGGATCCGATGAATTATTATCCAATAAATCTTCATTCCCAGACATCTTCGACCTATTTCTCAGGATGTTTTTTTCTCAGGAATTTTTTCAACTCTTTATTTCGGGAATCCTGAGCTTCTTTGGATAGTTGTCCAATGGGTAACAATGCAGATCTTATTACTGCTGATCCGTGAAGCAAAATATAGTGAACTGATGCAGGCATATAACAACATGGATACTTTGCCACCAACAATCTACAGGAAGTGTTTGCACTGCATATTCATCGACTCTGCTGTGCCTTAACGGTATTGCAGTATCAGACTACTGTATATACATCGAAAGCCACATAGTCCAACTCGTATCCACAAGATAATGCAGACAGGACTACGCCGGAATCTTATAATAATGTTTTCGTACACATTTGTAATGAAAGCGGATTTAGATGGATTTTGAAAAAAATCGACTAGCTGTGTTCCATTTCCCCGAATTTTCGGAAAATCCACTAACAACCCCATTTCATTTCTGTACTTTTCTTGTATTTTTCTTCTTTTGTGCTTCAACAATGGATTTGTTTTTCTCTCGCACTTGTCATTTTTTAATACAGGGATACCTGTAGAAGACATCCGAAAGATCGAATCCAGGCATTGAGAGTTAGATAGGATTCTGACTTGTCATTCATTTGGACGGGTATTGCTTTGCATATGTAGCAGGTCTGAGCAGATGATGTATCAGAAAGCGCGTTACAAAGCGCTCCATTTATCATTGACATTAAGCTAATGTGTTTTGAACTGAGACACTTCGCTCCTGAATATAAAACTAGTTGGTGGAATTTGCACTATTTGACTCTCAATATGTTGTTAAATACAGTTCTGTGGTTTCGTGCTGAAATCGGAACCGAATCGGAGTGCAAAATCCTGGGAGAATGGACTAGGACTTTTTGCCATACAGTTGTTTTTTTCCTCTCCTGGCAACGGCTGTTGAGAATATAGCCAGAGATGGAAAGTAACGTGTTATTAGTAATGCCGTTATTAGTAACAGTTATTTTTTTGTAGTAACAATCGGTAACGCCGTTACTTTTTTAGTTGAGTAACTGTAACTCAGATACTTTTATTTGTAACGGAGTAACGAAAACGCATTACTTTTTGCGTTACTTTTTCGTCCATTTTTTTTATTTACTTTCACCCCAAAACATTGGGAGGTTTAGTAAGAGCTGTTTCAAAAACGCTGTATCAGTTATCAGGACGCTAGTGTTGCTCAAGATCTTTTTTTAAGAAGATTATCATAGAAACTAAATCCAAATCTCATCTATGATCTTATCCCAATCATTGTAGTTTGAATCGTTGAAAAATTATAATTAAATTAAATCGTTGACGATTTTTACTAGTCTCTTAAGTGGTTTACTTAAAAATGCAGAATGCTACTGAACACAATACTAACACTTAGCTTTATAAATTTGAAGTTTCATTTGAAACAAAGGCACTTGGTAAGAAGTAATGTTGTAAGCAACTTTATAATTTAAAAAACGCAAATTGTTAGTGCGAACTAACGATTCCTTTGTTTGGGGTGACTTCATTCTAACCAATCCCTTCGTAAGAATGCCTTGATAGCTGCTTCCAAGTAAAATGTTTTAGAATTAAATTTTTATTGGAAGTCAATCATTTTAAATGTGAAACTTGGCATTTACATTTAAGGCTAAAAGGCTATCTTTCCGTTGAGAATTTTGGTAACCCTGCATCTTAACGTGACTAAGCCGATGTTTCATATTAAATAAATCTAATTTGATATAAATATTGCTTGCTAATAAGAAAACTGTTTGTTTATTTATTTATTTTTTAATATTTTTTAATAAACAAATATACGTATCCGAATGTCTGTAAGCGAACAAAGACTTCTTTCCATTCCTTATCAGAAACATTCCCTGATTGAATAAAGAACTACAAAACCTGGCGTCAAACGTTGATTTAATACTGGTGCTGTTGAATAAACAAATTTCAAATTGCCAATATATTGATATTAAAAAAATCGATTTATTCCATTTAACTTAAAAGAATTTGCAGAGGTAAGAATTTGGAGAGAAAAACACGATTTCGTTTTTCGAAATTGCTTTCACAGCGATCAATACATTTCAATTGTGATAAAAAGAAGAAAAATGACTAAATAATTTCACTTTAAAATATCCAGGATTTGATTTTCTTTTTTGTAAAACATAAATTCTAAAAAAAAAAAAAATAATAAAAAAAAACCAACTTTAATATTAATAAACGGGAAGAGGAAGGAATGGAAAACCATATGTTGTGTTTTAAAGGAGAAAAAAAAAAACTTCCTCAAATTTGTTGAATTTAGATTTAAATAAGGGAAAAAAAAGGGGGAAATTTAAACTCAAGAAAGCAGTAATTCATCAAAAATAATTCATGTTTTATAAAATATCTTATGTATTTTCTTTTATTTGTAATTTCATTTTGCAATGTAAATAAATTTCACAACGAACCCCAAAAAAATGACAGCTTAAATAAAAAATTTGGTAAAATAAATTCGCTGTTAAGAAATTAATGACACTTTTAATTTAGAAGTGCATTAAAAAAAAAAAAAACTTTTGACAAATGATACTGTCAAAATATATTTTAAATGATAGAATATAAAAATATAGCAATTCAAAATAATGAGAGTGAGTTATTTCATTAAATACTAGTGCTATTGAATAAATAAAATTTCAGATTGCTAATAATAATATAAGAAAAATCGATTTATTCTATTTAACTTAAGAATATGCAGAGATAACCAATGTCCATTGAGACGTTCTGAAAAGATAGGCTTATTCGGAATATACATTTTTAAAATGGAGAACCCTTTTCCCTCGTGGTTGTTTTCAAGACTTTTAAAATACAAAACAATAAAGCAGGATGAAAGATCTTTTGGATTTCTGGAAAAAAATATTCTTGATGGCAAATCTAAAATTGACTTGATGTTAGAATGGAAAAATCTAATTATACTATTTATACTAATCAATGGTGTGCACTTATCTTCCCGAGGGGAGCTCCCTTAAGAGCTCCCTGGGTTGTCAAAATGTCATGTATACATATAAGTCTTGTAAAATTTTACAAGATTACAAGATTAGCAATAAAATTGAATTAAAAAAATTAAGCAATATAAAATTTAAATTATTTTGAAATAAAAACAAATTGTTAAAACAAAAATAAAACAATGCATTAGTATATCTTCTGAATTAAGAATTGGTTGGGAAACGCAGGTTTCTTATCTTGGTTTAATATAAATTTTCTATTTTTTAAAATAGATTAAGCACTCACTTTCATTGAAGCTCATTATTTGATGACTTAATTCTTGTCATCAAATTATCTGCGCAAACATGAATTTAAAACTACCTTTCAGTTTAAAATTATTCTTCATAATAATATTAATTAATAAAGCATTAATTTTCATTCCAATTAGCTTAAAAACGTATTTTATCATCATATTAGGGTAGTTTTAAATGCTTAAAATTGACTGTTATTTATGTGATAATCATGTTGAGGTTTTTCAAAGGATTTTGTTATGTGTGTGTTGTGGGATTTCACGAAATTTAAAAGTGCGCCGTGAAGCAAAAAAAATAAAAAAAATAATAATAATTAGAAAACTGCTCTATAGTGCTTTTAAATTAACGAAAACTTGTAATTAAATTTCATTAAATTTTGTAATACAATCAATTTTATAACGTAATACGGCAATTATAACAGAGTTTTTAAAATATAAATTCTTAGTTTAAAAATGCTTTTATTATATATATATTTTTTTTTTATTGTTACGAGGTAACTGTAATTCAGTTACTTCTTAAAAGTAACTTACCCAATCTTGAATATAGCTAAGGTGGTACCGGGGATGTTAAATATAAATCGCCTACGCCGGCCTCTGCATATCGCTGTAGGGGATAGCCGAACCATTGCGAATGTAGGATATGAAATATAAAACAAATATGACTATCTGTCCCGTAGGACGACCTGAGGTCGTTACAAAGCATAGACAAAATTAATTTCAAATGAAAAAGAATTGTTCTTCTCACAAAATAGTAATGTGTTAACGATCTCGAATCGTATGAAGTTCAATGTTTTGTAAGACATTTTGCCGAAATTAAGAAATAAATAAATATATATGGAAAAAGTAGCATAAACTAACACGTATATTTTTGATATGTTTTTATAATCACTTCAAACTAAATTTTGGATATTTTTTGAAAGCGGAAATCGCTGGGAATTTTTTGTAGTTTTCACAGTAAAGTTAAAACTGTACTTACGTTCAGCCGATAAACAACACAGGAAATGATGTTCATAATTAAGTAAATTGAATACCATTTTGCTTACAAATATTTGTAATAATGATTTTATAACTAATTAAGTTTCTACTATTTATTGCACTAACCTTAAACAAAAAATGTGAACCATCACCGCTGAACAAACTGCACTTCTTAAAACATGCTAACGAAATGAACTTTTTCCTGATTTTAATGATCATGTTTACAGGGTTGTAGAAAATGGGTATTTCGCGCTAATGATCTGGGATTTTGGGAAAGGAAGAAGTGGCTATATAAGTATCTATCTATTTCAGATAACAGCATATATTTTCAAAAAATAGGACTTTTGTCTGCTTCGATCATCATTCGGGTCAGTGTGCTTAGGCATAGCCAGAATTTTAGAATGGGAGAGGTTATAATAGTCGTTCTCGTTCATCCGAAAAATTAATATACAAATAAATGTTGCGTTCTTTTCTGGATTGGGGCTACAAACAACCGATGAACTTCCACAACCAAACAATGTCAAAAATCCCAGATTACGTCCATTTTCGAATGCAGTGGGTGGGTTGGGGGTTTACATCTCTTATCAACCCTCTCGCATATGAAAAACACATACTGGATGATTTGATTGGTCTCAGGGGTTCCTAACGGAAAGAAAAGGAAAAAAATAGTAATAAAAAAAAATAGGATAACTTTTTTTTATTACAATTTACTACAGAATATAGTATATATTCTACAGTAAATAGTACATTATATATTCTACAGTTATTTCTTTAGTAATTTTCAATATATTTTACAGTAAAACTAGTAAGTAGGTTTTAAGTTCTTTTATAAACTTCTTGTTTTCCCTTCAACCACGATTTTGAAAGATATGATCTATCGAGAATTAAAAGAGAAACGAATTTTATTCTTCGTATGAAGTTTTTGGCTAATAATAAACTCTGATAACGTGGTTGTGATTTCTGTTGTTACATCTCTGGAGAATTTCCACTCGTAAAATTTCCCCCGAAGTGATGTTGGATGATGAAGTTCAAAAGTAGGATATTTGGGATTCTGTTTGGACTTCCGTTATGTTCACTGAATCAAACCAATATTGTCGCCATCTCTTGTTCTTTATGTGTTTTCAGTATTCTACTAAGTTCTCGACCACCGAACGAACACGGAATGATAATCAAAAATAGAAACCCACAATCACAGAACAGAAATCCGATATTCAGCGAGATTTAATTTTAAAATTCGCTTTCTTTAGATTTATTTCGTTACAGATAAAACCTGTGTTTGTGGCTGCATTAAATTTACATATTCAAATACAGTAAAATTCTTTAGATAGTTGTTGTATTTCAACAAGAAGACTATTCCGAAATTTATAATGTTACGTATAGAATTTGAAAATTTGTAGTAGTATATATTTCTAACCGCTGTAGAAGACTATGAAATATATTTCCCTGAAATGGTATCAACTGGAATTCTGTTTCATTACACTACCTTTATAAGATTTGCAAGATCTTCATCGTTATAAATGGCTTCTCATTTTGTTGCAGTATATTCATAAAGCGGACTTACATACCTTGGACTTATGTACACAGTGGCGTAGCTAGAGTTTGTGCCGCCCGGGGCGATCTCTTGAATATGCTGTCCCTTATCAACATAAAGATCCCTTCGAACGGAAATAGACAAAAATGCCGCTTTATAAAGACTGTGAAATACACTAGTGAAGAAGGGATTGGAAAGAAGTAATTAGGACGCACTCGAGACGGTCAATTGCACCAATGAATTCAATAAAGATAAATTTTAGGCGAATAATTTGTGAAAGATGTTAGCTTACATTGAATTGTAGATATAACAAATTTTATTTGTATGTTTATTGAGCCTTCATTACCCCTAGATTTTCATTTTTACCCCATTTGAGGTAATATACCATGGTTCCCCGACCATTGTTGTAGACCGAAAGTGCTCCACGGGGCGGACTGCCTTCCCTTTAGGCTTCCCAGTTACTTACACTTTGCCTACTCTTATGCAAGTGCAGCCCATTACTACTAGTACTACTTCAGCAGCTCAATACTACAACATTTCATCAGATTGTTGTAAAGACGGTTCGCTTCGCATTTCTTTGTGTTAGGCTGTTTCTCTTTGTGATTAAATTGGTATTAAAATGTTTGTAACTTTTATTTCAGTGTTTTATTTTGATTAAATTAAAAACTAGGTGTAGCAGCTATTTAAAAATTTATATAAAGGAATACCTGTTCTGTAGTACTAGTTGACCCGTGCGAATAATTCGAAAAAAAAAAAAAAAACACCTTTGAGAAATAATAAACAAATCCAACAACTGTCGTGCAAGTTAGTTAAACATATTGTCAATAGATGGCACCTTCTCCATTTTTATAAAAAGGTTTTTAAAATTTAAATTTTTTTTAACGAAAACATTAATTTTCAACACTTTGTTTATTTTTCGTCATTAGCGATGAACGTAATCTTGAAAATGATGTCTCAATCATTGATTTTGATGAAGTATTAAGGGAGATATGGCATACCGACACAAAAACAGCTTTGAGAAATAATATATAAGGATTGGAATAGCTGACAACAAACACACTGGTTGTTATACAAAATATATTCACAATTTTAAGACTGGAGAAGTTTCGGGAACCCGTTTGGTTTCCTTTTTCAATCGGATATGAACACTTGTATGAGAGCTTATAGACCTGATTCACAATCATTTCAAGAGTTTTCAACTATATCCTTCTGCTTAACGTAACTTCACAATCTTTCCTTCCGTCTTTTAGTTTAAACCTTTGCAAAAACTGACAAATATTATTTCTTATAGAAAATACGACTGTTTTTTATTAGCGAACCATTTGGGAGCTATTTTGAAAATCGGTATCTATTGCATTGGTCCTGTCCGTCCGTCCGTGTCTGTCCACCCCTAACAACTCCCGAATGAAAGGTCGGATCGACAAACAGACTTCATCATGTTCAGAGGCCCAAACAACGTAGGAGTAGGGTATTTTCAGGGACCAACGCAATCGAAATTCTTTTCATTCTTTTATTGGATTTTATTTTATTGGATTTTATTTTATTGGCATTCTTTTTATTGGATTTCCGCTATTAGCTTAAATGTTAGAATCGCAACCATCTGATTTTAGTTGTCAGCTACAGCTTGATGGCTAAGTTCTCGGCCTCAAATACTGGATGTTGTCGGTTCAAATCCGTACATTTAATGTTTTTTTTTTTCTTTTTTAAAAATTTCTTTTCTCAATATCCGCGAGGATATATTGTTGTTGTTGTTTTTCTTATTTTCCTAACTTTTTTTTATTTTTGCTTACGTTAATGTTTATTATTATTTTTAAATTTTATTATTATGGGTCGCTTGTTTTTTCACTTGTTTTGATATTCACATGTTTTCTCTTTTGTTTGTATTAAAAAGATACAGTTTCAAAGTAAACAATAGGTTTTCATTGTGTCTTTTCTCTCAAATTTAAAAATAAAAGCAAACAACTAGTTTGAAGAAATTTAAAATCTATTTTCCTGAAAATGTTATTTAAAAATTTCCGTATTTTAGTCTTCTGATTTCCTAAGTATCAGAAGACTGATATTCCCGTTTTGTCTGTCCGTCTGTGAACAAGTATCTTTAAAATAACAATAAATTATCATTAGTATCATTAAAATATCATTCAATTATCATTCATCACAACAATCACAATAATCGCAACAATTGCGCCTTTTGCATTCGCAGCAATCACATTAATAATAATAAGGAAATTAAAGCAATATCAATTATAACGTATTTTCTTATACGTATCAGAAGACGTTGCTAAGCATTGTGATTGGTTTACTAATCGCTATCCCTATCTTGTTTTTTTTTTATTTTTGAACGACAATGGATTCACATTATTATGTATTATTTATGTTTGTATTGAGTAGAAAGTATGTATTGCATGCCATTAAATTATGGAACTAGAAGACCAACATTGGATAATAATCTTCGGAACAAGACGAATGAATTGAACTTCTAAACAACTAGTGCAAAGCCTGAGTAGAAATGTGCAATAACTGATTAGGCTTAGTTGTAAATAATGGCCAATTAGACATCGACGTTCTATTTCCTGTTCATCGTAAACACAGTGAATACATCGCAGTAGCATCGAGATTAATATGCATTATTGGCTAAAATCACATAGCATATTCATTGACTCCGGTAATTTTTTTATCATTTGTGCTGCTATATAGCAGTTATCATAAAGTGTTAGTCGTAAAGTACAAGATGAAGCTTAACTTAACTTTTGAGAACAGACGAAATTAGGAACTACTGTAAAATCTCTCAAATCCGGCCTAATATGGCGCCCAGTAGGCCGGATTACAGAAAAGCCGGACTACCGAGAGTGTTCTTAAAATAACTCAATAGATCAATTTTTGTGAAGCCATAATGCCAGGTTTAATTAATTTAACCCCATTTTCATAATTTTGCACTCATGTTTATTAAAAACATTACAAATGTGCTTTTTCCGACACCAAGTTCTATAGTATTTTGCAAAAAAAAAAAAAGAAGGGTTTGCTATATATGGTCATTACCGTAGCGATCGATTTTGTCTGGAACAAACGTCACCAGTCACAATGTCCTCAACGTGAACTCAACAATTAATAAATAAAACATGTTCAGTAAAATAATCTTAAAAAAAAAAAATATGAAAATAATAATAACGATAATATAGAAATGTATTCGTAATTGTAGAAACTACAAAAACCAGAATATTTTCGTAATGATTCAATTAGTTATGAATCTTAGCAATAGATGGCACTGTTACGACCTGGAAACATCAATCCATAAGGAAATTACGTCATGAAAAGCTCTTCTTTCATGAACTGAACTGTAGTGATATTTGTTTTGCAGATTCCCCTGCATCCAATCTCCTTAATGCATTAGCTTCTGTTCCATAGTGACAAAGTTTTTCTTTCTTGTTTCACTACTCATAATGAATATGCGCGGATAGGGAAACAAAATAGGGAAACGAATTTAGATATTAAAAAATATATATATACTCAGAACCAGGTCGGATTACCGTGGGGGCCGGATTACCGAGGGCCGTATTTGAGAGGTTTTACTGTTTTACGTTTTTCAGTGTTTTAAATAAGGGTTTATTCATTCCGTTATTTATCTTACATAATAAAAGTTTGTATTCGTTCCATGCTTGCATCGTGGTATTTTACTTTAGTCTCCTGCGTGCTTCTGCAGACAAAAACTATTCAATGTTAGCACATTAAAATATCTTACAGCTTTTCTAGAAATGAAAATCCTTTTTTCTGTGGTTTTTAGCTTTAGGACGTAGATGTCACTCAGTTGAACCTTTAAATGTCCTCAACCATTGATTGTCAAAAGTTGTAAATGGCTCAAAATCAAAAAGCTTTTACTAAGAAGTCTTCAAACCAGGTTTCATTGAATTTGTCTCAAGAGATTTACTGGGATCGAATTTTTTCAATCTATCCAAAATCACGTGGTTTCCAGAGTTATAGTGATCTGTGATATTAAAGCACTTTTAAAGTGATGCCAGTTTTGTTTCTCTACAATGAGTTCTTTATGAGATATAAGATAGGCCCATCTATCACTAAATCTATAGGAATGACATATCTGTCTTAACAGAAAAGTTTTAACATCCTGATCACAAAAGTTATCAAATATTCTTTGAAATCTGATTTTTTAGTCCTATAGTTTGAAGTGAATTATCTAACATCATACCATCTTCAGAATTTATCTATTTTGATGGGACGGACTATAGTCTTTAGATGTTGAAGAAGTTTAAAGTACGTCTTGAAATTCAGTAGCTGAAATAAGCCACCGCACAAAATTAATTTGAAAAAACAGTTCTGTGTAGAAGAAAATTACAACCGGTTTCCTGGAGTTCATGTTACATCCTCTTCACCAGGCGGTTAATAATAAAACAGAAGATTTTGAATTTAAAAGAAGTATCAAGAAGCAGGGAGAGGCCAATGGGCGATGGACAAGGCAAGACCAATCGCATTCGTGCCAACCGAAGAGTCAATATCAGCACTAGGGGTTAGCACCTTGAGAATCTAAAGTGAAAAAGAAAAAGAATAAACGAATTGAAAATTAATAATAGAAAAATGTAAAACGAATAAAAAGAGAAAGAAGAAAAAAGAAGAAGAAGATAAAGAAAAAAGAAACATAATGGGAGGAAAAAATTTAAATTGCACTAGAAATATTATTTTTTATTGTTGTTTGTTTGGTTCGGGGCTCACTGTCAGATGCGAGAGTGACTTCCACTTACGTTCACGCCTTTCTGGGTTTGTTATCTATCGGATAATAATAAAAAATACCAGTAGATCCAACAGGTCTTTCCATTTTTATTGGATTTTCGTTTTTATTTAATTTTAATTATATTTAATTAGTGTCAAAATAAATTGAGAAATTATACCCATGATTAAGGTTTCCTATTTAATACCTTATAAAATATCTATTGAAATTTATTGAGCTAAAAGAATATTATGTATACCTTCTGAAAAGGTCTAAAACCCTGTAAGAGAAGATTCATTTTATTTTTAATTAATAGTTAATCACTGCTTTTCTATCTGTAATTTTTCCTTCATTAATTTACTACATTTTTTTTTCCTTGCCTTTAAAACATGCTTATATGGGGACCAACCAGAGAATGACTTTGACCTTCATAGAGGACAATGATCTCTTAATCATTCCAGGACTTAAGAGAATTATTGACAAAGGTTTGCCTCGCTTGAGAGTCGCCAATCAGAAGCCATAAACTTTCCCGCCATAAACACTGACATTAACAATCGATTCAAATTCTACCATCGCGCCATCTGGTGCCCACGGTCGTTCTCTGATTTGCTCCACTATAAGTAAGTAAGTAAGTAGTAAGTAAGTAAGTTTATTTAACTTCATTCGGGGTTTTACCCTTTACAAGTTATATGATTCCAAAGCTGTTAGACTATTATTTTACTTTATAAAACTTTTTTAGTTTTTAATTACAACAATGTAAGTTAATCCTAAATTAAATTTGATTTTAACTTTATCCTCCCAATCAGAATAAGTAATTAACAATATAAATGTAAATATATCCAAATAAATAATATCAATCCTAAGAGGGGAGAAAACACACACACAAAAAAAAAAAAAAAAAAAAAATCTGTATACAAACCACAAACATACACAATTTCATTAATCGAACAAAGCAGCACCATAAATAAACAAAATTATAACTATTTTACACATATATAATTCCTTAATGGCAAATTAAAAGAAGTTAAAAAAAAACAACCTACATTTCCAGTCAATTCAATTGCAACTATACTAATTCCATTTTTTTCCCTTTCTCAATAAATATTATCATGAATTTACATAATTTCTTATTTACATATTGAGAGGACAAAATTTTATACCACCAACCTCTTCTATCCTTAACATTCTTAATTTCCAATTTTTCCCTTTCTTCCGTCAATTTCTCGCAATCAAAAATGACATGTTTCCATCCCTCTATTACTTTGCATCCCAACCTATAAAATTTATCTTCTGTTTTTTTCCAGTATTTGCTTTTCCTCCATAAGCATCCCATTCTTAATTAAATATATACTTCTTTTATATACTTATTTTTTTTTTTAACTTTTGTACAAATGTAGTAAGATTAAAACATGCTTTATATTTATATTATCATATTTATTTATTTAATGTTTTTTATTTTCTTTTTTTTTTCCGGTGCTTGTAAAATCCTACTCTCATTACAGGTAAGATTGTTTTCATTATTTTTACAATTAAAATACAATTTTAATATATTAATAAAAGGTAGCTTCACTTTAATATTTAGTAATCTAACAATATAGTTAAACATGTAGAAAAATGACAACTTTTCCTTGAATCGCACAACAGCAGTTCCCTCTCCCTCCAATTGCAGAAAGGTTCGTGGTACCAAGGGATTGGGTCTCGGACCAGGTTGAATATTTGTTTTTCTTTTTGCATACAAAGTTACTCATCAATATGTACTTTAAGCACATTACAATTCGTTGTTTACCTTACATACTAGCAACTGTATAAATGTATATACTCAAGATGGGTATGTCATCTAATGTGATTCTGGACACAGCAGTCTAACCTATAACCCGATATCCGGTATCAAGGTACTGGGGAGATTGAACCTGTCACTCGATGTATTACATGTCATCTGTTCAATTGGTTTCATGGGACTGTGTATCTGTCATAAAGAGTTTTATAGATTACTTCTGTCTATTCTTGTTCTTAGATGAATGTAAAGTAATTATAGCCGACTTTTAGCGTTTTAGCCTAACTTTTTATGTTGGAGGGAGGTTCCAGACTAACAAAAACAAAATAGTATATGAATAGAAAATACTTATTTTATTGTACACTAAGCTTTTAAACAGTTTACTTTATTGTAATTCCTAAATAATTATTGAAAACACACTATGAAATTATTAATAAAACATACAGGTCATTTTTTCTAATTACTCTTCCTATTATAATTGCTGTTTCTTAATAGTTGAAGTTCTTCTTGTTAAATTCTAGAAATACTATAGGTAGTCAAGCAAATCATAGTCTTAAAAATATGTATATTGAAATAATAAGAAATAGTAAATTCTAGAAATTAATCAATAGACTCTTTACTTATTTCAATTTACTTATTTTTAAGAATATGATATGCATTACTATCTGTAGTATACAATAGTAACGGTAGAATTTGGAAAATTTATTTGCTTTATTTAAAATTTAATATATACTTATTAGTATAACTTATGTTCTGATGTATATCGTTTGTATTTTATAAATATTTAACAGATACTATGTATTTATGAAGTAAATATAGAAAATTTCAGGGAAATATATCTTCGAAAGACAAAGTGCGAACGTATTCAATGTATGTTTAGTGTTTATAATTAAAATTCACCTATTCCACGCACTCATACAGCAAAAACTACTCATCGGAATGGCACCAAATTTGCAGTACGTCGAAATGAAGTCATGGGAAGGACATTCATAAAAAAATAAAATTAGTTCAAAACCCACCACCAGGGACAGTTTGTAGGCGTGTATGGTATCAGAAATGCAAATTTCGGTTAGCACGTAATCCCTCGAATCACTATTTAAGCAACAGTCTTACACGTGTTTTCATTCACTTTTTGTGTTCAGCTCAAAATTATTAAATTTAAGAGAACGTGAGTTACTTGTGAAATTGTTTTACCAAACCGAGAATTGTGCACCTGAAGCTTTGCGGAGGTTTAAGTCATTAAAAGGTCTAATGGCTGCGGATGGGTTACGAAAAATGATCCTCAAATTTGCAAAACAGGGGATCGTTGACAGTGAAGAGAACGAAAGTCTGTTCTCGCGCAGGTAGTTGACGATACAGCGACCGAAGTGGAATAGGACATGATGTGAAATGTCAAGTCCTGCGTTAGTGTTCGGTGCGTTGCACATTCGTTGGGCCAGCCTGTTTCCACGGTCCACAAAATTGTTCGGAACATTATGAGTTACTATCCTTATAAAATTTCTCATGTTCAACAACTGCTGCCTCCTGATCGGCATCAACGAGAGACCCTCGAGTTCTTAGCTCGGATCGAGGTTAAACCCCGCATGGCTCTGGAACATTCTCTGGACGGACGAGGCACATTTCCATCTGCATGGTGCAGTTAAGAAGTATATTTGTCACATTTGGCCAGAGGAAATTCCAATTTACATTCCCCAAAAGTGACAGTTTGGTGTGGGTTTACGTCAACATTCATTGTTGGACTTTTCTTCAAACAGCATGGGCGCCAGTGCCGGATTACCAAATAGGCGGAGTAGGCAACTGCCTATGGGCCCCGCGCCTTTTAGGGGCCCCGAGACAACGGATCAAAATAATATTCCTTTGATCTTGATGGAAAATTACAATCAAGCTTTCTTAAATTGTTTTCAAAGATAGAAAAAAAAATGAATCAACGCAAAGAAACGAAAACTACAATAAAGACTCTATAAAGAAAATACTGTATTAATGTAATGTACTTATTAACAACTTAACGTACATAACCATAGACATCAGGTTCACATTACAATTTGTCTCTTAAAAGCTCATCTTTTGTCAGTTGTCAGTTTGTAAAAAATTTCGGAGCAACCTACGTGCATGTATAATATATAGTAGTGATGCTTATCAGGGCAGGATTAACCATTAAGCAAAATAAGAACATCACCATTTTGAGAACATTTTGTGGGGCACTATAAGAACATTTTGTGGGGCACCACAAAAATTTATTTACCATGGATCATATGGTGCAAAACCTCCTCAAAAAGGGGGCCCCCCACAATAAATGAAAAAATTATGCTACCTATATAAATATATATATAAATATATATATTTATATATATATATATATATATATATATATATATATATAATATAATTAGTAATAATAATAATAATGAAATAGTAATAATTCAGGTTAATGAAGCTGCAGCCAGGGGCCCCAAATTATGTAATTAAAAAATGTAGTACAATTAAAAAGTTAACGAGGAATTCGCATGGGTATCATTTACGTCACATTCATATTTACAGTATATTTGCCCGAGTGCCACATTTAGTCCCTTGTATGTAGTCTGTGCCAGTGCCGTAGCTAGAGGATTGGGGGTGCCGGGGCAGAGCCGGCGCTAGGAGGGTGCGGGGCATCGGGCAAGATAAATTTTGCGGGGCCCTTAACAATCCTATTTTAACAACATAAAAAAAAGGACAATCTTATTTTAACAACCAAATAAAAAAAAAACAACAATCCTATTTTATCCTCTTTCTTCTAAGTTCGCCAACCCCTAACGCCGGCTCTGCCCGGGGCAACAGGTGTTTATGGTTTCGTAAAAAAAAAATCCCCCTTCGTTCAGGGCGCCCTTTGCCCCTGGATAATTATATAAGAAGAATTGACAGATCATCTAGCACAGAAGAAGATTGTAAGAATGAAATCAAGAACATGAAAATAATTCTAAAGAAAAATGGATACAATGAAAAATTCATTAATTCCAATATCCAAAAATATAATACTTTCAAAATTAAAGAATTAAATGAAGATAAAGAAAAGAAAAGGTTTTTAATTCCGTACCTTAATCAAAATAGTTTAATATTGAAAAAAATTTACAGAGATTTTAACATTAATATTGGATTTAATTATAAAAATAAATTAAAGAATTTTTTATGTAAAAAACTTAATGAAAGTGACAAAAAAGGAGAAATGGGGACATACAAAATAGAATGTTTGTATTGTGACAAGTTTTATCTAGGGGAGAGCAAAAGAACTATTAAAGAAAGGGCCCTGGAACATGGATATTACATTAAAACAAATTATTTGATAAATCAGAAATGGCAGAACATTGTTCCAGGAAAGCCCATTGCATTAATAAAGAAATTAAAATTTTATATATTGAGAAAGATTGTAAAATGAGAAAAACAATTGAAAGTTTATACATACGAAATTCTAAAGATAGAAATATAAATAGAAACAATGTTGTTGAAGTTAATAATGTTATTGAAAACTTAGTTAGAGATTTAATTAGACATAGATTCAATTCTCGATGTAATAATAAGGTAAGAATAGACGAGATGAATTGTTAAAATGATAGTTACTACAATGAAATTTTATAACTATCATGATTTCACGTCCCATATTTGTTATAAATTATTGTAGCTGAAGAAGAGAAGGAAATAGTCTCTTCGAAAATTCCTTTGTAATAAATGTATTTTAAATTTATTTTTAATTTTACATTTATTTTATGATATGTGAAGATGATGATGATTAAAAATATATTTAAAGTTTTGTTGGTTTATTAAAATTAATTTTTTAAAATTTTTGTTTAATAATTTTTGTTTAATAAAATTTAATAATTTTTGTTTAATAATATTTAACAATTTATGTTTAATAATTAAGAATTTTTGTTTAATAATATTTAATAATTTTTGTTTAATAATATTTAATAAATTTTGTTTAATAAAATTAATAATTGTTAATGTTAATTATTAATCTTTTATATAATAAAATTGTTTTATTCAAATTATTGGTTGGTAAAATTAAAAACGTATTAGAAGATAGTTTGCAAGGGGGGGGGGGGGCCCGAGATTTCGACTGCCTAGGGGCCTCCACAGGGTTTAATCCGGCACTGATGGGCGCATAGGTCCTACTCCATCGATATGAATCATTACTAATTTTTTCAGTGATTCCAGCACTTCAACAATGTCAGTGTCTTGATTCAACAGTGTTCTTGCAGAATGGTGCCCCTCCACATATCGCCAATTGTGTTAAACAGGTGCTCCGCAATCATTTCACTGATGACTGCGTCATCAGCCGGTACAGATTTATCGTGTCAATGTAGAAATCTTGGCAGATCTTAAAGCAAGCCTATCACGTCACGTGCTCAACCTTTTCACGGACACCTTGCGTTCAACAGTTGAACGTGCGATTCTGTGATTTCAGATGGTAACAGATAATGGTGGTCAACATACTGAACTGTACCATATCAGCGCTGTACTGTATTGTCATGGTCAGCCTACACGCCTACAAACTCCCACTGGTAGTGATTTTTGGAACTAATTTTATTTTTTATGAATGTCCTTCCCATAGCGTCATTACGACATACTGCAAATTTGGTGCGTCATTACGACATACTGCAAATTTGGTGCCATTCCCAATTTTTGCTGTAGGATGTGTGGGATAGGTGAACTTTTATCATAGACACCCTGTATATTGAATTGATAATTATGCAGAATATTGAACCACTGAAATGAAAAAGAATATGCATTATTTTGCAATGAAACGATTCGGAAGCACTTAGTTAATATCCTATTAATGGAATTCGTGTTTTTTTTTTTTTTTATCTAACCTTCTTATAGCGTTCAAAGAAAAATTATTCAAACTTTGCACATAGTCATTGTTTTTCGTGGTTTGTGAGAAAATATTGATATTATATGCATCATATGTTAGACAGGGCCGTTTCTACCATTAGCAAGACTAGGCGGCCGCCTAGGGCGGCAAGATTTTAGGGCGGCCGAAGGACGGATTCCGTTTTTTTTTTAGTTGTTTAAATAGGATTGTGGGGTTTTTTTTTGATGGTTGAATTGAAGAATGTTTTTTTTTGGTGGGGGCGGCATTTGAAAGGGAGGGGGCGGCATTTTTCAGTTCTCGCCTAGGGTGGCAGAACACCTAGAAACGGCTCTGATGTTAGACGATATATCTTACTTACTGTTACAACTTTTGAAATAAAATTTTATCCATTGACCTTTTATAAATCACTTGTATAATGTTAAAAGTGTTATTTGAGCTCTTATGTTTTTTTTTTTTCCTCACCGAATCCATAGGCTCTGTTTAATTTTCACAGTCAGTTAATGATGAAGATGGTATTTGTTTGACAAAAACATATAGTAAGTTGAATAGACGGACAGTAGGAATCGTCACAGATAATATGGGAGCAAATACACAACTGTGCAGGGATTTAGTTACTGGTTCCTATCCCCGTTTCGGCCCCAAATCAAAATGCAATACATCAAATACGCTTAGGTATAATTCTAAGTTCACCAACATTACTTCAAATTGCACTTAACTGATATATTTTCATAATATCTAAAACATAACGTTTAAAATTTTTATTGAGGAATCATGCCACTCTAGTCAGCACCTTTTTAAATATTGTATCTTTGACTATTGAATTACGAATGAAAGAAGCCTTTGTAAAGTTTTCTTCTTCGAAAAGAAAGCTGTAAGAAAAATAGAGGCACTGTCTTATTTCGACACTAAATTTTCGGAATGGATTTGGTTTCTTTATTTTCTATCAAAGCAAGATAATTTTGTTAGGAACATATTTCTCATTTTTACTTGTACAGAAATCTCCACAAATATCCTCACAAAGAAAGGATTATGCAGCCATTGAACTCTGCCAAGTTTCCATGAAAAGAAAAAGAAAATTATAAGTTGGCGTGCGAGCTTTTGAATATATTTAGGAAAGAGTTCATGTTAAATGACGGTCTTCTGTTTTTATAGGGTCCTTATCTACTTATTGAATTTTAGATAAAATAATAGATAGTCTAAAAATACTATAAAGCTAAAAAGAAAAAGAAAAGGACTCCATTTACACAGGCCATATCCTTTATGACACGAAAAAAGTTAGAAACAGATATAAATAAATGCAAAATGAAAAGATTTAGGAGAATTAGGCGAAACTATTATTTTTTTTTTTGGTAAAATACTGCTAGTATTTTAGCTATTTTAGTATTTTACAAAGGAGTTTAATAGACATCTTAAACAATGGCTATTAATCCTACTTTTAATCTTCTTAATATATATGCGAGCTTTAATACAGCAAAATTAATCAGATTTAAACAATTTAAGTAAATAATGAAGATTTTATATATATATATATATATAAAGCCGGACAATGATGTGGGATTTGAAAAACACCAATACAAAAAACACATCATTGTTTCTATGAAGATACAGCCAATTACCTTCACGTCATCAGCGGCGAAATTTAGAAACAATTTAGAAAACAAAAACGCAATACACCAAGATTTTGCTCCTTTTAAAAGTAAAAACACGACTAAAGTATCTAAAATTTAAAAAATTACTAATATAAGAAATAAGCAATAAAGATAGGCAGTTTACTTTATTACTTCTTAAATTTCAAATGCTATATTTAAAATTAAAATTTCTTATGCTGTATTTCATATTAAAAAATAATAACTTAAATTGCTTTAAATTTTGCCTGTTCGATTATATTTGTTTAT
>JAFIDM010000005.1:26481652-26493078 GCA_023159025.1 Thereuonema tuberculata
TTCATGGCAACATACCTCTTCTTCAAACATCTGCATCGATCAATCTGAACACGGGGGCCTATTTATGTACATTATAACATTATATACGTAATAATTATGACTGATATTACTAAATGTGATTTCCAATATTGATTTTGGTAGACTTGGACCCGTAGACAAAAACCCAACATAACGATAAAGAAGCACAAATTGCAGGTAAATGTTGTTTTTGACATAAACAAGCAAAACCGAATCTCCGAAGAAAAAAAAAAACAAAAACCCAACATAATAACGATAAAGCAATACAAATTACATGTAAATATTGTTTTTGATACGAGTACACGAACTTTATTAAGAACCTTTGTTAACATTATTTTAATTTAGTTCGTAATTTTTTACTGTCCTCCAAATGAAAGTTGGCCGGCGGAAGTTTGAACTGCGCAGCCCTTCCGGTAGCTGATCAATTATGTTTTCCTGTCACAATGGACGCCGTCGTCTGTTTTCACTGAGAAAGACACGTTGATAACGCCAAATTAAAACTTCTCTCGACTATTTAGCGTTATTTCAATACCAGTTGCTAACAATAAGTATTTATGTAAATAAATAAATATATATTATTTATAAATACAATGCTCTTTTGCAAAGTAACAAGCGATTACCGTAATGGCGGCGTCCTGTCATAAAATCAGACGGAAGTGCTTGACCAGACTAATCGATCATACATGCGCAGATCTCACAAAAACGGGGCGGCCATCTCTCATTTGGAGGCCAATATGTGTGTGTGTTATGAATCTGAAACAAAGGTATTCAAAAATTGGCACGCCAACTATCCTCTCAATATTTATTTTTACTATGTTTTCTTTATTCTCCTTTAATAATCGCGATTCCTTGAACCATTTCTTCTTCACTTCTCAAATAACCCTAATCTATTGAAATAGATCCTCACTTTTATATCATCTTTTCATTCGCCCTATCTTTTTTCTACGATCTTTTTCTTTTTTGTTCTTAGAACAGTTTATCTTACTCTTCTCTTTCTTTAATTTTGTCCACTTGGCTTATTGCCATGCTAGGGTAAAAAAAAAAGTACTATCTTCAAAAAGAGTCCTCCAGTTCAATTGGACTCCTTGTCTTTGGATCGATCCTCAGATCTGAGCACCAATTATTTTCGGATCTGAAATCTAATCAAGCAACTATAAATCTCAGATTCTGTTATAACTGTCACCTTCGTAGGTGACACCAAATCCAAGATAAAAGCTTTTTTGTCTCTAATGTTCGATTTGCCGGTAGGAGAACTGATATCGTGGACGGGTTTTTTTGAAACTTGAGTTCTTTTTGGGTAAAAGATAAAAGTTCAGATCTGTTCAATTTCGGGGTTTCTATCTTTTCAATAGTAATTTTACTGTGAACGAAGATAATTGAATTTGAGAAATAAATGTACAAGTACTGTAGACAAACCATGAATATTCAGTGTAATTCCTGAAGAACTTTCTTATAATATTGTACATTTCATTTATGCTTGTATTTTAAAGTAGTCAAAACAATGTAACGGATTAGCCTAATTGCATTTATTTTTAATACTGAAACATTAGGAAAGGTATTTGACGCCGTTTCGAGATAACCTTGTGGTCAAATCGAAGGCCTTCCACGTGGCATCTGAACCTGAGTTCGAATCCCGGTTCAGGCATGGAAGTTTATTTCCTTTCCTTTCCTCTGTTTGCCAACCAGCCTCTTCTTCACTTTCTTTTCCCGTTCGAAGTCATTCCTGAGCAAGACCTGAAAACCTCTCAATATCTGCTCCAAAAACACCTGGCAACCAGATATAAAATGTATTTAAATAAATACTACTTCTACTCTCATAACATTAAAAAAATATATTTTTTAATGCAAAACGAATTTTCGAAAGCATATTCCTTGCTTTCTTTTTCAAGTTTGTTTGATAACAGTATGTTCTCAGGTGAACTGACATTGCGTATACATAGTTATCAACAATCACAATACTATAATAACATCTACATTCTTACATTAATATTAAAATAATTGATAATTTACAATTCATTGAATCATCAATTATTACAGATTATTTGTTTCCTTTAAAGCATTTTGTTACCATTTCATTAGCTAATTTTACAAACATACTTTCTACTTCTAAGCCACTACTTTTATTGAAATTTAAGTTCTTGGTATTTCTTATTATGAAGCTCTCAATGAATTGTAAATTTTCAATTATTGTAATATTAATGTCAGAATATAGATGTTATTGTGATTGTTGATAACTATGTAAATGCAATGTAAGTTCACCTCAGAACATATTTTTATCAAACAAACTTGAAAAAGAAAGCAAGGAATAAGCTTTCGAAAATTCTTTTGTATTAAAAAATATATTTTTTTAATGTTATGAGAGTAGGAGTAGTATTTATTTAAATTATGATAAGCAGAAGAAGAGATTTAAAGAAGATATATAGAATAGTAATAAAATATATCTCCCAACCCATCTTGTCAGTCTGGGAGATTAGACCAATGCTTCGCAGAGGGCTGAAGAAGAAAATATTTGACAGGTTGGCGTCTTCGGGGTAGTGGAGGTATAGACCACAACGATTCGCGATCGCTAGAATAAAGTTGAGGTCAGGTGGTCAATCCAATACCTGTCGCCCTGAACACCAAATACAAACCCCATCCCATTTTAATAGATGGCCGGATGAACCCTAGAAACTGTAGGCTGGCTGACGAAAACGAAAACCCAACCTACTCCGGAATTGAAGTAAACTACAGGCTTCATAAATTATTTTACTATTACAAATAAATAAATGAAAAAAAAAAAAAAAACAACTTTTAAAATTGTTATTTCATGTAATGAATTAAAGCCGGAAACAAGTGAATTCACCTAACTACAATTAATTAATCAATCACAAATGACAACGAGTTCCTTAGGCATTATAAGACATTGATAGAATTCATTATTCGCATCTTCTTTGTGGAAGTTTCTGTTATTTTCACACAAATAATTTTTTTCCGACACCGATATGGAAGAATTTTCAAAAACGATAATTAGATCATCTCATGCATGTCATATTTCAAGATGATGATTCAGTCTTAGTTCAAAATTATTCGGGAGGACAAGGTTTATGGATAGACATACAGATATAACGATTTTATTTTCCTTAAGGCCGTATTACATTTACCATTTCACTCGCCATAAATGCAAGCCATAACGCAGGCCATGTCAGGGTAGATTGCGAGTGATTAGTGTACCGCTTTACACTTACCATAACGCCTTCCATCACACGGAACATTTACACTTCTCAATTGTCATCATGCCTACGTTTTATTTACGAAAAAAATAGCATTGATTTATTTAAAAACCATTTAGCCAATGCATCAGATAAGTGAAAGAATGTTTTTAATTAATTAAAATAGGAAATATTCATGTTTCTTTTCATCGTTTTGTGTTTCTTTGTTTTCAGTTTCGATAAATCAGTTTCGATAAATAAGTCAGTCTCGTTAAATCTCGATCAACGACGATATCTTTTCGAGATCTCGGTCGCTGTCGATTCAAATTTTCAAGCCGAAATTATGAATTGATTTTGATTAATAATGTAACATTTTATGAAAGCATCCACGAAAACATAAGGAAAAGATGCCCTCCGATCGTGAAAATTATTTTTGTAATCGGTAATTTCGAATAAATAGATACAAATCGATTGGACTTCCAAGTTCTACAATTCGTCACTAGGCGCGCTGGTGTGACATCTCGCCATCTCAAATGGCGCCATTTCTTCAAAGATAGCCCAACCTCTATCCCTCGCCATCTGCTCGACATGTGTGATGGCGAGGTGATGGCGAGTGAAATGGCGAGGTTATGGTGAGTGAAATGGTAAATGTAATACGGCCTTTAAAAATAAACAAATAAACAAAAAGTTCTTAAAAAACTAACTTTCCTTACAATCTTCTCCTTTAATTTTTTTTTTTAAATTTGTAAAATTTGTAAAGTCTAAAAATAAATAGAAATGAAATATCAATGCTTACTTTTAAATTACTGCATCTACTAAACATAAACAATATGAGCAATTCATTTTCTGAAAAAAAACTTAATTCAATCGACATTTCTTCATGAAATTAAGTTAATGCTTAAATTCTATTAATTATAAATATATCAATGCGCGTGGAAATAGTGGATAAGCTAAAGAATTAATATCTATTGTTGAGCATTTATTAGATTCCAATGTTTTTCTGTGGAAATTCTTATCACTGTCATGCAATGATTTATCGATGAAGATCGATGAAGAGCTCAGAAAAAAAATCAAGTGCAAAAGCTTGTCTACTTTCCATAAATAAGCATGCCGAGTTTCAAGAAGAACCATCCTTATGTAATACAGACTATTGGCAGTCTGTATTAGTTGGCAGTGTTGGGGATTGCACGGCCACAATACCACCAATCCTTAATGATAGATTTCTTTGTACAGTAACGTAACCCATTCACACTCTACACCTTAGCAATTAGGTTTAGCTGACGTCATTTACTGACGTCATTTAAGATTTGATTTCTGCTTCAATTTACTTAAATTTGCTCACATTGTGTAATATATGTACTTCTTTCATATATATGACTGAGAGACTGAACAATGGAAAATTAATTAACTCCAAAAACAGAAATTAAATTTTAAGGTACTCGACTCCTTACTGTTATCACTCTCCTTCCTCACCGTTCACAAAAGTAATATCCCAGTGCTCAATCCCTGCTATGGAATTAAGGCTGAGGATATATCTAGTTTTTAAATTTATACTTCGTAAATTATTGTTCAAGAGGAAGACTTAACATGTAATTAGAGTTGGAAGTATTTAATATCTGGTTACAGATAGAGGTTTTTTTTTTAGAAACTGTAGTCCTTTAATTTTTGAAAATGATTAATAAATATAATATTTACAATCATAAATTATATTACTTTTTCCATCCTAACTTATATGTTGTAGGTTAATCCAATATATTAAAGCAACAGTGCAAAACCTTTACCAATAATTTTTATAAAAAAATACCATACTAACATGTAAAAAATCGCACACATTTAAAAAATAACAAAAACATATTACTATAAGACGTTTCGACCAGCGGAAAACTGCAAGATCATCTTCAGTTGAAAAACTGCCAAAGATCCCTGTTTTATAGTAATATGGTTTTTTTTTTTTGTTATTTTTTTTACATATTAGTACGGTTTTTGATAAATACTCATTCCCAAACGTTAAGTTGAATTAATAATTTTTACAATTAATATTTAGATGATTAACAATTGTCATTAGGGACTTATTCAGAAATAAATGATAGATTTTAAATAAAAATAATAAATAAATATCACATATAACATGCGTTTAAGGACTAATACAGATAAAATAGCCTAATTGGTACCACAGCAGAATACTGAATTAAAAATTATTGACTAATAATATAAAGCCAAAGAGTTACATTAGCCCAATACAGTGCCATCAAAAGTGTGATTCAAAAAGTTTTACATATATTGAACATCTCAAATAAATAAAGATAGTAGCACACAGTTTTAACAAAGTTGATACAGTAACTACAATAATAAAATTTTTTAATAAACTATAAACTTGAATAATTGATTATTCTACTAGATCTAGATCTACAAGCCTTTAACAGCCAACTTTTGTCACTGCTGGACAAAGGCCTCCCTCAGACAGCTCACTGTCTCGGGGGATGAAAGTCTAATCTCGCACGCTGACTTTCAACTGCGGGTTGGGAGATGCATTTTAACCCTAACTGCCAGGGTAAAGAAACGGGAACGGACAGAAGGAGAAACAGAAGAAGAAAGAAACATCCATGCCACGACCGGGATTCGAACCCGGGAACTGGCACACTGGCCGCAACGGCAGACCTGCCGTCTAGACCGCACGGCCACGCCAGCACGGCAATTGATTATTATTTATTAGAAATGAACGATATGAAGATTTATTAGTGAAAAATTAAAATAAAAATTGATAATTACATAAAAAACTTAATAAAATTTTACATATTTTTATAGCGATTTCGAAAACAGAAACGAGGGTCAGAATTATAGATCCAGATGAAATTGAAGCTCAAAACAAATAAATTACTATTTGAATTTATAATAATAATAATAATAACAATCCCTTATTTCGGTATTCATTCACAAAATGATTACAACAGTTCAGTATTTCAATAACAGATGTCAGAAGTGATTAATCCGTTACTAATTGTCACGCCCCTTTGCTACTCTTTCATGACCTGAACACTATGTCGAATCCATTAACAAAGACCAAAAGAAAATGCCGAATTAATGAGATTTGCAATGGTGGATTAACATAGGAAATGGTGGAAAAAAGCATTAAGCCTTTTTTTTTTTTTATTTTGGAAGGTTCTGGAAATGATCGAACAAAGATTTACATTAACGTGTTGCTTATCCAGTAAAGGCTATTAAAGCTATGTTTTTCAGCATTGAAACTGCAATAAAAATTCCAGTTTAATTCAGATTCAAGTCGTAAAAATCGTTCTTATTCTTGGGTCAGCGATAAAAACGATGCTCTTAAAGATACTTTGTGACTTGACTTTAGATTAAATCTACGATGTAAAGTCATAAAAGGTAATTTAAGTTAAGGTGAATGTTACGTTACATTTCTATTAAAAAGTTTTCATTACCTGTGGGAGGGTATTTTTGTGTGTCTTTTTTTTCTTAATTATATTCTTTTCAGAACTTTTTTTTTAACATTCCAGAAGCCTTATCTTTTTTATGTTGATTTATTTTGGCCACTTTCCTAGGAAAACGAGGCGGACCAAATCACTTCGTCTGTATATGTGTCCCTGTGTATGCATTTCACCCTAATAACTTTTGAATCGCTGGTTGGATCTTCTTCAAACTTAGTTTGCATGTTTAAGGGCAAACGTTTGGATTTGAAATTTTTTCCAAGTAGGTCCATGTCGAGAAATAGAGCAAGAAGGCAACAAATGTAACATAATTTGTATTTATTTGTATTTTTTTTTAATGTATATCAGTCCCATTAGGTATGCTTATGTAAACTGAATACCTGTGTTATGTGACTGAGAGTTTACTATATTAGTAAAAAAAAACTAAAATTAGTAGTTATCGTTCATTAATATAATTCTTCCATCTACCACGTCAGAGATTAATTTGTGTTTTATTTCTTTAAATATAATATTGTCTTTGTATTCAATATTCAATTGTTTGAAAATTTTGTATTTAACATAATTATTTAATCTATATCCAAAGTAATTTATTATTTTATCTATTTTAAAGATTTTATACCAATTGTGTCTTGTATTAAATTCATCATCTATTATTTTCTTTTTTTTTCTTACTTCAAAGTAATTGGATATGACTATTGTATATATAAATTTTTCATCTATTTTTAGTATCCCATATTTTTTTCTTATTCGTTGTTACTCAAATGTAGGTTTAAATTTATAGTTTGTGTTGTTGTTGTTGTTGTTGTTGTTGTTGTCGTGTGACAAATGCAATACAGTTTTGGATCAAATTTGGCCGAAGGAATGCAGCACTGCTTTAGCCAAGTCTTCAGCTTTGTCTGAGTAGAGAGTCTCCCTGGTGCAGTTTGTGTCAATCTTGAAAAGAGCTGCTTGGATGGAAGGGCAGCTCAGAATATGCGCGGGATCTTGCTGAGTGTGTGGGCAGTGCTTGCACTCTGGGTACAGTCTGGTTCCGTCTGCTAGGATCTTCATCCCCTTGAGGTGTCCCGTCCTTAAGCGGGCAATGGTTGACGTAACCATTCTGTCATAGTTAAGCTCAGGGAGAGACAAATTCTTTTTGGAAATTTGACAGAGTTGACCCGTCACCGTTAACAACATCATTCTTCGATGCTAATGTCGTGGCCAAACAAAATTTATAGTTTACATATACATTATTGAAAATTTTCATTGTTATTTTGTTTATATTATTCATTTGTTGTTTTTTTAAACTTATCCAACATTCTAGTCCATAATTTAACAATGAATCGACCAAAGCTTTGTATATGATTAATTTTTGTTTAAATGGCACAATTTTTTTAATATGATAGAAGAGATAAGAGTATGATCCAAGTTTTCCCATAACGTAGTTGTATTGTTTATTCCAGTTAAGTTTATCATCAATATGCATTCCTAGGTATCTATATGTAGAGATGATTTCTAACTTCTTACAATTACAGTTTTTCAATAAGTAATTATTGAAATCTAAATAATGGATTCCTATCGATGTCCGCGCTGGGCAGGTTTTCTCGGGGTTCTCCCGTTTCCCTTACGAGCCTACCACCATACTTTCTCAGTCTTTCTCTCCTCCGTCCTCATTTCCGTGGGTTTAGCACAATAGATCTAATCTAATCCTATCGATGTCTTTTAAACTATGAATGTTAATTCTTCTAACTAATTCATTAATTTACACTGCTTTGATAGTATTTAATTAATCGGAATTAAGTAACTTAAGTGGAATAATTATTAAAGTATAAAACGCTGCAGATACTGTGTAATTCACTGATGATGGCTAATAAGACTGAAACAGTCTGTCTAGAATTCATGGTATCGAAAATTCCAAAACTTCTGTGAAATTTATGTATGTGCGTTTTACTTCTTTTTATGCCTTAAGTATAAAAAATATGAATTTATTTCTTTGTTTTTGTTTCAGATTTATTACAAAACTTCTCAATTTGAAGGCAAATATAAGTTTTTCGTTGTGTCATTTTCAAGACTTTAAAACAAACAAACAAAAGTAATAAAAAAAAATTAAGGAATAATATTTTAAGGAAAGTAAGCTTCAACTTCTTCAGACATTAGGCAGGTATTCTTGTAATCCTGTCTGTCCTTCTGTGTGATTACATAGTAGCAAAAGCTGTTACAAATATTCGGAATCCATGAATCTATCAATGATGGAACTTTTATATTTATTATTAGGGCAAGGCATTTGATGATTTTTCATCTTTTTTCTATGAAGGTTGAAACATGGCTCGCATATATGAAAATGTGTAACATTAAATAATTGGTTAAATAAAGGCAATTCGTTCGGGCCTTTTTTTGCATTTTTCGGCATTTTTTAGGGATAGGTCATTTTGAGCATTTTTAATAGTTTTTTGGAAGGCAATGTCATCTTTTTTATACTTTGAGATTTTACTTATTATTCAGTATCTTTGCTTGTCCTCATTCAAGCCAACAAATTTTTCAGAAAACAAGTAGACCTTTTTTTTTTGGTTGTCTAAGTTAAAAAAGGTAAAAAAAAGGTTTAATGTAATAAATTCAAATGTTTTATTGGTCATTTTTTTTTATTTTTCTGTCATTTTTTTACTATTTTTAGGTCTTAAATGCATTTTTTCATTTGTCATTTATTAGCAAATTATAGGTCATTAAATGCCTTGCCCTATTTATTACCGTCGTTTAAGATGAAATGAAAATTCTCACTGAACATGCAGATGGTAGAGACCGCTTTGCTTTTGACTTATCCCTTTGTTTTTCTTTTTTTAACTTTACTTTAAATATAAAAATGTGAAACTTAAATACGCCGTCTTCTTCAACGATCCATTTGCACAATGAAACAAATGGACTCAGAACGAAATTCCTACCTAAATAAATATTTATTGCAAAGCACAGAATAAGGCATCTCAGTTATATAAGCTTGTATTACGTAAGACAAGTCATAAACGGGAAAGAATCTAGTTCTGTCCTTTCTGCTTTAGCTTTTCATTAACATAACAAACAAAATGCTACTTAACGTTTGAATCTGTTTTTGTTTTTTCTTGACAAGAAGCAAAATAAAATAAGAAAGTTTCTCAAAGAACTTTTAAAAGCCTTAAAAGGTTATTTCTTAGAATTTTTTTTTGGAAAAGAATAAAGAAATTACACAGTAATGAAAAATATCTGCGCTTTCTAACGGTGAGTGTCTGGGACGGCCGTTTCGTCCACTTGTGGACTCATCAGCCAGACCACTCACCAGATGAAATGCTCAGATGGTGCGAAAGTGATAAGGGTGACCACTCCCGAGCCCGGCTGTGGCCTCTCTCCAAAAGAAACACATTTAAATAAGAAACTTAAAACAGGCATAATTTCAAATCCTGGCCTGCGGAACCATCAGTTGCAAAGGAATTTTTTTTATTATTACTTTCTTTTTTTTGTTAAGTTTTTGATGAAGAAAAGTGAAAATAAAAGTTTACTTTTTTTCTTTTCACTTTATAAGATGTGCTGAACAACATAAATTTTCCGTTTTCTGAAAAAATAATCATTTGAATTTATAAGTTGTCTAAATTAGACTGTAAATTGAATACAGTTCAGGAAATTAATAGATTAAGTAAAGGGATTAATCATCGGAGTCAATGTGTGGCCTCCAAAGAAACAACAAAAAACTCACATAAAAAAAAGACAGATGAGAAAATTCATGCGGTAATAGTCCGCCGACCTCAGTGAATTTAGTAGCGCGAATGTAAGTGACAAGTAAACAGCGAGGTCTCTGTACAGAGGCTAATAGATTCGGAGGCTCCACATTGACTCCGACGATTGTTACTATTAGCCTCCGTATCGAGACCTCGCCTGGTGACTACTCCTAGCTGACGATCGCCAAAGAGCGTGAAACAGCTGTTCTAGGATGCCACTTAGTGACCACTTGGTCTCACCCATTGGTGTTTAGCACATCGATAGGAATCCATTGTTTAGGTTTTAAAGCTTTTTCCCCTGGCGCCAAGTTGTCGACAAAGAACCACTTGGAGAAGACTTATAATAAAGCAAATTAGATCGTCCTAAAATATTCATACAACATTTCAAGAAGATCCATCCAGCGGGTTCAAAAGTTATTAAGAATACATATAGATCCTCACACAAACTGACTGGTTTGACGAGCCTTACTTTATTATGCTGAATATAAATAGCAGAAATTTATCATTTTCTTCTTCTTCTTCCTATCTTATATTAAGAAACAACTATGACTTACACACAAATCAATTCATTTGAGAAAAGTTTAAAAATAAAACATGCTAAAAAATACAATACATTAAAACGGTCCTAGGACAGTTTCGAGGAACATATTCCCCATCATCAGCAAGATGAAGTTTTGAGTCTTGAGAGAAGGTTTAAATAAGCAATTTTTAAATTATTCAAAAAAGTTCAGCCAATGATACGGAAAGTGGAAAGTCATGATCTCGTCAAACAACGTAAAGATCGAGAAGGACTGATTGTGACGATGTTCATGTTGATGTTGCCGTCAGGGATGACGTTGTCAGGAATGATGTGCCGTCAGGAATGACGTTGTTCGTATTCTTCCTATCTTGTATTAGGCCTGGTGGCCTGTTACGGTCTCATTCCATCTTTTGTTTGATCTCCCAACAGATTTCTTTCCTTTTGGGTCTTTATTTTAATATCTGTTTTGGTATCCATTCTCTCAACAGGTTTCTGATTCAGTTCTTCTAAAATATCACTATTTCTTTTAAGATCT
>JAFIDM010000005.1:26522583-26536936 GCA_023159025.1 Thereuonema tuberculata
TGTGTTTTTAGCTATGAAGTTTTAATTTAAACATTATTTTTATTCACATGTTAAACAATGAATTATTATCGACTTTCAAAAAAACTTATTAAAAATTGTTTAATTTTGAAAGGTTAATTTTATTATGAGTGTAATTAAAAATATATTTCAAATGTTTTTTTCATGTCACTTTACTTTGCAAAAATTCAACATTTTTTTGTGGAAAAAAATTCATAAAAATTGCATGTATTTTTACATGTTAAACAATAGCATTTTATCTCTTTAATCACTGAAATTCTTTGGTGAATTTGTATTTGGTATCAACAAAAAAAAAATACAGTATTTATTCATTTATTTATATTAACTGTCATTGAATTCCGTTAAAACAACTGGATTCTGTCACTGGATTCTTGGTTTTTGTATTTGAAAACGTCGTTATGTGAAATCGGCTTTTATAAAACGGCCTCACGTGATACAGAAAAAGTAGCTACATTTTTTTGAATTCAGAGCCTAAAAATGTTTGTACCTAAGTCATCAGACATATAGTATTAAAATTTGCATTAAAGTTTTTTTCAATACATCTAAGTGTTAAGCATTCTGCACAGCTATAATTTCGGAGGTTTCACTGCTCATCAACTCGATTCTATCTGAATTACGTTCACATTTCGCGTGGTTTTCATACAAATTGCATTTTCTCTCTTACCATGTTTTGCAAACTTCAGTACAGGAAAGTGCGAAAAACTTTTCACGGTATTTGCAAGCGTTTCTAAATTTGTTTCATTATATTTAACGACCTAACCGTTTATGTTCTATTATTCCGCATTTAACCAAAGCAATTTGTGTTCGATTTTGGTCTTATTGGAGATTTTCCCTTCATTTCCGATTTAGCAATTTGTAAAAGGAGATTTGACTTGGGGGGCGGACGACAATGAAATGGAGGTAACGAGTGCGTGCCAGTGGGTGGACAGACAGGAAATTAACTCATAAATCAACAAGAGGAATCTGTTTGGCTTCTCTCGTAGCAAAACCTAGGAGAATTCAGACTCACGTGAAGCCGTCTCTTTCGAAATCTAAAGAAAAACAAATACAATAAATGTTGTCCAGTAGCCACACGTCTTCCTTAATATTTCCGTCCAGTTAAAAGTCCATTTACTTTATAAAATTCAGGGGCTAAGACCCTGATCGCTTGCTCTCAATATTAAGATCGGTTGAAATCATTGGGTTTTTTTTATTTTTTTTTGTTTGCTTTATATGACTCACTTGTTTTAGAAGTGAAATAAAATGGAAACTGAATGTTTTTTGTTTTGTTTTTAAATGTAAATTACAAGTTCCAATTCATTTTATTATATCGTTACCCCAATACAACAACTAGACAACTATAAAAGAGCTATTTCGCAGGAAATTGGTTTCAAAATTTAGGTTTTAATCTATGATTTAATCTATGTTGTAAAAAATACAAATAGTCTATTTCGAAAGAACTCGTAACTGATATGCTAAATTGATTAGAAATGAACTGTATCTTGCGATCAAACCAAAATAGTTTTGTAAAACTGACAATTATTGACTAAAAATGAGATATCTACCTATTAGAAATACATACACCGTAATTTTCTGTCATTCGAAAAAAAAAACTCCTTTAATCTGTCTACATTTCATTCTGTTTTTTGCAAAGACTTCTTTAGGACAATTTTAGGAGAAGAACTCTGTCTTCCTCCTTTAAGTCGTTATGAATACAATTTGAATTAACATTTTGAATTAATAATGATAAACAAGTTATATACGCTGCCTACAATACATAATAACTTTTGAATTATAAATGCTGAATTAGCAAATGAATTAACAATGATGAACAAGTTGCATACGCTACCCATAATACGTAATAACTTTTGAATTATAAATGTTGAATATGTTTCATACGTTGTACACAATACATAAATAACTTGAGAATGACATATCATTACAATTGAAAAAACTAACAATGAACATAATACAGTAGAACCTCATTATAACGGGCCCTGTTATAACGGATGTCGCTTATAAAGGATAGTTTTAAAAAAAATTGGCAGCCTACAATTAAGGTGAAAGACCATTTAAATTTTGTTTTTCACTATGTTGAACAAACGGCAAATGAAAATTTGTTTGCATATTATGAACTCTTTCGGCACCTCCGTCAGTTATTAACTGAAGAAAGAAGCAGGAAACAAACCCAGCAGAACATAAATTATTTTTCAAACCATTGAATGTAAGCAATCAACATGAACCAGGATCTTCTTGTTCTAAAGATTGAAGCAGTGTATACGTACACATCTTTTTCAATTCAACCAACTATGTTGAAGGCTGTTTTTTATTTGATATATAATAAACACTTTTTATAGCTAACTATTGTACTTTCATTGATGTACACCCTGCTGCATTACACCCCTATAAAAATTATTTGTTATAAACCGGACTTTCATTAAAACGGACAACCTTCAGCCCCTATTAGTCCGTTATAATGAGGTTCTACTGTACTTTAGAATTACAAAAAACAAATAATGAACATAGTACTTTAAAATTACAAAACACTTTTTATTAATCAACTAATATTTCTATTTGTTTTATTAGTTAGCCAATGTTTTTTCTTTGCTTTCCAAATAACTCAAAAGTATAAAAGTATAAAAGTATCCAAACGTTATTTTATTAACTTTTAATGCTTTTTCTTTATTCAGGCATGATTTCCAGTTTAGAAAGCATGATTCTATTATCAAACGAGAGCTTTTCTCTATCATTTGGTACCACTACAACTTCTACTATAGGGTCAGGATTGTGATGGTTGTCTGTACTATGGTGAGCCCAATCGGATAAATTTTTTCGAATAACAGAAGATTATGTATTTTTAATATAAAGGAGTTATTTTTAATGGAGACACCTACTTGTTGCACCGGACCTAAAATATGTAATTTGATGAGCTATCAACTTGTGATTTCCAATGAAAAGCAACCATAAGCAGATTTGAAGAGACAAACTAATGCTGCAGGAACTGACTTAAAATAGAGAAGTAGTTTCCCTGTGATAAAGGTAGGAAGTATTGTATAAAGATTTGAAATCTGATAAGAAGAACTTGTTTCTTGTCCTTTTGCTGCGACGAAGAACTCAACTCCTAGTGAAATCATTCTTTGAATTACATTTTCAACAGCATCTCTTTAGTGAAATTCAGCCAGGACATCTTCTGCCGCGCGACCGGCTTTCCATTAATATCTTCTTTTCTGATAGTCATGTGTCGAGCAAGATGAGTTTTCCAATGGATAATGTTTTCGTAAGTTATTTGCTGAACAATGGACTGCTTGTCATACTTCTTCCTACACTTCGGATAATAGTCTTTCAGTCGGCTGCTAGTTCACTTTTCCGAACCTTTTTTTTGCTCTGTAGTGATAACGGAATGCATTGGGTTGCATTCCATTTCACTACGACCAACAACAATAAATTTTAAATCTGTAGTTTCTGTGTTGGGTAATTCCTGAACAGCAGTGAAGCCACTTTGCAGCAACAAATTTGTTAATGTTCTGTTCTCCACAACGGTCGATGAAACAGGAAATGTGATTTACCAATGCAGGTGTAGATTGGTACAGACAACTTGTTATCTGACAGCGTCATCCTTTGCAGTGAACTTCGGGCCACATGAAACAATTTCCATGAAATTTTAATGGAACGACTGGGTAAATGGAGATATCTACTTGTAGCATAAAGAAAGAACATAATCGATGACATTCCTACTTGCTGAAATGACGACAGCATAGCAACGGCATGTTTTGTGAAATGCCCAATTACAGCGTTGAATTGAACTCTTCACGTAAGTCAGTGTAATATAGATAACCGACAAAATTTGAGTTACCTAGTTGTTGTATTAAGCCCACGATATATCCATCCGATAGATAAGAAACAAATCCGACCAACTTAAACTGTTTGTCACCATAGCTGAAACTACCGAAGACGATCTAGAAATTTATAAAGAAAATCCCTAATGATTTTGGCAAAAATTGGACCTGTAGGTAAGGCAGACAAGAAGCGAATTTTTTGGAATGAACAATAATTTTTTTAACAACATCTTAAGTTAGTATTCGAATACTGACACCGCCAACTATATTTTGTTACTAAACGTTTTACACTAATTACTTAAATTTCACGAAATTTGGCAGGATGATTGAACTTCACATACAAGTAATTGTTGTTCAGGTTATTTTTTAAAAATAGCTAATATTCTCTCCATGCTGAGAAATGTCTACAAATAAGGTATACGGCCCAAATATCGCCCATCTAAGAAAAAGTCATTTATCTTCTCAGTGGCTTCAAAAAATTACAATATATCATATTAACCTTCGCTTACATGTTCCTGAACCAATTATAGATATAACAATTATTTTTTATTTTTCCTCAATTTTTGTTCTGTCAAGAGTCATATTTTGAATTTTGTGAAAGTATTCCAAATATCGCCCATACCATTAAATACTTTGTTTTTTTGCACTTCTTTGCATTTTTTTTGTTTCTTCTTAATCTTTTCGCAATTCTTTTTAGGTGTTGCGAGCTTCTTTTTCTTTGGATCTTTTAAGTTCAGCCCCTTATGACTTAGTTTCCTTTTGCTGAGAGAATTCATTAGAGCAATTTTGAATGGTGACCCACTCACAAGAGTGGGACATTAAATGTTTTGGAAGCTTTCAGAAGGCCCATTTCTTTATTTTTTACAGCTGTAACAACTTCCTTCATCTTGACTCTGTCCCATGTCTTACGTTGAGACATCTGTAATAAACCAAAATAAAATGTATAAATGTAAGTTCCAAATATCACACAGTGGGCGATATATGGAACAACGAGGTGGGCGATATTGGGCACTCTCTAGCTTGTCAATATGGCGGACGCTACAGACAAACCGGCTACCTCTAACAAGTTACAGAAATTATCAACATATTTCTTTCACTATTTCACGATATTAGATGGTTATAATGGCATCAATAATTCATAAGCTGCAGTACTTAAAGAAACAGTAGTTTCATAACTTACCAGAATGAAAAAACTTCAAGAATTCACAAAAAATAAACGATTTGAACTAACACCACCAAACAAACACAGCGTGCTAATGGAAGGAATGGCAAATTGTTTCCATCGGTTCCCCCGTGATAGTATCACTATCCCGTCCTACATCGCACTGGGCGGTATTAGGAACCTGGGCGATATTTGGGCCGTATACCTTATATAATATTTCAGACTAGTTTAAATCCCTCCCTTCAACTGAATATCGATTGTATCTCAAATGCCATGTTGTGTTGTGCTTTTTTTGTATCTCGTTATTTATATATTTTTAAAGTTTTTGTTTTTTTAAATAACTTAGGTAAGTACTGAACAAATGTCAAATTTTTCAACATAATACTAACACCAAACAATAAAATCACCGATATTTCATTTCTTTAATTCAAAAACTATTTCAAGGAATACATTAAAAGAAAAGAAACCAACTTTCTTTTCTAAACTATCAACAATAAATAAACAGAACATTCACGACCTATACGTGAAGAACAATATAAATAAGAATAACAAACAATAAATAAGAATACATAACTTAAACGTGAAAACAATTAAAAACAAATAACAATAGAGATAATAAAATAAATAAATGACTTATGTACTGAACAGCTGGCAAGCCAACTACATTTTGTTACTAAAAATGTTTGTTTTAATTGCACAGATTTTGTGAAATTTTCTTTACGTAGAATCATCTGCAATGAATTTCTTACCTGTTTTCAGCTTCTTCGACCAAGGATGGAAGTTCTGCCAACGTGCATCAACTTCCCTCTTATTACTTGGCCTTGTGCAGCCAATTTGAGATATCCGAAATTTCAAATTTCCTTCCTATCAGGAGATCTCGTATTTCTGCTTAATAATGATCGTTCTGAAAAAGAATTTGCTCTTTGAGGATTCTTCAAGGTAGTGTACGTATAAGAAATTTACCATCGTACACTGCAAATCTGATATTCTTTTAAATGTTTTACTTATATTTTATTATATTTTCTGAAAAAAAATAATTGTGTAAGAAGGTTTAACGTGCATCAAATGTAACATGAAAACGGAAAAAATATAGAAATGCAGAAATTCGTTTGCTTTCACGCCTTTGAGCCACCATCGACGGCAATCTGGGACAGCTGTTTCGTCCTTATTAAGACTCATCAGCCAGATTTAGCCGCGATGATCAAGCTCAGAACCATGGAAGCCTATGGATCCTTCTCCCGCTCTTGGAAGTGGGACCCCCACAAAAGCAAACGACGATAGAAAAATCGCTAAAATAGTACAGCATAATTATCTTAGCCCGAAAAGCGCTGAACACAAAAGGCATTTAATAAAAGAATAAGCCAAATGCATCAGTGAAAAATTAATGTGTAAGAAGGTTTAACGTGCATCAAATGTAACATGAAAAATGGAAAAAATATAGAAATGCACAAATTCGTTTGCTTTTAACCAACATCGAAACAATTAATTAAATCTACACTATCTAATTAATTTTTTTAATTCATTAATATTAATTATTAAAACTCTCGCGGACTTTAAGAGGATTAAAAAACTGATTACTAGCCTTATTTAAATCGTAGATTGTCATATTAAAACCATGCCCTAATGAAAGGGCTAAGTAAAAGAGTATTACAATTCCTAGTTTAAAACAATGAAATAATAACAGAAATTGAATAGAAATCCTCTTTTTAGATTCAATTTTTTTTTTTTTTTAAATTTTTTTTCGTTTTTTTTGGAAATTTCTCGCCAAGAACCCTTAAGGAAAATTAAAATTTAACAGGAGACTGAACGTTACTTCCTCAGGTGATTCTCCAGCCCCTAGCGGAAGCGAAAGAAACACATCTAACTTATGAAAAATTCGAACAGTTTGCACCGTTGTTTTAAAGCCTCACTGCAGTGAACAGTACGGACACGGTCAACTGGGCGTCGCGTCGGCGAGTAGGCAATGGTCAACTGGGCAACGGCGAGTGGGCAATGGTGAGTGGACGACGACGAGTGGGCGATGATCAACTGGGCAATGGCGAGTAGGCAATGGTGAGTGGGCGAATGGGCGATGGCCATGTGGGCGACAGAAACTTAAATTTTTTTTGCAACATTGTATTGTATTGGTGCTTCCCGGCACGGGACTACTACTTTCTTACGATCGCCGAGGCCTGTCTTTTTATTTGATCCTGAGTAGCCAAACGATCGACATTATTATACTTTAAACTAAGTTCTACATTTTCCTTTAGGGTTATATACATCTTCCGGACATGCTTAGATAGCTTTAAATTTTTAATTTTAATTTCACACATGCCCAAAGTGACATCGTTTATTAGGCATTCAGCAATCAGCTTTGACTGAAACTGGCTCAAAAAACCTTATTTACACAAACTTTACAAAACAAGAAGCCTATTCTTGTAATACTATTTTTTTATATAGAAAAAGACAACAACAAAAAAATCTCTACTTTTATTTTTAATTTACAAACATTAGAAACATTAGAATCAATATAAAAAAATACAAACATTAGTTAATTTTTCCATTTCCTGGAAAAATGATTTAGATCTACTTTTAACTTACTGAAATCTATTGTATTCATATCAAAGCACTAGGTAATATTAGATTATAAGAATAAATATCCGTTTGATCCTGAAATATCTATTTCAAGACGATTCATACAACAGTTAAGAAGTTGGTGATGACACATTAAACGTATATAGGAACAGAGCCGCCCATATACACACATTACACATATAAAGAAAAGATCCTACATACACACACACATTACATATACATATTAGTAACGCACACACACACACGTTACACATATAAAGTCAAATATATACCCACATTACTTATGTACATAATTATATCGTTAGACATCCACACAATAACCCATAAACATAAATGATTACACATACACACATATAACACACATACATACACTATATGGCCATTGATCACCGGACACCCCCCTGGAAAATAAGTGGGATCGTCCGTCCACGTTAGATAAC
Organism: Thereuonema tuberculata; assembly: GCA_023159025.1. Taxonomy (NCBI): domain Eukaryota; kingdom Metazoa; phylum Arthropoda; class Chilopoda; order Scutigeromorpha; family Scutigeridae; genus Thereuonema; species Thereuonema tuberculata. The sequence continues at coordinate 26,530,593 of JAFIDM010000005.1, forward strand.
GTTCATATAAAAGAGCCATTCAAAAGAATGCACAGTGCGAGATTAGTGATGTTGAATAGGGCATGATTATTGGTGACTACAGGTTTGGTCATTCTATCCGTGAGATTTCAGGCAAGTTCCCGATAACCCGCGCAACAGTGCATGATGCAGTGGTGAAACGTGAGGGAGTTATAACACGCCTACCAAGACCCTGTAAGTCGAAAACATTGACAGATCGGGACCTTTGAAGCCTCCAACGTGTGTTGAGCATTACAAAAAGCAGTATTTCGCAGAGTGGTTGACTCTGCTTCTTCAGGCTTCTATTTACGTTTTGAACATCTCCAACGGTTATAACAACGATAAATCAACAATCTTTTTGTTTATTAATACATTCACAACTGTTTATAATGCTTGATTCTAATATAAACCTTGGTATTCTTTCTGTAGCATGATATAATATTTCTACTAGAGAATCTGCATTATGATTGGACTTCAGACACTGGTGAGCCCAATCTGATATTTTTATATTCGAATGCTCTAGTCTTTGATTGTCTCTCTCATCATTGTTGATTTATGTTGTTATAACCGTTGGTTTGTAATAACATATTGATGTCATAATATGTTTTTGTAATAGAATGATTCAACATCTTTGTTGATTTATGTTATATCCTTTGATGTTAGAACCGTTGGTTTGTAATAACATATTGGTGTCATAATATGTTTGTAATAGAGGATTCAATATCTTTGTTGATGTATCCTTGTTGTAACTCTTTGGAGCTGTTTAATACGTAAACGGAAGCCTGAAGAAGCAGGGAAATCCACTCTGTGAAATATTGCATTTGTAATAGAAGTAAATGGAAGAAATAAACGTAAAAAAATAAACAAACAAACAAACAAAAAAACTACTGTGTTTCAACCAATACCTTTAGATCTAAATATTCCTCGAAGATTGGCACATCAAGTTTAACTTTCTTATTTTTTTTTAAAAAAAAATCAGTATTCTAATGTCTATATCTTATTAAGGCTGTTTATATCTACAGGACCTGGTTTGTGAATTTGATTTTTTTCCCCTCAAAAGCATGTTAAAGTTAAATCTGCGAAAGAACTTTCCGTTTTATAAAAATTCCATCAGGAAACGATTTAAATTCCCTTCTTTCGTTGTTTTTTTTTTTAGGTTTTTCAATTATGAATGACTTATTTCATTATAAAACATATAAAAAAGCACCAGCCTTGGCTTGTTCAAAGTTTCACGAGACCCCAGTGAAGGTTTCCATCTATTATAAAGGAAGGGTGGCTGATTTTTCCGTTTTGTTGTCTTTAGTAATAATAGCGAGTGTCTGCAGGCGACTATTAGTGCTCTGACTGCAGCAACGCAAAAACCCTTCGCTCGTGAGGCAGCTCCTGCCCGTGGGCTGCCGCAACGAAAGCTATCTGTAATTGATATCTACATTTCCGGAGACTAATGAACCACAACCGTTTTTCTCTTGTCTCTAAAACTTTCCTAATGCCTAAAGATTTCGAATACATAGTTTCTAAGCAACCCAGGGAGAATTGGTTCGTGGTAATGATAACAAAAAAAATCCTTCTGCAAGGATTTCAAAGTATGGCTGACTAAGTACAAGCATCAACGTAAGGTAACGAGTCCATTTGCGAGTATGTTAACCGAAAAAGTACTTAAAGTGAAGCAGTACCTTTTTTTGCACTTAGGTACTGCACTGCAGTCGTTACATACAGGCGTAACTGATGTAAATAACGCATTTATTTTATTATGCTATACTTTACTGTAATGTATGGCTCTGAAATGTCTAAAATTAAAGGCGGCACACCTGATTTAGGCAAAAGACTTTACTTGTTAAAAATAAAACTATGTACAATTAAAAATCACGACCTGGTTTCGTTCGAGTAAGTTAGAACATTTTCAAGTGACTTGAAACCAGGTCGTGATTTATAATTGTACATAGTTTTTATTTTTAACAAGTAAAGTCTTTTGCCTTAATCAGGTGTTCCGGCTTTAACTTTTGACATTTACAATTATTTCAGCAAACGTTAATTTAATATATTTATGTATGGACTTGTTTTCTATTTTAATCACAACCAAAGCATGCATAAACTAGAAGTTAGGCCTAGACCAAAGCAAAGCGCTAATCACGCTAATATAAGCAAATATTATATGTACTACAATGATAGCCTTACAATTCTAAATATTCACTATTATTAAATTATTTATCATTATTCATATGAAACAATGAAACAATAAATTAGTCAATCACTTAATCCAGTGGTTCCCAATCTTTTTTCACCTGAGTATTCCTTGACAGCCATTTTCATAAATGTACCAAAATATTAGCAAGATGTTTATAATTAATGTATTTGCTGTTATATCAATTTTATATGTTGTAACTAAAAATAAATGGGTCAATAATAGGATTTAAATATTGAGTTGAAGTCAAACAATGTGTATGTATATTTACAACGTCCTCAAACACTGTTTAGAGAGAGATAACGAGGGCTTTTCTCATTGTCAATAAAGAAAAAACCTGCACCACCCCTCACCGTAGCATTGGATTATTTCAAAGCTTTTATTTTGTCTTTTATCTTATACTGTTGACATATCCGCCTTTTCCCGCCATTATTCAATTTTGCTTCGCGTACAACTGAACGTCCTTCCCCGTGCCCCAAGTTGGGAATTGCAGACTTAATCAAAACGTGTAAGACTACAATACAGAGATACGAAGCGAATATGATCAGGTTCTGACCTCATGCCGTTAAGTGTCTGTTTTTGCGAAGCGAGCAGGAGAATGGTAATATTGTAAACATGTCCGTACTCGGGAGTGTTCGTAAACGAAGGTCCGTATAGCGGGGTATGCCTGTAAAGACGAAATCATGTACAGCATTTTACATTAGCTTATTTTCCAACGCTCATAAAGTCAGTCATAAAGTGTGCATATCTGGTTATCAGTCTGCATATGCGTTTGGGGGCCTCCTAATAACTTCTGAACCACTGGAAGGATCTTCTTAAAACGTGCTATGCTTATTAAAGGACAATCTAATCTTTTATATTTTAAATTGTTTTCGTTTGAGTCCTTATCGATAAATTAGCGCTGGATGGTCATAAAAATCCCCATAGAAAAGTATCATAACCTAAACAAAGGACTTCCATCGATGTCTTAAACAAGGATATTTTATCTGCTTAGTAATCCTATTAATGTTTGCGCGAGCTTAAATTGGATTCAGATAACACAATTAAGAATTTAATTATTTTTAATATTAAATTTAAGATTTAATTATTTAAAAAAAAAAAAGAAAAATCTCTATTATTTGTATCAAACATTTTATTATAAGTAAAAAAGAAAAAAAAAGACTTTCTGCATATGTGTATGTGTAATGTCCTAACTACTTTTGAACTGCTGGTTGGATTTTTTTAAAATTTGCCATGCGTGATGCTTACAGTTGAGTTCATGAAAGAAGAGCTTTTCATGACGTAATTTCCTTACAGATTGATGTTTCCAGGACGTAACAGCGCCATTTATTTCTCAAATCCGTAGCTAAATCTTATCAACATTACGAAAACATTCTGGTTTTTGTAGTTTCGATAGTTACGAATACATAATAATAATTAAAATTGAAATAATTAAACTTTCATGCTATTCACCTTGCTTGGCTATGCAAAGTTTGTCCTTTCTTGGTTACGCTTAGGCGATCACAAAACGACGCCATCTTGGACTGACTGCTCGGAGGTCAAGATGATGACGTCATGACTGGTGACGTTTGTTCCAGACACATCGATCGCTACATAATGACCATGTATGGCAAACCCTTCTTTTTTGAAAAGTACTATAGTGTACAGAGAATCTAAATTTTCTGCTTGAAATGTTTTCAGTGCGAATCCTCGTCGAGACATTAGAGTGTGAAGATGAAAAAAATTCCCTTAGCAAACTAAGAAACGTGAAACAGTGACGACTAACAAAGCATTATCGTTTTTGTAATCCACTAATTGCTCGTGCTTTGATAAGATTAAAATTGATTATATTTTTATACAACTTAAGTATTGTGGATTTAATTCATTTTATATTAGGAAACGGGAAATTTGCACGCAATTTTTGCGTTAAGTAGATATAATTTTCGATTGTTTTATCTTTAATAACAAAATTGCCCTTTAATAAAAATATTGGAAAAAAAAATCCAAGAAAAGTAGGTTTTAAATTCTTCCAAGGAATTCTTCCTAATATTTGAGTGACATTGGTTTTCAGAGTTTGAAAATGAACGATGACCTTTTTTTAAGCTACTCGTTTAATTTTATCCAATTCCTTTAAATTGTCACTTATTTGCTGTTTGACGGAGTGAAGTTCAGTTCCCGGACCAGAGGTCGAAATTTCTTGTCCCTACTTAATGTCAGCTGAATGCCTTTAATTGCAGCTTTTGCTCTTAATTCGATTTTTTTACTGTGTGCCTTCGTATTCAAAACATTTTACAAACTTTATCTCATACAGAAGTGGTGTCAACACCACAGATATGAGGCATTTTTATTCAGATCTTTCACATTGTAATGATTTTTATATTCACATTTATCTTTTTATAATAGTTCTATTTATTCTTGTATATTCTTAGTTGTCTTACGTTTTATATTAATCAGCATTTATTCTATTATCAATTGTATATTCTAATTTTTTACTGTTCATCGTTTTAATTCCGTTATTTTATTCAAATTTTCTGTTGACCGTACTTCTTTCCTCTGATTCGTTATTATTTAAAAATACAGTTAGAAATCAGTTAAGTTCATGTGTAAATTAAATCCCCAATCAATTGTAAAAGCCGCCAACCAATCACAGCCTTTGTAAATAGTATATTTAACCCCCTGCAGCCTACGAATAAATAGTTAGTTAGTTAGTTAGAGAGTTTGAGTTCTTGCTAGATCTTAACCAAGTCTATCACTTATTTCACGAACCAGTGGCCGCAAACATTCACCACAATATTCAGCACCACACGTCATCCTTATTTCAGCTCTTCGTTATTATGTCATGATTGTAATAACAAAGAGCTGAAATAGGCAATAATGTAGAGCAATTCTCCATGTTGTTAGCCTGGCAAAGTGAATTTCTCAAATCTACCAGTCTGTGTGCGTATGTTTTGTGTTGAATTTATGGTGTTTTGAACCACATATCGCTTCCCTTAATAACTTTTAAACAACTTGTGAATCTTCTAGACATTTGATATGTATATTTAAGTACTAAAGACGATCTAACTTTTCAATTCCAAAGTTTTACAACTATGTATAATACTTACAGAGAAATTAAAGCGAAAAGGCAACAAAAGGCCCCATAGAAGAGCATTCGAAATTAAACAACGGATTTCTGTCGATATTGTAAACAATCCTTTCAGCTAATCTATTAGTTCTCCTGTTATTTGCTCTGCAATTAATTCAGATAACGTTAATCAAATAGAAAAGGTATGCGGATTTAATTAATTTTTACAGGACATCTGTAACTCTTTCTATTCAGCAGACCTAACTTGAAAATAAGTGTATGCTTTGGCTTGTGGGTGGCTCCGGTAATCAGTGTTTTGGGCGCTCGACTGAGGGCTGGAGAGCCCGGGTTCAATTACAGGGGGTGGGTTTTTTTTTTTCTGTTTTGTTTCCCCCAAACGGATCCTAGGGTTCACTCAGTCCTCTGTCAAAGGGATGCGGATTTTTTATTCTAGGGTTAAAGGCGAGAGACCATCGGACTGACCATCCGACCTCAACTACAGTTCAGTTCATGATGACGTAATTTCCTTATGGATTGATGTTTCCAGGTCGTAACAGCGCCACCTATTGCTAAGATTCGTAACTGAAATCTTATGAAAATTACGAAAACATTCTGGTTTTTGTAGTTTCTATAATTACGAATACATTTCTATATTATTGTATTATTATTTTAATAATTCTATAGTTTTTTTTTTTAGATTATTTTATTGAAATTTTTTTTTATTAATTACTTTGTTCACGTTGATGACGTCACGACGTTATTCCAGACAAAATCGATCGCTACGTTATGACCACATAAGTCAAACCCTTTTTTTTTTTTGAAAAATATTACAGTGCTATTGGTCGAAAATCGTTGGGAACCTAAACCTCGCCGCACCCAAAGGCATACATGGCCTTTAATGGTGCACCTTTATCTTTCCCTTGTGGTCGTTTTTAGGATTTTTAATAATAAAGAACTAATTATAAAATAATGGATAACTTTTTAAGAAAAGTAGGTTTTATATTCTTTCTTGTTTCTGGTCTTCAAGCTAATATTTGAAATCAAACTGTTTTAATTTTGAGATTTTTGAAAATACTTTATTAAGCTATTCCGTATAGATATCGCTGTGAATGTGCATTATCA
>JAFIDM010000005.1:26577220-26602676 GCA_023159025.1 Thereuonema tuberculata
ACCGCACGTTAAATTTGAGTATTATATCAATTTTTAAAGAATGAGAGAATTGTTCACCAAAATAAATGTGCGAATGTTTTAAGTAGGACTACAAATAAGCAAAGTAATACATTTTAATGATATCAGTCCAAGCGTTTTAGCGTTGATGATTTTAAAAACAGACGAACGGCGAAAAGAAGAAAACTGTGGAGGTTGAATAATAAGACTTCCCATGCTGAATGAAAAAGCTCTTTCGAACATTCAATCATTTAATAGCATTTTAAAAACAATTAAAAACGAAATAATTAATCATTAGTTCGGAGAGAGAGATCTTGGTAACCTTTTAAAATACATCTGTAATTCCTATTAGCGTAGTGATCCAATTGTATCATTACTCTTGTAAAATGATGGATTTACAGTCAAATCAATTACACTTGCATCTCCAGCGCTCTAAGCTATTTAGTTCATTTTAAAAGCGCTTGTTATTCAATGTTTATTAGAAAGAAGATTCTAAATCATCGTTTCGAAAGCAATCATTGATTTACAGTTCGATGTGCGTCTCTGTAATCTGGTGTATTGATAATTTTCTAAGAAGTGCAGGAATAACTGCGGGGAAATTATTAGTTCGGAGTGAAAAATAGGTGCCTCGGCTCTGGGCCTATATGCGATCAATAAATCGCTGTCAGGAGCCAAATTTCATAACACTATCCGTTATTTGGCGTTGTGTATTTACGAGGAGGTTGCGAAAGAGGGGAAAACTGGTGATAAAAAAAAGGAACTACTTTCTCTTCTATCCGTCCCCCTGGCGGCGACCAAAGAAGTCTAACAACGTGTTTTCCATTGTTAATATCAGAACTTAGTAGAATGGAAAAGAAAAAGCTCAAAGAACTTACAAGCTTTAAAATGCTGTTTCGTACAATTTCTTTAACACGTCTTTAAAAGAAATAAAAACATGAAAAAATAAAAAAGTGAAAACTATAAAAAAAGAAAAGCCTGGTTTTCAGATTATAATATTGTAATGGTGTTTGTGGGAGTCTTTGGTGAGTCCAAACGAATCAAGTTTGGAACTGAATTGAATTAATTTAAAAAATGAGAACCATTGGTTTTTGTAGTATTTACATAGTTTGAAGTGATTGGCTCAGTAAAAAATATATATAATGATTAGACAAGAGGATAATAAACTTAAATTAATTAATTGATTCAAAGGCTGCAACAGAAAAGAATTTAAAAATAAACAGATCATCAGTAATTAGGAAATACAAAGGAATAAATAACTATTAAGGATAAAAATGAATACAGATAAACACAGATAAATATTTTTTACAAAAAATACATACAAATAAATGATTTCTAAAAATATTTATATACAAACTATTACAAATCTAACGGCTATAAACAGTAGAATGTTTCCATTTTAAGAAAGAAAAAAATAAGTTATCCAAGAAAGATTATTTTTAATCGTTCCAACCATACTTTAATGAGTGGATTATGTCAAAGGATTAAACTAGACATTTTTTTAAAAAATAATGAAATATTAACAGAAATAGAATGAAAAAAATAAATAACAACGTTATTTAGATTTAAGTGCTTTTCTATGGGGAGTTTGGTAGCCATCGAGCGCTAATTTCGCGACATGCACCCAATTGCGAAGGACTTCAAGTATAGAAGTGAAATCATTTCTATTCCTTAAATATGCATACTAAATTTGGAGAAGATCCGTACAGCGGTTTAAAAGTTATGGGGGTAGGAATACAATTCAAATTCATGGTTAATTTGATGAGCCATTACTTTCCTAGGACAATTTCCCTGCTCTTATAATGCAGAATAGTCAAGAAAATATACTCTTTTCGCATAAACTCCCTGGTATACAAAATAAAACAAAGCTTTATTTTGTGAATTCTATTTTAGGCTTTGTTGGGGAGAAGGAAACTGCGAAAAAAAATATTTCCATGTCTTGAATAAAATATCCGATCAATAATACTGTTTGGTTTTAGCGGAAGAAATCGAATGAGAGTCGCAAAATAAAAAAGAAATCAGTCAACAAGGGGTTCTGTACATCAGCGACGACGAAAACATAAAGCCGTTATTTTTAAAAAAAAACAGACACAAACAAAAGAAGGTCCTACTGTGATTTTTTTTTACTCTCAATAAGTCACAGTTAAATAAATGTTTACGAAAGTAAAGTTTAAGAAAATATTTAAGTGGTAATCTTTATTTTACAAATTTAATAATTGTGGAGTCTTTGAATTGGCTCAAAAAAAGAAAACACTGAGACACTACGAAGCGGTATCATTCTCACTGCCATTTTTATGATCATTTTTAGCGGCCCCTATGTTACAGCTTGCCTGTAAAACATAGATGACTCCTCTTGCATTTATATCTGCTGGATGTCACACTGGTTGTCACACTCTGTAGTGGCCAAACGGTTAGATATATTAGAATGAAACCTTCACCACTGTGTTCAGCATTAAAAAGTAGGTGACCACGTCCAAAAAAATCAGATCTGTAGGGCCACTCTCTGACCCCCCAAGGAGTGGTTTGCTAATAATGGGTTGCGACAAACCAAAATTCCTGGTATTATTTTAATTTCCTTATTATTATACGTGTGGTTGTTGCGAATGCAAAAGGTGCATTTGTTGCTTTTTTTGAGATTGTTCTGACTGTTGAGATCGCTTCCGATAAAATTTTGTTTATAAAATTGTGTTTATATAATTGTGCATATTATGGGGCCGCTTTTCTATTGACACTGTCTAAAAGCATTAATTACCTTGTACAATATTCTAAGATGATCCAAATTCATCTTAGTAATCAATGGTTCACTTGTATTAGTTGAAGATTAACAAGTAGTTTTTAAGAGAATTTTAACACTACATTGTAGCCCTCTGAAGAATTGCTACTAAGTTTCTTTTACGGGGGTTAAAGACGAATGCGCGTCTGGTTAACCACCCGACCTCAACTTAGTCCATTGGTCACGAAACGCCGGGAGTCTTCCCCCCCCCCCCAAGGGCCACGTAAGCCTAAGTGGGATGTTTTAAATTTTTTGGGGCTATAAGAATACAATCATTCTTTTCCATTTCTTAAAGATTACGAAATCCTGATATTTTTTTTAGGCTCTGGAAATAAAATTAATTTTAGTGATATAAAAAACTTTGAAAACCTATTAGCATTTTTCAAGTTTTATTGATCCATACTTGGACATGAATAGAAATTCATTGTTGTTTTTTGTCAGTGACAGTTAATTACTTTTCTCGGGTTTTTTTTCTGCACCTTAACCGTATTTTTTCAAAGAAATGTCCTGTCGAAAAAGATGCAAGCCTAGGTTCAGAAAGATCCGTTTAAAAGTTTAAGGATGATCACATATAAGCAGAAACATTAATATTTTTTTAGCTTAATTTTCCTTAAAAAAAGCAGATTGAAAATTAAAGTTATTAACATTTAAAAATCATTAACTTCAGTTATTTCTAATCATATCAGACTTCTTTTTTCAATATCATGTTTTATAACATAAAATAAAACCTTGACCTTAGCGTTTGGCATCTGCAGTTCTAAAAATAAAAATCCGGAATGTTTATTTTGTAATGAAAAGTAGACTGTTTTGACAAAAATGTTTTCAGCCATGAGTTACAATACGGTTCTTGCTTATTTGCTAACTGTAATATTTGTTGCTAGGCAATCTCTATAAACAGTAACATAATTAATGTCCACGGAATTTGCGGTAATATCCGTCATATATCACAGGGCTTTACATAATGTATTTGCAACCCAAAAATAAATGATATTTAAAAGCAAGTACAAAAATAATTTAGTTAAAATTCTATCGTATTAAGGCAATGTATACATTTGAATAGTTTATTGGGTTTTGTTTTTTCAGCCTTGTTTCCTAGGACAGTAAAGCTCATCAAGTCAGTCTATGTTTATCTATATTTGTCCCTAATAACTTTTGAACCGCTCGATAGATCATCTTGAAACGTGGTATGCATATTTAAAGGCAAGAGGTGATCTAACTTTCGTATTTGAATTTTTCGCTCGAGGGAATTGAGAAATAATCTCGTAATGCTAGGCGAACACGGAGCAATTTGAGGCAATATTATTGGGACAAGATGGCCCAATTTGATTGCTGACAACCGGTATCAAGCGCGAACACAGAGTTTTTCCTGAACCAATATTGCCCTGAATATGTATAGTTACGGCGCTTCTCACTAGGGAGAGCTAAGAGAGAGCGTGTTTACAGAATTGCTATAGTATTAAACGCCGTCCCTCTGTAGAAATCAATTACGATTCTTTCATTATCAATTGACAAAATGTTGTTGTTGGAATTATCTGTTTTGGGCCGACCCATTTTGCTGATTTTAAGCCTTGTTTCTCAAAGAAAATGGCCGGCGTGAGTGACTGAATTTCCGATGTTCAAAGTCCCGCCTCCTTCGACGTCAGCATTGTCACGTGATTTCATCCGTTCATTTGATTCGCTTTCGTACCAGCAATATTTTGCGACAACTAAAATTGGGGCAATATTGTTCCTTTGGTACCGACAATAAAATTCGGGCAATATTGTTCAGTTTGGGACAATCAAATTGGGGCAAACGGTTGCCAGCAATCAAATTAGGCATGATTGTCCCAAAATATCGCCTCGTGTTCGCCCAGTATAACACAATTCCTATTGAACCATAACATGGAATCTTATCCAATGGATATTAATCGGGATGTCTTATCTGCGTGAGCTTTAATGTAATTAAAATTAATTTGGTTTTAAGGAATTTAAGTAATAATTTAAGTATTGCAATTTAAGCATTTAATTATTTTATTAGAAAATTCTGTTTGTATTTCAGCAGACATTATAATTATAAAATAAATGAAAGTTTTCTAATCTTTTATCTGTCTTTCTTAGTACACAGAAATTTTTCATTCAGGACCAAAAAATAGTAACTAAATACTGATTGTCCTAGATTGATTTATTGCCAGTTTCTCATGAGTGGCAAACGTCCAGTTTCTTGTCCCTCTTTTTTCTTAATAATTCTCCATTCTTTTATTCTCTTCTGTGTTTTCTCATGAGACGAAGACAGCTTAAAATAAAATCAGGAAGATTTCCCTGAACAGGCAGAACTTTGAGCGCCACATCTTTGATACCACTGCTTTAAAGTGCTTCACTTTATGTTTTAAACTTTATTTAAAATCAAATTATCACGCACCTTTATTTTAATTATATAGATTTTCATAGTGGGAGTAAAGTTCCCAATAGGGATACTGTTAAAACTCCTGTGATATAAAGGATGCTTCTTGTTTTGAGTAAATAACAAAACACGATTACAATTACTATTATATTCGTAATTTGAGGATTTATAAAGAAATATAAGTGTTTAATAAGAACTTCCTGAAAAAGCTTTATGTCTATTATCCTTAAATCTTGTTTTTTTTTAATATTAAAAGGTAGATAAATATCCCAAATGATAGAAGGTTATCAAAATTACTAATGTAATTTATCGTCGTATTTTAAAAGAGAAGCAGGACGTTTCAACCTTATCTGAGGTTATTATCAACTGTGATATTCGATGAGGTGAGAAGGGTTTAAATAATGCTTTATGACGCAGTTGCAGCGTTCATGTTAATAGTGGGGGTGTTGGCCAAGATTCTCGCAAAGTGAGAGAGAAGATATTTGTGGCCTGGTCTATTACATGAGACTTTTCAAAATTAGGGGTGTGGTTTGTAGATTTACTATGCAGAAACAAGTTGGATTTTTTAATATATCCTTGTTTTTATAGTTGTTTTGGTGTTGATTTATTCTTTTTAATAAGGTTTGGGTAATAAAACCTATGTACTGCTTATTGCAATTATTACAGGGGATTGCGTACACTATATTGATAGAAAAGTGACGGTCCAACTTGTTTTTTTTTTTCTGTTTTCTGTTTTTGTTTTTAAATCAAGAAAATAGTACAAAAAGCAAAAATCTATTTATTTTTAAGTCACATCTGATCAATGGAAACAATAGAAATTTTCCATTTTGTGAAAAACAGTAAATTAATTCCATACTATTTTTTTATTTGTTTAAATCTGCTTATTAAAGTGACGCTGAGGAGGATTAAAAACGTGTTTAATGTCCCTTTATTAACACATCCATAGCAATCCGAAGTTTCAGTTTTTCTCTGGAATTTTTGTCAGCTTCACGTGCTTATTCCTTGACAAGGATTTGTATAGGAAATAATTTCAAATATGAAAGTCTTCCCTTTAAATTAGCACGCTAAGATTCAAGAAGATCCATACAGTGCTTCTAAACTTATTACACAAACAGAGACTGACTGAATTGATGAATCTCACGTTTTTAGAAAAGCAGGTTAAAAATACATAGTTTGCGTGCTAATTTCTGTATTCCCGAATGATAAAGAACAGTGATAGATAATGTTGAGTAATTGCATGTAATTAATAACTTCTTACCGTATCAACGGCATTTAAGCTTATGCTTACATTAGTAGTAATTTTGGCTCCTGTAATTCCAATTCTACACAAATAAACCAAACATCAATTTTTGCTTAAAAAAATTATTTTACATGCGTTTAAAAGCATAGTTATAAATGAAATATAAAAACACACAAATAAATTAAAAATAAAAATTAAAAAGAAATGAAGGCTTTCAAATCTACCGGAGATTCATCATCAGCATGAATTTCTAACGAAGGTTCTGTCTTATATACATTTATTTTTTAACTGAAACCAATCAAATACAAGCGATAGAATATTGGATGACGATTGGACTATTATCAATCTTCATGGAAAAATAAATAATTTGATTAAAACAAGAGATCCCCATGTCATAATTATTAAATCTTTAAAGAATTATATATAATTAATAAGATTATTGCTCGCAGTAATTCGGAACATATTATTTTGGACCAATTTAATTCGCTTGAAAAGGATATTCAGTTTACTTTAGAAAAAAATAATAATGGGAGTTTACCATTTCTGGATGTAATGATCAATATTAATAACAGAATTATAATTACGGAACCATATTCTAAACCTTCATCAGGGAATACCCATTATTCGTCAGCTACCCCCCTATTCGCTAAAATTAATTTGATTAGAATGAGGATAAGAAAAGCGTTTTATCTATGCTCATCAGAGGAACTTTTCCATAAACATTTAGAGAACATTAGGAAAGATTTTATTAATAATGGGTATCCAAAAAGATTCATGGATTCAAATATTCGTAGAATTGTGCAAAATATATATAACCCTGCTATTAAAAAAGATGACAAGAATGGAGCAATCTGGGCGACCTTTCCGTTTCATCCGGTGTTATATAATCAATTAAGAAAGATTTTCTTTGGGACGGATATAAAATTGGGTTACAAATTAAATAACAAATTGATTTACCCGATTGAACATAACAAAATTAAAAAAGAAAACGACAATAAAAAAGGTTATATTTATCTTGTTCCATGTGAACAGAAGGATTGTTTCTACATAGGTAATAGTGGGCAAACTCTTTGGGCAGCATAAAAGTTGCGTAAAAACAGGGAATGTCCACGGATCCTTTATTGCGGCTCACATGTATGATAAAGGACACATTGGAAGTTTCAAAGAGTTTGTGATATTAGACGAATGCGGGAACAGACTAGGAAGGGAAGCCATTGAATCTATATATATAAAATTATTAGGTTCTTATAATTCATTTGTTCCTAATAAATATATTCAACATTATTTATATAATGGTAATTGTCGTAGATTTGCGGAAATCCAAAAAAAGAAAATTAGGAAAAAGATAAACAAAAGAAGAGATGCAATAAATTTAATTGATAATAATAATTGAAAATAAAAATAAAGATATGGTCTTATTAATTATATAATTCTTTAAAGATCTAATAATGATGACATGGGGATCTCTTGTTTTAATCAAATTATTTATTTTTCCATGAAGATTGATAATAGTCCAATCGTCATCCAATATTCTATCGCTTGTATTTGATTGGTTTCAGTTAAAAAATAAATGTATATAAGACAGAACCTTCGTTAGAAATTCATGCTGAATCTCCGGTAGATTTGAAAGCCTTCATTTCTTTTTAATTTTTCTTTTTAATTTATTTATGTGTTTTTATATTTCATTTATAACAATTTTTGCTTGTTTATCTACTATTAAAATTTCAGCTTACTAATTTACTTAAGTTTGGGTTTTGTCGTGATTATTATGTTTTAATGGTAACATACTTTGCTTTTACCTATGGCATTTTCGCTTTAATTGTTCATGTACCAAAAAATCGGGATGGATCTTCCAGTAACAACATAACCTATAAAATTTCAGCTCCCTACTAATACACTGTTTGAATTATCTTGTTAACAGGTGGACTTATGAACATGTATATTTTTGACTTAAATTTCAGTAACTTTTTTCTACAATTTTGATAAAGTTTAAGCGACCTTTGTAGGATCAGACTAAATCTACAAAACTCCATAATATAGCCAGCTAAATATACGGATATAAACAGAAGACTAACACGCCCTTTATTGATTGTGGGGAGATCATTTTTCATATTTAGCCTGTCTTTTATATGTCAACAAGCCATAATAGTTTATGCCAACTTGGAGAACTGCAATAAAAACCAGTTTAAGATCCTTCCAATCTTTTGATGGACAGTATTAGGACTAAGGCTTTTACTGAATAATGTAATAGGTGTTAGTGCTTCTGGGAATTTCTGTTATGGAATTTGTTCCTATAATATATCGATATATTTAATGGCAGACTATGAAAACTTATAAATAACATTTACAACGTCTGGAATTACACCTTGAGTTTTTATACCAGATACATTTTTACATTTTAGAGCCATAGAATGTGGTTGCCATTGCCATTAGAGTATTCGTAATATTTATTAACTAGCTGACCCATGCGAATAATTCGCATGGTATTTTGATCAGTCACCGAATGGTAATATAATAATGTGGAAATAAGTAAATGCAATTATTTATTATTGAATAGTATTTTATTTTGAATAGTAGTTACAAATATCAGTCTTATTGTAAAAAGTCGTTATCATTATATACAATAAGTTTAATTGTAAAATATTTAGAAAGCAGATATTGGCTATGTCAGATATGATTTTTTTTTAAACTTCTTTACTTTACAAAACTTCTTTGAAAACAATATTAGCAGTTATAATCTGATCATCGTTTACTTTTTGGCTTTACGTGTCTCTATTCTTATTAAATAAACGATGAAATATCATTTTAAAAAGCATTTTTATTTAAAAAAAGAATATATTTGAAGGTTACGACGCTAAAGAAATATTTAAAATGTTGTTTCGTTTTCGAAAAGAAGTCGCTTCTGTTAAAGCGTGCCTACATTTTTATAAAAAGTTTTTTAAAATAAAGTTTTTTTTTTAAATAAACATTAATTTTAAACAATTTGTTTATTTTTCGTCATTAGCGGGGAATGTGACCTTCAAAATGATGTCTCAATTATTGATTTTGATGAAGTATTAACGGAAATATGACGTTCCGACAGAAAACAGCTTTGAGAAATAATATATAAGGATTATTATATATTTACAGAAATATTTATTTTCTAAATAAAGCTTGAAATTGCTTATTTATTACAATTTTTGTTGTAGTCATTAAATACACAATTATCTTATGTCCCTAGGCAAGCGAGGCTCATCGAATCACCCCGTCTGTGTGTGTGTGTGTGTTCTAACTTTTTCACGTTTTAAGGAATCTTCTTGAAACTTAGAATGAAAATTTTAGGATCAGAAACAATCTACCTTCTATTTTTATTTCGTGGGTGTCTGGTCAAGAAAATTAGCGGCAGAAGGTCACAAAATTCCCATAGAAAATATTAAAACATATCAATTTCTTTTGATATCTTAAAAAAAAAAACAACGATATCAATCGGCTTAGTAATCCTATTAAACATTGCAGGAGCTGTAGTACGATTTAAAAAATAATTCAGGGAACTTTAATAGATTATGCAGATTTAATTAATCTTTTCAGAAAATAAACAGAGTTCCAACTGTTTGCATTCAGCACATATTACAACTTCAAAAAAAAAAAAAGGATAGTTTTCGTTTATATAATTTTTAAGACTTTAATACAACAGAAAATGCAAGATTTTGAGAAAGTTGTTTCAGGAGTTTCTTACAATTTTTTTAATTGCAGAATGACTATTATTTAAAAAAAAATCCTTACATATTGATAGAGTTTGTGTAGGGATTTAATTTTTAAAACTCGCTCTCCGCCATCTTGAAAGTAGTTCATAATCCAGCTACACTTTCACAGGAAAACCCACTTTTCGCGTTATATTCATGCGCTGTCCAGCGAAAGAAGGTAAGATAAATCTTCAATTTTCGTAAAACTGGAAAAAAGAAAGCACGGTTATTCACGGATACCTTACTAACAAACTGTTTGCAAATCAAAAGGAAGAAATATGACCCTCCACAAATCTAAACTAAAAGCGAAAATACACATTAAAAATAAAATAAAGAAAATTCATGTGCTAGCTTCCACCAGTCTCAATAAAATTTAAGCACACTGATGGCTGCCAATGAAGCGTGAAACAGCTGTTTTGAGATGTCCTTAGTAAACACTGGTCTCAACCTTATTGTGTTTACAAATCATTTGGCTTTGAAATAACGAATCTATGTCTTACAGCAAGGTACACAAAGTATACAATTACCTTAAAATTCTGTAGGAATATCTAAGTATCTAACTGCTACTCTATTGGCCCAAAAACTCTTCATCTTGTAATCTTGATAAAGAGTGAATCGGTATTTTGAACTGTCAAGCATGTATTTGTTTTAGTAATATGCTCCAAATTTAGGATGTTATTCTAATATCTTAGAACTAGATACTTGGAAACCTTTTTGTAAAGTTTTAATAATTCCGTGTTATTAACTATAAATTTTATATTAACCGTATTTGTTAAATTTTATAAGACTGAAGGAATGAGAGTATCTTTCCTTCAAATAATGACATGTACTGAATGGACCACTTGAGGATAGGCGGGGCTTCGTAGTTACATAATATCCCACCAGGATACTGCTTGGCGCTTTGTTGTAACCCGTGTAGATATAGAGGAAATATTATATTAAAGAAGGATATTCCAAGCGTTTTTACAGAATTATTACAATAAGGAACTGCACAATACTGAACCATTCCGTCTTGAAATATCAAAAATCGACGATTTTTTTGAGTAATTCACACTAAATAATATGTTTGTTTATCCCACAAGATCTCGCAGCATGTGCTTACACGTCATTCGTGACGTCGGTAGGGGCTTAAACCTCAAGTGGTCCATTGCAGATATCATGTTTATTTTTGTCATGGTAAGTATCTGTACAGTTATTTGTTAAAATATTATTTACGAAAGTTCACTTTACATTATCCCGAAGAAACTGATATCTTTTCATTGCACCATTTCTTTTCAGAATATTCTTATTTTAGCAACTCGTGAACTGACTGCGGAACAACAATAGCTGCAGAACCTCGAGCTTCTGAGAATATCAAGCTTTTATCGGGTTGGAATCAAGTTAGACGAGATTTTGATTCAGAAAATAGGATTTCAGATGAGAAGGTGGAATTTTTCAATGAAACGTACTTTATCTCTTCTTCCTTGTAAATAACGCAGGAGCAGTTTTGATTAGAAAATTCAAAAATGCTGCGAACTTTCAGCTCCATTGTTATATAATCTTGAACTTAATAATATAGTTTACAAAAGAGAAGAAATCAAAAAATGAAAAAAATGAGTTATCTAAAGAAAAATCCATTACCTGTTTTTAAAGATAAAAATATACATTTTTGTAATTTAATATTTTTAAATCGTACTGAAAGATAAGATTATCGTTTCGAATTTTAAATTTTAATCCAAGAACTATCTGTAAAACAATTATAATTTTAAATTACGTTTTATTCGAAGAATTGTGAACGCTAGGTTCTATAAAATAATTCGATATTTAGAAGACTGTGTTCTGATCGGTTTTTTTAAACTTAAATGTCAATACTGAGAACATTCCAATTTTCCACTTCTAATCCAATTTCTAAGATCTACCTTCTAATAAAAGAAAGTGAAAGATTTACAAAATTTGAAACAACCTTGTATAAGAGTTCTTGCATAAGAATACAAACATTTGGTTTACTATTAACTGTTTCGGAGATGAGACATACGACAGGGAGAGCTAGACGGCTAATCCTAATTCTAATACTATCATAAAAGCGAAAATCTGTAAGTTTGTTTGTCATTCAATCACACCTCAACGGCGCAACGGATCAAAATACAAGGAGTACGACGCGACGTAGGCTATTTTTCATTCCCATCGATCAAGTAGTTCCCGTGGGATGAATGAAAAACTTCCCAAACTACCCAAAATTAAAAAGTTCCCAAAACTATACATAGATGGCGCTAGCGCAGTTTTCAATGAATACTTTTAAAATATTTCCAAAACTGGATGACGATCGCGCCATTTTAAATAGCGCCACAGATTTAAAAAAATGATACGGTTAATTAATACGTTGGATTTCAATATAACACTGCATGTATTGTTTCAAATTTAAACTTTAATTTAGTTTCAGTTTTAAATTTCGGATTTTACTTTTCGAATAATTAATGCAAAGCTTCCGGAGCGAAACGACGATAGCATGCTAGTAGTACATATGTTTTTATTAAAAGCATAAAAAAAAATGTTTATTAATACGCTTCCATTGTTTCAAATCCGTAAAAGAGTTATGAACGAACAAGTTTCTGAATAATAATATAGTTTATGTTTTTAAACGTTTCATCCTCTTTTGGGATTCATTAGCCCGATCCACCCTCCTTGATGATAAACCCAGAAAGGCGTGAAAAGAAATGCAAATCATCTTTACTCCCGGCAGTGACTTCCGAACAAAATAAACAACAATAAAAAATAAGTTCTCAAGTGCACGCGAAAACCTTTAACCTAACAATCGTTAGGAACCAAAGGGTTTTAATTATAAAGAAAAAAAAAAACATGAAGGGATAATAATCATAAGAAACAAATATAATGCGCAAACAGGACCTCCTATATTTCCCCAACTATACAAAATCATAAGTTTTGCAATAAGGTATCTCGGTACGACAGTTTGGGCTGTAGAGTTGGCGACGTTATGTAATCATAATTTATTGTATCGTTTATCAAATGAACATGGAGATAAAATTCAAATTACTAATTATTTTCTGTAAGAAAAGTACAAGTGGACCGCTTTGTAGTCGGCTTTTCTGTAATCACATTTCATCAGAAAGGAAATCGCAACTATGAAGCGCCTCGAGTTGGATATTACAATTAATGGGGATTTTGTCATGTGGATTATGCAATCAGTGCTCTACCAATCTGATTTTGCGTTTGCACAGAACTCCTGTTGCGATAACCGAAAGGTGCAGGTTCTGTTTCGTAATTTCAAATGGTACAGACAAAAGTAAAAAAATCAACAAATATAAAATATCAATACCAATAATTACATATAAATTATTCAAAATTGTGAAAATTCTTAAGCTTTATCAGTAATCTCTGGATTAATACCGGCCCAAGTAAACAAAGAAATTAATTTCTCTTTTTTAATTAAAGAGAAAAAACGATACGATCTTATATCAGATTTCTATTGAATGAATAATACCAACATTTATTATTCAAAATAAATTATTTTTATTATATTCTTTTAAATACAAAAGAAAGCTGAATTGTTGTCCCTTCAGTACGTATCGTTATATGATAACATTTCAGTGTTTATTTAATACTGCGGAAGATGAGGGATTGTAAACCCCCCGGGGATTATCCCCTTCAGAAAGATAATGCTCAGTTAATAGAACTAGATGTAGGCAATGAATAAGGTTAGTGTTGGAAAAGGCAGATATATGGAAAACAGTGACTGCAGGAATAAATGTTTAAAATTCCCGAGAAACATCGTTTCTAGCCATTCATATTTTTTTAAACAGAAATATCACTAAAAATTATTTCTGAAAATCACAACTCCATTTTATTACTTTCATTCATTATTTTGGTATGCTTATTTGTCGCTAATATTATAAAGAATCCTATATGTTGTACAGAATATAATAATGTTATTAGAAATCTGAATATCTATTTGGCATTTTATCAGTCTTCCAGAAGTTTCTCCATCCATTTCTAATATATTTACAGCGCTTAAATTTCAGACTTCTTCCCGAAATTCCGAAATAGCGTAATCTATTAAAGTTTCTACCAACCACACAAACATTCCATTCTCCCAAAAATAGAAATTATTAACATTATCAAACTATTAACATATGATGTTTTGAAAACTAATTAATCTTGATATTAAAAGTATTTCCTTTCTTTAAATTGCGATAAACAACTTAGATGAATTTGAGTTTAAAATGTATCCTGCACAGAAATCCATTTTCCACCATAATGATGATCTGGTAAGTCATGCGGAAAAATGAATTCTCTGGGAACTTCAGGGACTATTTAGAGAAAAATTTCAATGCATTTTTTCTCTACCCATATTAAAGTAACTTACGGATAAATCATTCTGTATCAGATACTAAAACAACCGGGTTTCTTCGTACTTCGAGAAGCGAAAGAAGTTCTAAATAATTTAAAGTAGGATTACGATGTTATTTCTTAAAATGTTTTTAAAATTCGTGAAAACAACAAAAACAAAACGCCTGTATTGATTTGCAAAGTCTAATATCTACTGAAACAGTAAAAATTTAAAAGTCTTTGAAAACAATGATTTTAAATCCGCATTATATACTGAATTATAGAAATCGGATTAATTAAATTAGATCAAAACGAACTAAACTTTGATATCCATTGTTTAAGACAATGAGATATTAAAAGAAATACGATAGAAACCCATTGCTTAGATTCCAATGCTTTTCTGTGGAATTTCTTTCATCTTTTGGCGCTGATTACTCGTCAAGGACCCAATTGGAAAAGTTTTCAAATACAAAAGTTAAATTGTCTCTAGTTCTTAAATATGTATATCAAATTTCAAGAAGATCTATTCAATAGTTCAAAAGTTATTAGAGGCAATAAATATGGGTACACAGACAGATTTTTATGAGGCTTATTTCCCTATTTAAAAACAGGCCAAAAAATGCTTTAGCCTCCAATGTAAAAGGTAAAACTAGATAGAAATTGGTGTTAAGATAAAAATTGCCAAAAGCAGACGAACTGTTATCAGGGGGCATCAGAGAGAGTCCTTTCCTGCTTTGAACGTGCTTTGTTTTCTAATTTCATTCAAAGTAGCCACATCAACTTGTTCAACCATGATTTTTCTCCACAAGTCACAAGTCATCGCCCTTAATTCTATTCCCAAACTGTCACGTGCTTCAAAATGCAATTCACCGAAGTTCCATCCATCAATAAATTACAGTGTATTGAAATTTATGGAAAACTCGCTTCGTTCGCCATCCCCTAGTTTAGTTATTTAATTGTTAAATTGAATTTTGCAGGATTTAGCTTACTTTAATAAACTGCAAAAGTTGTTATTATTTCAATTATTAATAATAATTTATTATTTACTATTACAACTAATAAATTAAAATAAAAGTTTATTATTATTTGAAATCAAAAGATATGAGTACTGTCCGTTTTCAAAAAGCAGACCCACCACTGGTAGACGATTTTACTCCGCAGAGGGGTGATACGCTGAGATGGGCATTTCCTAAGAAATTCTTTTGGACATTTTCGCTTTTTAAGAAAAAAATAAAGGAGGAGCATTTCTGCAATAGTATTTATTCTTTCCCTAATTTTTTCCTGAAAAGCGCAAATAGACCGCAGCTACCGGTAAACTAACTCTGATAAAAAGTAAACAACCCTATTTCGATGAAATCGAAGGAGACCTGACGCATGCGCAAAAGCGTTGAAGGCTCTCGTAAACAAAATCGAACAGTATCTTTGAATTTATTTTGACATTAAACTATGAAATGAAAGATGTGTGAATTTTAAATTGATAAGCTGTAAGCAGAACGAATAAACAGGATATACTCTTCAATGAGGAATCTTCTCACTCCGAGTGACTTTTACTCAATATTTCGGCTCAGTTCCTTGAGTCTTCTTCAGGGGATGATGAACTTCGTTCATTGTATGAACTTTGCCGCTTCCACTTTGTGCTCGGTCTCTTCCTAGGAAGAAGTCCACGGAAACAATTTGTCCGAGACACGGACAAAGTGGACATGTAATTCTCGTCATCTCCTGAAGAAGGACCAAGAAACCGAGCCGAAATATTAAGTAAAACTTGGCGTGGGAAAATTCTTCATAGAAGAAAATATTCTAAAATCATGGCCCACTTTCCCTTCAGAACCAAGCTGTAAAGATAAAAACATTTCTATCGAATGAGGATTAATGTTGAGGCATGGCTATATTGAAGACCAACATAATCGTTCTCATGTTATAAGTTACACTGTAATTAAGCATTTTGCCAATTTTTAAAGAAATCATTTCAACCGTTTTAGCGAAGGATCTCGAAGTCATTTCTGGAGGAGCGGACACTGAAATGAATGTGTTGTAAGGTGGACCATAAAGAAGAAATGTACCGAATTTTATGGAAATCCGCCCAGCCGTTTTTACCGTAAATGCTCGCGCAAATAGAGGAAGGGACAAACAGAGAAGAAAAATGTTCAAGTGGAGAACTGATTCAGATCTGAGATTTCTATCGTTATCCCCCATTTGTTAAACTTCCCAGGTAAACAACTGAATCCCTAATTGATTAATGCATTATTCAACATACATTCAGAGCCGTTAATGTATATTCAAATATCGACTTGATTGTTTTTTTACACTACGTTATCTTCTTACTCAAGAAATTAATTCTGTATCTTCTATATCCCGAAGGACATAACAGCGGAAATTTTGAGAAACAGTAGAATAATGTTGTTCCAAATTTTTACTTGTAAAGCAATTTGTTGTTACATACAATTTTATAAGATTTGTTTCACTCAAATCTCAAAATTCTTTTTATACCAAAAAATTTCATAAATTTTGCTACTTTGGCTATCGTGTTTTCATTACGTCTAATCCATTCCCATGGCCATGATATTTCTCATGATACCAATTAACTCAATAAAGAGATCTGCTATCACCAAACTATTAACAACGATAATGAGGAGGGCAACGTCCGTTACAATGTAACATTAAGTAGCGATAAGGTAACTTAATTGCCTCGTAACTAGGAAATATTCGTTCCTATTTGATGAAGAGTAAATTCTGAAAAGAGCCCATTAATAAATTCCCATTCTTTTGGAATGAAATATTTATAGATATTAATTGATGGAAATTTGCGGCAATGAATTTGCTGTAGTTACTGAAATCTAATGAAATTGTTTACAATAGGGAAATCCAATTCTATCGTTTTAAAAAACAACTTCCTAGGATTTTTAGGAATGTTTCATTTCACCACCATTATATTTCTATAAGAATCTCGTAAAATCATATAATACTTTTTATGAATCATGATTATTTTTAAAAATAACTTATTTTTTTAGTACGATCGTACGGGATAAACTGTAGCATGAGGATAATAATAATAATAATAATAATAATTTATTTTCTTTGATACATTCTTAAAGTCCTGTTAGGATCTCCCACAAAGAGATCCTGTCAACAGGTGCTTGGATTATGTTATACAAAATTATATAATTACATAAATTAACAGCATATAAAAAATACAAATATAAATCACACAGGAATATAACAGATTTAAAGCCATTGTTTTATTTATTTTACTAAAGAAAAACTAAATGAAAAATAAATAAATAAATAAATTTATTAACAATAAATTTTGAAATTAAAATTAAAAAATTAACCTAATTAATAATTAAGTTAAAAAAGAAGAAGAAAAAAAAATCTAAAATAATTTTCTTTTTACAAATGTTACTTAATTATACATGGTTTTTTTAATATGCAAATAATTTTTCTGTTAAATAAAAAAGTGAATAAACTACAAATTAAAGACAGATAATAAAAGTTTACAATAAAAAAAATGTTAATGTTATCATTAATAATAATTTCTTTGTAAAAATAATGATTTTAAAACTTAATTAAAATTAAAAATTTCTTAAAATATTTAACATTTTTAACCTTGAGAAATGTCTAATGTTCTTGTTTTTAGTCCAATTTGTCCAGGAAAGGAAAGTATGTATTTGTAGGCGTGTATATGTGTTTGTGTGTTTATATACAGTATGTGCGCGTGGTTTTGTAAGTATATATACAATTATTTGTATGTGTGTTTGAATGTATGAAAGAAAGGCTTGAAAAATAAAGGGGTTTATAGTGTAGTCTCTATTCTGTTTCTGTGTTCCCTTCCCGAATAGCTTCTGAACTATTGAAAGAATCTTCTTGTGTTTCACATGCAAACTTATGGACAAGACACACCTCACCTGTATTTGGGAAAAACAAGGTAGGGATAGCGATTAGTAAACCAATCACAATGCTTCGCAACGGCTTCTGAATTATGTTGAATTATTGCTTTAAGTTCCTTATATTATAAATGTGATTGCTGCGAATGCAGAAGGCGCAATTGTTGCGATTATTGTGATTGTTGTGATTGTTTTAGAGCTGTATTATAGATGTGATTGTTGCGAATGCAAAAGGCGCAATTGTTGCGATTGTTGTGATTGTTAATGATAATTTAATGAGATTTTAATGATACTTGTTCACAGACAGACGGACAAAGCGGGATTATAAAGCTTCATTATCAAAAGCCTAAAAATAGACAATTCAATGTAACTTCGAGATAAAGCTTTAGGATAAAGATTTTCTCTGATTTATTGTAGGTAGAAATTAGAATTCTAGAAAAGAGGTAAGGAGCTTTTTAAAAAAAATCATTAACTCTTTATCTTTTATTTTTTCTTTATAAATTGAAAATTAAAAAAAAATTATGGCCTTTCGTTGAAATGAACAAAAATAATAATGCTTTTAGAAAAATTCAGTAAGATCTTTCAGGAATATCAAACTTATAAAATGTTTTGGCTTTGCGCTTACCCACCATGCAAGAAAGATAAAAGTTAACAATGCATAACATTTACACATTAGAAAACAAAATTAATTTTATGGTTTTCTTTCATTCTTCCAATTATTCTTATATTTTTCTTTCAATCCATCCACAGTCCGTCTGTCCGGAGACAGGTCCACATTCTATGGAATTCAGTAGAACTCCCAGAACCGCCTGGGAAAGATACTGAGGTGGTTTTCCTTTGCCTTCAATTATGACGCCATTATGAAAAGGCTTCAGACCGAAGAGAAAGTGAAGAAGAGGCTGAAAAACATGGGAAAGGAAATTGAAACAGCCAAGCCACGGACGGGAATCGAACCCGGGTGCCGACACAATGCCCTCACGGCAGACCGCCGTCAAGACCGCTCGGCCACGCCGACACGGCTTTCTTTCAATATGGCAGCTAAATTCTAAGCTTCATTCTAATTTTAGTGATTCTCATGCTTTAGGCTGTGGTTTGTGGATAGAGCGTGTAGACTATTCTGCCGAAGAAATCGCTGTACTCGAAAGCCAGGAGACAAATTTCGAAACAAGAAAGTGAAGTACCTAAGCTATCTCTAGTCGAACTCCAAGTGTAATAGTGTTTGAACTACATGCCAAGACAGCTCCACTAGATCTGGACGGTTGAAGAAGATTATGCGGAGATTTGAATAGTTTTCTATATCAATATCACTTAAATATTCTGTGTAAATTATGGAAAGAAAAAAATAAGTTAAGTTGTTTCGACCTAATTCCATCTCTGCAACCAGAGCTCCCCATTGTTATTCGACTCAGATATGGGAGTTAGATAAACAGAATACACAGGCGATTCAAAATGTGACTCCCAACGTATATAAAAAAATAAGAAAAGTCCCAGAATGAATTCCAATGCGTAAGTGAAGCCTCCATGTGGAGAATAACATCGGAATAATGCTCTAGGTCAAATATACCATTAACTTGATCTAATCTATATCTTTACGTCAACAACTAAATAACAATAAAATCTGCTTAAACTGTGTAGATACATTAACATGAACTATTTATATTTTCAGTGCTTCTTGCTCACGGAGTAAGGAGCCTGTTTTCGAGCAATAAGAATCCCGTTCAAATTCCAGCTGTGAATTCCCCCTGGTTATTTCTGATCCGAACAGATTCTAGGATTTATGTAATCCTTCCTCAAATGGGACCAGGTTTCTTTTCGGGTGGGCGAGCATTGGATAGCACCTCCGGACTGTTACTTTCTCCCATCAGACTAGTGATTGCGAAAGCCCCTACTTCGTGGGCTGCAAACCCTCTTGAGAGAATATACTTGTGTTGACTTTATTAGTGAGAAACTATTGGATGAATCACTTACATCCTACACCACGTGATATTTGAGATTGATCATGATTGGCTGATGAACAGAAATCACAATAAAAGCCACACAGTACAATCAAAATTGCTCAGTATTAAAGATAAGTTAGTGAAAGAAATTAAAGCTAATTTTTCTTATCATGTTATTTCTTACAATATTTTTTTAAAGTTGTGAAAACGACAAAAAAAATTATTTTCAAATTATAAGTAAAATTAAAATTTAAATTATCTTCTGGATTAAAAACCGTACAACTTTAAAACAAGGTAAGGAAAGCGATTAGAAAACCAATCACAATGCTTCGCAACTGAAGCGGAATAAACAAAAGGAAAATATTTTTATTCCTCAAAAAACAAAGAGAAATCCAACGCAAAGCTTCAATTGCGAATTTCATTTTGGAAAGTTTAAAGTCAACAATGAAACCCGACGAGAATCTCGCGCTCGAGAGAAGCATGAAGCGAGACAAGCAATCCCATTGTTGTTGGATATTCGGGCAGTGACGAGAACGAAGTTTTTTCCTTTGGTCACAGATTTTGAAGAGAGCTCCCGCAAGATAAGGTTCATTTCCAGCATTGAGGCCGGATTCCTGTGGACCAGAAGAAATAAATGAAACGAAGATGTTTTAGAGCGACGGAGCAAAATTCAACCGAAGCGCTAAATATAATTACTCAAGCCGTAGGATAAATTAGGAGAAGAGGGCCTAATTGTGACGAAAATCAAAGAGAACAAACCATAAGCCTATCCCGAACAAACCATAAGCCTATCCCGAACAAACCAAATTGAAGTGGATTATTTGAAGATAAAATAGCTGACTACCTGATCCAGTTCGGAGAACTTAATTTATTCACAAGGTCAGTGCTCTTCATCAATGAAGATAATTCCACGGGATTCGGAAAGAAGATAGGACTTTCAAGTATTTATTATTACCTCGTACCACAGAACTCTGTACTCTTATACGAATACAATTTATTGTATTGTATACGAACTTTATTAAAAAAAAAAAAAAAAAAAAAAAAAAAATAATTAGATCCTTATTTCATAAGGTTATGGGCCAAGCAACGTTCCACTGCGCGGTGCGAGGTCGTAAATAAATAGGACTAAATACATTGGGGAGCCCAACATCAAAATGGCCGAAAGTCAAAGGTATATTAGTACGATATTCGACGGAACAAACTATACGTCATGGCGTATTGGCATGAAGAATTCACTCATGCATGAAGGTCTATGGAGAGCGGCAAATATGTCCCTGGATGAAATTGAGAAGGTAGACGATAAGGTGGAACGCCGAAAACTCAAAGACAAAACAGAAAGAGCCTATGGAGCGATAGTCTCTTTATTGGACGATCGCCATAAACTTCTAGTTAAAGAAGAAACAGAGGCATGTGCACTCCTAAA
The DNA here is from genome assembly GCA_023159025.1 of Thereuonema tuberculata. Lineage (NCBI taxonomy): Eukaryota > Metazoa > Arthropoda > Chilopoda > Scutigeromorpha > Scutigeridae > Thereuonema > Thereuonema tuberculata. The sequence continues at coordinate 26,598,894 of JAFIDM010000005.1, forward strand.
TGAATTGGAAAAGAGATTCAACAAGTTGGATAACTTAAAAATATCTCGTCTTAAGAGAAAGCTGTATAACATGACACATTTCCAAGACTGTGAGTCTTTAGAAAAGGGTCTAATGGATGTCAAGTTGTTATTAAGGGAACTGAATCAAATAGGCGGAACTGTACCAGATCAAGAGTTATGTTGGATGATCTTATCTAGGTTGCCAAAAGAGTTTAGTTCAACTGCGCAAGGATTGCTCCTAACTGAAGGTACGCCTTATTTCACATTTGAAACCATAGTCGATCGCATATCAAATGAGGTCAACAGAAGCAAGGAAGAGACCAAGAAGGCTAACATAGAAGTGGACGCATACCCGACTAGAGCTAGTAAACCTCATGAACAAAGGAAAGACGAACGCAGGTGTTACGTGTGTGACAAAAAGGGGCACATTGCCAAAGATTGCCGACAGAAGCAGAAAAGGCATCCTAAAGAAAGAAGTTTCAATCGCAACAATAGAAGTTGGAATGAAAAACCCGCAGGTACTCAAAAGTCCAAAGCATATATGGGTGTTACAATTACGAATGCAGAAAATTGTTTGGTAGCAAAAGTAACCAAGGACACCTGGCTTTTAGACAGCGCTACGACCCATCACATAAGCTGTAAACGAGACAGTTTCACACAATATGAAGAACTGGCCGAACCCGTAAATATTCACGGTGCTTCGATAGAACCTGTCAAAGCAACAGGAATAGGAACTGTTGAACTAGTATGTATAGTAACTAGACATAGAAATGTCAATTTAACGCTTACAAACGTATATTACGTACCTGAATTAGGCATAAATTTGATTTCCTCAACACAGCTGGATCAAAAGGGTTTTGTCCAACATCTAGAGAATAAAACTTACACTGTTTCAGACAGGAGGGGATCGTGGGTTCTCAAAGGTGCTTTGCAAGACAACCTGTATCATGCTAATGTAAGATTACGCAAATTTTCAGTTAATTCATTCGTAAAGAAGGATGAAGATAAGTCTGAATTGTGGCATGAACGCATGGGCCACATATCATACAGAAGGCTAAAAATCATCATGGATGATAAGCTACTACGAGGAATGGATAGTGTTCCGGTCGATGTCAGGAAAGTGTGTGACGATTGTAAACTAGGAAAGTTAACTGATAAAGATCATAGAAGAATAAATCAAGTAAGATCATCAGACATAATGGAACTTATTCACACCGATGTTTGTGGACCAGTGAACATCCCAAACTACTATCGAGCTCAGTACATCCTCACGTTTATAGACGATTACTCCCGGCGAGCATTTGTTTATATCCTGAAGTCTAAGGAAGACGTAGCAAGAACCACCCGAGCTTTCATCACCTTCATAGAGACTCAAACGGATAAACACGTAAAGTGCTTGATGTCAGATCAGGGAAAAGAGTACACAAACGAAGAATTAAACACATTTCTTCACGAAAAGGGAATTAAACATTGTTATTCATCTCCTTACTCGCCTCAGAGTAATGGCGTAGCGGAAAGGTTTAACCGCACCTTACTGGACAGCGCAAGGACGCTTTTGATATCATCCAAGCTCCCAACAAATTTCTGGGTATTTGCGGTTGAAAGTGCTTGCTATCTGTTGAACAGATCACCTCACGAGAGTATTCAAAACCAAATCCCGTTAAAAATCTGGAACGGAGGAAAATATGACCCGAGTGTAAAACACGTCAGAAAATTTGGCAGTCTGGCTTACATAAGAATACCGAAAGCCAGAAGAAACAACAAATTTCAAGAAAGAGCATACAGAGGGATACTGGTAGGCTATTCCACCAAGGTCAGAGGCTATAAACTCTGGATCCCTGAAAAACACAGGATAGAGGAGACAAGCAACGCTTTCATTAATGACAAATTATCTGGAGTGGATCTATTGAGAATCAAACCAGTCAAACCAGAAGACTACGCAAGTATAACATCTAACCCAAATAGGCTAGAAGAAAGTTCAGATGAATCTGATGAAGAAAAGAGCGATGAAGAACAACATGCTGAGCAATCTGATGAAACAACAGAAGAACCAAGGATGGTCTTGCGTTCCGGAACAGTCGTGAAACCTCAAGTCAAACAAGTAAAGACTTTCTACGTACGTGCAAAAGAGCCTCAATCTTACCAAGAAGCACTAAACAGTGACGATCACAAACAGTGGAAGGATGCAATCGATAGTGAACTAGAAAACATCGTTTCGCATAAAACATGGAAGAAAGTTCGCATTCCGAAACATGTAACTCCCTTATCCACGAAGTGGATTTTCAAGATCAAATATCATCAAAATGGTGAAGTAGACAAGTATAAAGCTCGTCTAGTTGTGAAAGGATTCACACAGCAGAGATATCTTGACTATGACAAAACATACGCACCTACTCCTAGTATGACCAACATTCGACTGCTTCTCGCAATAGCCACTGACAAGGGATGGTTCATAGAACAAATTGATATAAACGCTGCTTATTTATATGGAGACCTTGATGAAGAAATATATCTGTTGATGCCTGAGGGAGTGACACATGACAAAAATAAGTATAATGGAGTTTTACTTACGAAAGCCCTGTATGGATTGAAGCAAGCGGGCAGGCAATGGTATCTTGAGCTCAAAACCAAATTAAAGCAAATAGGATTTAAGCCCATTGAATCTGACCCTTGTATATACGTAAGTGTAGAAAAATCAGAAAACGTAATCATCATTGTTTACATTGACGATTTCCTGATAATAAGTCAAAACAAAAAGGAGATAGAAATCACTCTGAAAAATCTAGAAAGTATCTACAAAATTAAAAGATTGGGCCAGATAGATGAATTTCTGGGAATGAAGATATATTACGATCAATCCAACAGACGAATGGAAATAAATCAACAGAGATGCATTGAAGAGCTACTCGAAGAAACTAAAATGAAAGATTTAAAGGGTATAAGCACTCCAATGGATCCGAACACTACTCAAACGATGAAAAACAGTAAAAGTTTGGATGCTGAAGAACATACAAGATACAGAAGTGTTGTGGGAAGTCTAAACTACTTGTGCAACACGTGTAGGCCTGATCTAAACTACACCGTAAATCAACTATCAAGAAAGAATGCTAATCCGTGTGAAGAGGATAAGCTGAAATTAAAAAGGGTACTTCGTTATCTGAAGGAAACGAAAACTTTGAAACTGATGTATTCACAATCTGATAGCCAGATCAAGACATACTGTGATGCTACTTGGGCCGATGACGTTGCAGATAGAAAATCAACCTCAGGCTGCGTCATGATGCTAAGCAACGGACCTATCCACTGGATAACCCGCAAACAACGGGTCGTTGCCATTTCTACCCAGGAATCAGAGTACATTTCTCTAGCGCAGTGTATATCTGAGCACAAAGCAGTAAAAAATGTTTTATTGGAAATCAGGGAAGTGGAATACATGATAAGTCCGAGTGTAGTATTCTGTGATAACCAGGCCGCGATAAAGTTAGCCACAAATGACGTAAATAGAAGTAAAAGCAGGCACATTGACATCAAATATCATGTAATTCGGGAAGCTGTTGAGAAAGGAGAAATAACCATTGAATATATTGAGTCAAATAAAAATGTAGCCAATGGCATGACAAAAACTTTAACTTTACAAAAGTTAAACACCTTTATTAAATTACTAGGTCTGACGAATTAAAAAAAAAAGGGAAATTCTTAGGCAAAATTAAATTCCCTATTGAAGCAGGGGGAGTATTGAAGCGGAATAAACAAAAGGAAAATATTTTTATTCCTCAAAAAACA
>JAFIDM010000005.1:26608566-26619929 GCA_023159025.1 Thereuonema tuberculata
TATAAAGAAACATATTAAGAACCTGCAAACAGATTGGATACACAATCTTGTAAGACTGTAACTTTTATAACAAAGTAAGTAAGTAAAAGTACGAATAATAAAGTGGTAAAAAAATTCCTAATTTGGGATTTTTTAATTTTTTTTTTAATGGACATAAGAAAGTTAATAATTATAAAACAACAAACCACACAATACATAGGTTGTAAAGTGTTTATTTGTTTAAGTAGACAATTTAACGTGTCCGATATATTGTAATGTTAGAAATAAAGAGGCCAAAACACATATTAAACTATTAAAAACTTTTAACACATTAAAATTAAAGTTACAACGGTTTCACCTCGCCTGCAAGCCATTTGGTTATCATGTGAAATGCTCATTATTGTTATTATTAGAATAATGAAGAGATTACTGAAGGTAAGACTCAACTTCTCTTTGACTAACGGAACTGAGATGAGGTTGGATGATCAGCATGACGCTCGCCCGCCTATATTCCCAGGTAAGATACCCGGTTCATTCTACAATGGGCTGGATGAGCCCGTTTTAAATTTCCCCGCCTCCTCCAACCTGGACAGGCATTTTACCATTTGGCTATTGGATCCACATTATTATGCTTACTTACATTTTTAACAATAATTCAACCTATGTTGCTTCACATAGTTCAATATCGGTAAAGGTAGATTAGTCCTATGTACAAGGATGGACAGCGAAAGATTATTGAAACAAATGCTCCATTACAACCTAACAGATAAAGAAGACTTCGGCCTCAACAAAACTTCGGTCTTCTAAAAAAATAAAGAAGATCAGAGTAGACATTTATCCGTTTTCTGTAATGGTTTCAGGTACTAGAGGTGCTGATCCCCGTTGTACGCCATTGTTTGGATTCTGAGATGGTGGGAGGTGTAGTCTTCTATCAATACTCATTGATCATTGGATGAAGTTACGTAAGACCAGTCAGACCATCCCTTTTTTGTCTCTAAGCTTTACTGATCGATTCCCTTTTGATACAGAATCGTGTGATCCCTAGAGCCCGCTTGCAGGAGAAACAATTTGCAGATTATTGGAGATAGTCTTGCAAGTTGTTTCACTTGAGTCTATATTCTAACATTAAACGTTTATACACAAAGTTCCGTATTCTTCTATCAATTCCTTCCTTTTCATATAACTATTTTAAACTAAAACTCCATAGACTCCATATCTTAGTATTTAAAATTGTTTTATTCAAATACTATGCGAATTTTCGGGACGAAATTGTATCTTCATCCCTTCTTCAAGCGAAAAATTAAAATAGTCTTTGGAATAAATGCAACAAAATAGTATTGAATATGAAACCAATTAAAAACACGTTGACGCAATAAATACAATTGTTGTTACAATGAAAGATCATGTAAGTTCGCTTCATTACTTAAAACAATTTTGAAAAATAAATATTTAACAACTAAATAAGAATTCCAATAAAAACGAAATATTAACACTTTTGATCAACAAATTCAATTGTTTTCACAATAATATATCCACATCATTTTAATCCATTACTTTAAACAAAATCTGGACTTTACTTGTTACATTATCATCAATAATTAAACACTTCAATAATTAAACTCTTCAATATTTACTATTTTTTTACATCTGTTTTTATAAAATCCTTTACCAACACAATAGTAGAAGGGTCTACTTTGGTACCCTCGTATCTATTAAAATTATTTCCTTTAGTACATTTTATTACACAGATTTCTAATATTTTTCGAATCCTTAAATCTGTTTCTTTATGTAATATCTTTACATTACTGTTCATTATATGCCCCTTTTTGAAACAATGTTCTGCTATATCTGAAACATTCAAATTTTTATTTTTCAAAGCATTTCCGTGCTCCGACATTCGTTCTGATAGTGTTGTTTTGGTCTCTCCTACATAAAAATTCCCACACGTTCTACAGTCAACCCTGTATACTATTCCCATTTCATATTGCCTATCACTACGATTTATTTTTTTACATAAATTTTGAAATATATTCTTATATCTGAAACCTACATCTATATTAAAAGATTTACAAATATTCTTCAAACCATACTATTCTCAGTAATATATGGAATAAAAACTTTTTCAAATTTTCCTACCTCTTTTATTTTGAAAGTTTTATAATCCTTAATTTGTTTCATTAATGAACCTTTCAGAGTAATCATTTTTCTTCAATATTTTAGTCATACCTTCAATTTTTTTCAAATAAGCATCTTCCTTACAAATAAAGAAACAAATAAAGGATTATAATACTATCAAAATAAAAGAGGTAGGAAAATTTAAAAATAAAGTTTTTATTCTTTTAATATAATAGATGTAGGTTTCAAATATAAGAATACAATTAAAAATTTGTTATGTAAAAAAATAAATTATACAGAACACGGAAATGCTTTGAAAAATAAAAATTTGGATGTTTCAGATATAGCAGAACATTGTTTAAAAAAGGGACATGCACTCAATCACCAAAAGTCATGGCACATCTGCCTAATAACATGTTGGGCTCCCTCTGGCCCGGATAACGGCGGCGACCAGTCGTGGAAGAGTCTACCAGTTCCCGGAACACATCGACAGGCACTGCAAGCCAGGCCGCCTCCACTGCACTCCATAATGATGCTGCATTTACCAGTTGTGTTGGTGACGACCTGACAGATCGTTCGATAATGTCCCACAAATGTTCAAAGGGATTGCAATTTGGAGAACGTGGAGGCCAAATCATTGTCGTGAAGTCGATAGCATGTTCCTCCAGCCACTGCCGTGTCACATGGGCCGTGTGTGGAGGCGCATTATCTTGCTTAAAGGTGCCGTCGCCCGCGGGGTAAAAACAGTTCAAGAACGGGTACACGTCCCCAAGCAGATCGACGTAAGATGCAGCACGCAAAGTGGATGTCAGATGCACTAATGGACCCATTGCATGCCACGAGAAAACACCCCAGACCAGTATGGAGCTTCCACCTGCCTGAGTGGTCCATGGCTTCATGTGGCCTGCGCCAGACACGGACACGACCATCGGCCCGATACAGCTGAAACCGTGACTCATCGGACCAGGCAACCCTTCGCCAGTCCTCAGAAGTCCAATGCCGATGTTGGTTGGCCCAGGCTAGGCGCTGCCGACGATGTGCAGCTGTCAAGAGTGGCACCCGTCACTCCTAAAGCCTACAACGCCCAAGGTTCGCCGAATTGTCGTCACGGACACAGTTGTGGGACGTCTCTGATTGTACCACATGATAATTTGTCCCGCTGTCGCCTTTCGATCAGCACTTGCAAGCCGGGTGACCCGGCGAACACCTCTGGCAGCAACGAGGAGTGGGCGGCGCGTCTGCTGTCCGACGAGGGTTGTAACCCCTCGTTGGGTGTACTCTCGATAGACCCTTGCAACAGTTATGCGGGGAAATTGCAGGGTGTTGGCTACATCTGATATTGAGGCACCCATTCGTCTGGCACCAACAATCATCCCCCGTTCAAATGCGGATAGCTCTCCGCGTGCTGCCATTTCTGCAGCTAGTTTTGCTTACAATGATTGTATGATATCAATGAGTCCTGTGCACCTGCATTCCGAGAATAGAAGCAGCGGGATCTGTCTCATTACGAACAGGGAACCTGATTGGAGGGGTGTACCATGACTTTTGGTGATTGAGTGTATAATGAATAGTAATGTAAAGATATTATATAAAAAAAAACAGATTTAAGGATTCGAAAAATATTAGAAAGCTATGTAATAAAATGAATTAAAGGAAATAATTTTAGTAGATACGAGGGTACCAAAGTAGACCCTTCTACTGTTGTGTTGGTAAGGGATTTAATAAAAATAGATGTGAAAATATAGTAAATATTGAAGTGTTTAATTATTGATGATAATGTAATAACTAATGTCCAGATTTTGTTTAAAGTAATGGATTAAAATGATGTGGATATATTATTGTGAAAACAATTGAATTTGTTGATCTAAAGTGTTAATAGTTCGTTTTTATTGGAATTCTTATTTAGTTGTTAAATATTTATTTTTCAAAATTGTTTTAAGTAATGAAGCGAACTTACATGATCTTTCGTTGTAACAACAATTGTCTTTATTGCTTCATCGTGTTTTTAATTGGTTTCATGTTCAATACTATTTTGTTGTATATATTCCAAAGAATATTTTAATTTTTCGCTTGAAGAAGGGATGACGATACAATTTCGTCCCGAAAATTTCGCATAGTATTTGAATAAAACAATTTTAAATACTAAGATATGGAGTTTATGGAGTTTTAGTTTAAAAATTAAACGTTTACTATTAACATTATTAATTATTAAAGTTTTCCAAAACGCGTAGATGAATGAGCGTAAAATTAAAAATAAATATTTCAATTAGTAAAAATTTACTTTTTAAATCAATAGTATATTTCTTAAAAATTAAAGTTCTTCGTGCTAGTACTGAAAACATTTTGTAAGTGGCTTTTACCTATGATTCCGAACAACATGTCAGATGTACTTGAATCTTCGAAGTCAATTTCAACAGTGAAATTTTATTCAAACACATTCCTTTTTATGCATCTGAGATGGGAATTTGAAAAATAATTATTATGAAAGTTAGACTAAACAAAGAGGACGCTGGCAAGAAATTAGCATTAGGTTAAATTAATAATGAAAAACAAGTTGCTTAATGCTTAGTTTACTCAATGGGACAAAAGGTGAAAATCTGAGAAGAAAGTAAGGATAAGATTGCAACAGTTAAACAGGTCATGGAATTAAATTATGGAATGTAAAACTAAACAGGAACCCAAAAACAAATATATCAAATCTCTTAAACTGATAGAGACACTGAGGTTCTATTTGTAAATTTATTTTCTTAGGAAAGTAAGGTTTCTCAAATCAGTCAGTGTGTGTACGTGTTCTGTTATCCTAATAACTTTGAACCACTGTACGAATCTTCTTGAAACTTAATATGCTCATTTAAGAACAAGGAAGTTAGTACTCGACGGATCCAACTAACGATGGTCAGGAAACCTGGAATAGGCTATCTTGGATTCCCGGTATCACAAAAAACAAATCAGTGAACTTTTGTCTTGTGCGTTTTGTTTTATTTCTCACAGAATTGTTCGCACGCACATTAAAAGTTTGTACTAAATAATAATGTATATTACTAAAATATTTTATTTCTCTGTTAGTCGGGCGGAATTGTTAATTTCCTATGAAAAGTAGAAATAAACGTTCGCGACGGGAATCGAACCTGCAACCTTCTCATTCAAAGTCAGGCGTCTTATCCATTAGGCCACGGAGACTACATTCATATCATTATTTCTTATCACTCCCTTTCTGTGTGTGTGGCCTAATGTGAGAAAAGCCAGAGAAAAAAGAAATTAACTCATTATTTTTAGCCTACTAGATTAAAATTTAAATTTCACTTTTAGCTATAACCGAATGGAATAGATTGTTCTTGAATTATCTCATACTTACCAGGGGGAGACAGGGGGATGGCCTAGTTATTATTATAAATAATTATAAATAAAAATATTAATTACTACAAATAAAATCATTAATTATAATTATAAATAAAAATATTAATGATTATTATAAATAAAAAAATAATAAATAAACTATTTTTAATATATAAATATAATATGTATGTAAAAATAAATTTTAGCATATATTCAGATATATTTATGTTACAATGTTATGAAGTAATAATTAAATATACACTACATTAATAAATTAAAAATAAGATATTTCTTATTTATTATAGTCGTAGTTACAAGTAAACTAGACGGGTACCGTCGCTTCGTTCCGGAACCCTTGCATATATAGCATTAAAAAAAACTTTATTTATTTAGCAAATTATGATTGAGATCGGAGAATATACGACTTCCCAGCCCATTGTGGCCTTCTCCGCTTAACTCAGGTGCATTGCGGGTTGGCACCACACACCTGGGTTTGTCGCCACACACTTCATGGTCAGTTTGCCAGATTATTCCCTATCCCGTGGGAATTTCGAAAAAATCCGGCCCTATTTCTTGTCGACATCATAAAGGGAACCTCTGTGCAAAATTTCAGCTTTCTAGATCCAAGGGTTTGGGGTGGGCGTTGATGAGTCAGTCAGTGTCTTTTTATATAGGTAGATTTTTATGAATTTTGTTTTATTGAACTCATTGATTAGTTCTTCATAGATTATATTTGGATCTGTTATTTTCTCTTTTTCAACTCTTATTATCCGAGATTCGTTCTTTTATTCTTTACATATTATTCCTGGTATTTCGATATCATGCTTATTTATGAAAATATGATCTAAATTTGTTTTCGTATTTCCATGAATTGTACAGTTGTTTCTTGTCGTTCCGTAAAGACAATTTTTGAAACCATTATTTCACAGAAGTTTTAGGTATGGGTCATTCCACGTCAAGTCATCCAGACCATGTCACCCACTACCTAGTTGAGAACTGAGATTTTGTGTAATGCTATTACACTTAATTTCATGAACTTTTGCCAATTTTTATTGCTTTATATACATTCTGTTGGTAATAATAGCAGAAAGTTTGATGCAATGTGGTACTTCAAAGCGAATTGTGAAAATTTCAAAATTGGCTACAGTTTTTAAATGGAAACAAGTAGGCTGACAATTTTTTCCCTGAATATGCTTTCTGACAAGTAGTTTACGAAAACATAAAATTTTGTTTTAATTGTTTTTTAATTTTTTTTGGGTTTTTTTTGGGTAATTTAAAAAAAATATTTGGACACTTGCTCCACTCTGAAAATTCTTGAAAAAATTAGAAAGTGATTTACAAATAGTAAAGTTTCATCATAAAAAAAAATCAGTTGAGAAATGAATGGTACTCTCAAAAAAAAATTCGTGAAAGAATTGGCCAAATAAAATTTTGTAGATTAATTTTGTTTGTTAAATTAAAAAATAAATTGGACACTTGCCCTCCCCTCTGAAAATAATTAGAAACTGATCTGCAAATAGTAAATTTGCATCACAAAAAAAATAAATTTTGAGAAATGAATGGTACTCACCAAAAAAATTCGTCGGAAATTTTGAGAACATTTCCATTCAGCCATTAACATTCCCACAATATTTCCTTAATAGAAATACTGTTAACTATTAGTGAGTCGCAGAATTCTGATAGTGGTGATTTGAACATTTAAAGTCATTCTATCTATTGATACCCTGTATCGAATTTATTTGAAAAAAAATATTTACATTTTTTTTTCTAAAAAAAAACTTATGATTACTCAATAAAAGGAGCATGAACATAAAAATATAAACATTCCTCTTTAATTTAAAAAAAAATCGAGGTTCTACTGCAAAAACTGTAGGAACTATTGCATTTTGAAATTATCAAGGAGCTCGTCCATGGAACATCTGAGTTCCTGGATCCATATAACTTCTTGAGACCATTACTGAAAAATTACTTAACCTGCAACATTTAAATTTTGGAAATGTTCATATATCTAGGTAAACTTCAATTATACAAAATTTCAAAGTTTTCTGTGAGGGTGGGTGACATTTCCTAAAATTTCTGGATGATTTGATATGGAATGACCCGTATTTCTGTAGGCTACTGCATTGTTTTTATTCATTTTGAAAAGATCTACATTTACGTCATCAATTAGTATAGTTGGACAGTTGTTTAATATATTTTTATTTTTTATGAATAGATTCTCTATTCATCAGTAAATTTACCTTTCTTTGTGTTTTGTTGGTTTATGTAGGGCTAAAATGTTAATATTTTGTGTTTGATAACACAAACACATTTTTGATAACGAAACATATTAGGTTTTATTATAAAACTTCATGATAAATAACGTGTTTTGTGAAAATTCTTGAATCATTTTCCAAAAGATTTCCTTGCTCCGACGTTTTAGTAATTTATAATTTAACATTTTGCTTACAGAATGACAGACAGAATAACCTTTTTTAATATACGTTTTTATAATATATAATAATAAAAGCCGGGTACCGTCGCTTCGCTCCGGAACCCTTGCATATATAGCATTCAAAAAGCAAACTTTATTTATTTAGCAAATTCATGTTGCGATCGTCGGAGAATATATAACTTCCCAGCCCGTTGTGGCTTCTCCAAATAACTCGGATGTATTGCGGGTCGGCGTCACACACCGAAAATTCACATTTTTGCATGTACCATGCAAACGCTGAAGCGTTTGTGAATAAGTGATACATCATTCGATAGAGCTTTCAAATACCAACATTTTCTCAATATAATGTTCTCTTCTATCTTTTATACTTTTCGTTTACATTGAGAAAAAGTTAAAATTTGACCCTTTAAAAGGCGCCATCTTGGAAACCAATAACTTTTTTCGAAAGATTTTTGTAGCATTTTGTTTGTCTTAAAAAGATCTACATTTTATGTATTTACATGACCAATCTAATCTCTTATAGTTTGGTCACAAAATTGGAAAAACGTAAAGTCTTATGACAGACAAAATAACGCTTTTATAATATAAGTGAATCACTAATCTTTAAATAAGAATGGCAAAATTTATTAACTTATCTACTTTACAAGACGCTTATTAAATCTTAATACTGTCGTGTTTGGGGATAAGATGACAAATAATTATTTTAGCAACATTATTTCAGTAATATTATATATTATATTTCGTTGTAACGATAAGCTTAGTGGAGACGAAATTTAGATTTTAGATAAGCGAAAAAAAAAAAACTTCAGACACATAAAACGAATAATTTTTTATTTCGTTTGCCAGCGCTGTATACATTATTTATCAGCTCGTAAACATTTCCTGAATTAAGGATAGCATTAAAAGGTCATTTACATTAAACTAACTCAGAAGATCTTTTGGTACTCTTAGGTCAACGTACTTTTAACATACGATTGTCAAAATATTCAAATCTAATGACAAAATCACAAATTCTCTGTTGATTACCGTGATCATTTTAAATAATTAACTCATTTTAAATGTGTGAGATTGTGAATAGCTTTTGAATGGATAGATGGATCTTTTTGAAACACAATATACGTACTGAATCTACAAAAGTAATTTCCCCTTTTTTAGATTTCTACAAAGAGCGTAGCTCATAGCAGGAGAAGCCTTATATCCCCAATGTATCTGTCCATTATAATGTCCAAAATTCATATCTCAGGAACGACATAGGCTAGAGACATGATCTATATCTCGTTAAAAGGACTTGCTAAGACTAGCTTATAGCCATTGAGAACTCATTTCTAGCTTGTGTGATTCTCAAGTTATAGCTCTACTCCACAATTTCATATTAATAAGTTTTATTAAAATCTGGTGTATTAAAAAAAAAGTCTTCATTTCTTCAGAATTCTTATATTCCCGTTTTGTCGGGGACAAGCATCATTAAAATATCATTAGTAACAATGACAACAATCGCAACAATTGCGTATTTCGCAACAATCACATTTATAATAATATTCTTTCTTATAAATGAACAGCCAAACACACAAATTTAAAATAAAACTTTACAACAATACGAAAATAAAATTACATACATTTCGACTTGCCTACTTACAAGTCTTTTTCAATGCAAAATTTTCATATTGTTTTAAAATTTTATTTTAAATTTGTGTGTTTGGCTGTTCATTTGCAACAAAGTTTCTCATCACACGTTAATATCACCAATAATATTCTGTCTTCATTTTTTATATTGCCTTCAACTAGAATTATTATTTAAATTAATTATATGAAGCCACTTTTCTCTTCCTGAAATAAAACTTATAATGATATGTGTATTTTTACTACAATGTGATCTTCCAATCTATGGAGAGCTTCTATTATACTTTTTCTGTGGGGTTTTGAAGTTGTAAGGTTTCTGAGCTATTAACATTCGCTCTGTATAGAAGCCATGGTGATCGCTACTGGGATTGCTGATTGATTTTATCAATTAATTAAACAATAGTATTAATTATTTCTTGGCGATGGCAGAGATAGATGTAGGATTCAATGCAAAGTTTTTTTTTTGTACTGATAACACTTTAAAGAAATCAAAACTCAAGAAACGTTGACTTAACAAATCCTTCATTCATTAAGACATTCACAAATTAGTCGAGTATAATTTAAATGTAGAATATTTAATTAAGTTCAAGAACAGTTCAAAGTCTTTGATCACCTTTAGGGTTATTTAATGTCTTCTATTTTCACTATTTACACTTAATACTTCGAAATGCTCATACTTTATAAGTTCACACTGAATTATATAATCAAGCGTCGGAATACTCACTAAATATAAAACACTCTTGAGGCGATGCACGACTATTCCTCTTCGTTGAGTTTAACATTGTCTTCTGTAACTTTTAATAAACTCCAGCACGTTTTATAATTGAATAAAAGTGACTTATTTTGATTCTTAGGCCGCGCGGTTGGCGATATCGGTACGACACTGGCCTCTCACCTCTGAGTCCCGGGTTCGGTTCTCATGTGGTTTCGTTAATGGTGGCGATCCGCGCTGGGCAGGTTTTCACGGGGTTCTCCCGTTTCCCCTGCATTTCTCCCACCATAAATTTATAAAGTATAAAATTTCTCTATAAATTCTCCACTTTCCTTATCTGAACACGATTCCTCAATATGGCGTCCATTCGAATAAAGAGTCCTAAAATCGTTGGCTAAAGTTCTGTTAAATTCTTGCAAAAGTAGATTATATTACTATTTCTTTCTTATTTATGATAAAAACGATAACATTAATATTCTAATCTCATGGTTCATTTTAACTTTATCTGTATAACATCTTATCTTATTTCGATGCTGAATCAAATCGTTCATGCATATTTATTTCTGGTTACACCTCTTAGCCTATTCACTTCTTCACTCCCGGACTTCATTCTACACAATTCCGATTCTTCTATACAACAACCAAAACCATCTATATCTTGCGATCATAGTTCTAAACAAAAGTGTGATTATCTGATGCCCAAAGGTTGCTCGCAAGCAAACTTATTATTATTATAGCACAGACATCATTATTTTCAATTCACTACTGCAAATTGTTATTCTTCTCCAATCTTGAAATCAACAATGATCCTACCTTGTTTTTCCTTAAATCACGCGAAAACATGAAGAAGGAGGAAATTCTGGATTGAAGATCAATAAGACAAAAAAGCAAGAACAGAGAAGCGACGATGTGTATATAACTAATATAAATATATTTTTCTGAATTTTCCCTCTATCTGTCAAGGTTCTCAAAGTTGCATTTTAAAAATAACGGTGTTACAGTTACGTTACTTTATACTGAAAATAACCGTGTTACATTCCGTAATAAAAAAAACCGTGTTACAGTTCCGTTACTTTATGTTACAAATAACCGATAGCCGCAGTACAGTTCCGTTACTTTGTGTTAAAAATAACCGAGTTACAGTTCTGTTACTTTATGTTAAAAATA
>JAFIDM010000005.1:26660302-26674568 GCA_023159025.1 Thereuonema tuberculata
AGTGTAAAGCGGTACACTAATCACTCGCAATCTACCCTGACATTGCCTGCGTTATGGCTTGCATTTATGGCGAGTGAAATAGTAAATGTAAAACGGGCTTTATGGTTCACGGATTGTCGTTAAGCCCAAGAATCCGTGTGTTATTGATACAGTCACGGGTGAATGTGGCTTCTTCACTGAAAAGCTATAAGGAAGCACATCCAAATTGGTTCGAATCCGTTCCCCAAATGTTACACTAGATTCATGATTACCAAGTAACAGGTATTGGACTTTATGCAGATGGTACGATTAAAGACCATCACAATATTTCAGTCCGTATCTCGAGATAGAAGCAGACTTAACCAATATAATTTTTTTGCTTAGAAAACAAATCGAATAGGCTTGCGAAGTTTGTCGGTATATACTAGAGCGAATATTCATTAAGTGTTAGGTGTGCAGCGCACACTCACGGAATTGAAATTTTTACCGATAATAATGCTTTTTCATTTGTTTGTGTTTAAATTGTTCCTCTAATTGCCTGCTGCTTCATGTGATTTCTAAAATAAAATGTAGAAATTTAACGTGTGTGAAATTAATGGTTTTAAAAAAAGGTCAGACACCACAATAATTAAAAAACATAAAAACACATTAAAATCTCGACCAGGTTTCGATCGGACCTGCCGATCTTTTTCAAGTGAAATTCCAACAAGATACTGTAAACGATAAATAGCGGTTGTAACTTAATGCTATCTAATACATGTAACGGAGATGTTTTTTGAAACCTTTTCTCCAGCAGAGAATGATCATATAACGAGCTAAAGATAACTTTTATGGTGTACCTAATTTGTAGAAAAGAAAACAAAGGCGTATTGATAAAACGAATCTAAATATATTCTGTTTTAACTTCTTTTACATGAGAATAATTAAGACTGTTTCACTTGTATGTTTCTACGTCTTTCTGAGTTACCCATTTAAAGCCTTCCTAGACATTCTTCTCAAATGTGATAACTGGAAAAGTTTGTATGTGTTAACTCTATGCTCACTTGGATTATTTCCTTAAATCTTTATCTTCGTAAACATTACTAATGTCTATCTTTCTGTACGTCTTGAAGAAATCAGATGACAACTATGTTCATGTTTCAATGTTCCCGTCCGTGTGATAAAGTAGCAAAGGTCACTTACTGTATTCCGAAGTTCTATCGTCCTACGTCTAAACGTCCTACGTTGAACGACTTTCAATACCTGGTTGACGTTGTCTTCAGATTCGTTGCCTTTCGAATCCCATCGTAGACGATCCTTGGAACTGGATTCATCCTTTTAACCTTTTTCACTTTGGTCGAACTTCAATCCGTTAAACCACACTTATTCCCAGAAACGAGGAATGTTTAACTTCGTGATTCCCTCATATCTTTCAGTTAATCGGACTTCTGAACGTTTCCATATCTGTCGTCATCTTCGCCATGTATTCGTTCTTCTTCCTTCGACATAACCAAACATTAGTCCTACTCAAAAAACAACTGCAACTGCACGCCCGATTGTTGTTCAACAATGGATACCCCTTCGTATCATGCGAGTCTTATCTTTACACGAACGCGATTGTTGCGTAGTCCAATTGTTTCATATTCCTTTCGGATTATTACTGAACATCTTTGACATATCTTGGAATTGCCCTTTGATTTGTAATAGATCAGAAAGTTCATGAGATAAGTTATTTCCCGAATACAAATCTACAGATACAAACCGCTTATCACAAAAAATGAACCAATGACAAACGAATACAAATATGTCCTCTGGTGTCATTTTCATATTACACATTCACTCCTGAGGAGATTCACCATTTCCGGTTCCCTGACATTCTTCTGCTCATGTTTACAGTTCCTGACACCAGAGGACGTTGGGGACAACATATTTGCATTCGTTTGTCATTGGTTCATTTTTTGTTAAAAACAGCTTGTATCTTGTTGGAATTTCACCTGAAAAAGATCGGCAGGTCCGATTTTTTAATTAATGTGCCTTTTTTAAAACTACACCCTCTAAAATAAAATGTTCATGAAAAGAAGTTTCGGAACACTTGTATCCCCTTCGAGTTAAGAGTCCAGGTATATGTGTCTCAGATAAGGACTTTTGAGTTCTGTAAACTGACATACAGATGGCGCAGCGGGTCAAATTCTTAGCCTTCCTGCCAAAGTACGTGGCAGGGTATGACTTGAGACAACAGCATCAATAAATGAGAGCCGAGTGGATAAGCAATAGGTAACATAAAATTTTCTCTCTGAGCATTACGTCACCACGGCAGAAGCTCAATTCTTCGTTTGTGATTAGTAGGCATACTGTTCATTTCTTCAATAAAAATTTTTAACTACTAATAGTTAAAAGTAAAAGAAATAAAGTTAACAAAATAAAGTTAAAATAACAAATTTAGCAGCAGTTAGGCACAATTAGAAAAAGAAAAAAAAAATCTTAAACAAAACTTACCAAAAAATTAATATATCAAAACATAAATGAATTATAAATTTCACTTCTGAAATTACAATTTTTTGGGTAAAAAATCCTGTTGATTTCTTTTCTATACTATTTATTTAGTATTTGCCGAAATTTTTTCTCCTTTAACTAAACGAAGAAAATACTTCTAAAGCTGATGGTTGGAAAAGTGATTTCTGGTTAGAGAAAAAATAAAATAATTTACATTAATGCTATTATTTAAAAAAAAAAAAAAAAAAAAAAAAAAAACTCTTGGTCGGGTTTTAACCTCCAATGGCATCCGAAAATGGAAAAAATGTAGCATTTCGGATTTATTTATTTTTTTTGGTTGGATAGCCATCGCTTTCTTTGTAAATCCTCCTCCTCCTCAACTTTTATTATTTTGGTTAAACGGCCAAGATCATCATAAGACCCCTTCCATTCCAAATTCCTAGGTAGGGCCTAGGTTTGAAAGGAACTTTTATATTTTCCTTAATTATGAATTATAGTTAAAAATTATATTAATTAGTCAATTAAATTCTATCATTAATTGCAGTGGATCAATTAAAAACAAGATAGGGTTAGCGATTAGTAAACCAATCACAATGCTTCGCAATGCCTTATGATACGTTTCAGAAAATATAATTAATATTGCCTTATTTTCATTATAAATGGGATTGTTGGGAATGCAAAAAGGGCGCAATTGTTGCGATTATTGTGGTTGTTGTAGAGCTGTATTATATATGTAATTGTTGCGTATGCAAAAGACGCAGTTGTTGATTGTTTCTAATGATATTTTAATGATACTTGTCCACAGACAGACAAAACGGGAATATTAGTCTTCTGATACTTTTATCAGAAGACTAAAAACAGAAGAAAAAAAAAACCGCTGCTGCGTTGTGTACTTAAAACTTTTAAAAAGTCGATAAAATGTAAAACCGAAATTGAAATCAACGAATGAATTTTGCTTAGAAATAACCCCCCTCCCCCTCAGGCTAGCAAATCCAAGAGAAATGTGCACGTGACACCACTGCGTCTATATACGTATACATACCTAATACAAACTGTAGATATATATACATTCATATCTACGGTGACCAGATTTTTCCGACGTCATTACAGGAGCCCAATCCTCGCCGAATAAGAAAGGCAAGACCTTGTTAGTGGAAGGTCTTCGGTTAAGAGGAGGCGCGGATTGGGCTAATGAGTCCGAAGCAGGACGAAACGGCCGTTCCCAATTCCTTCCCGTAATCTAAAATCAGAAAGGCAATTTCTTCTTTTGTTCAGGTGATGTTTTCTTTTTCTTATTCACATATTCCCCAGCACGTTAAATTTCTTTATTACTATGTTTTCTTTTTGAACCTTCTGTTTTTTTATTTCCAATCAGCCTACTCATATGTAGGAGAAGGTTTGTGCTAGCGTCGAGAGACGCAGCAATTTGTTTTCTTGCTTTTTGTTGTTTGTGGAGTCACTGACAGATTGACGGTGGCTTCCACTAACAAGGTCTTGCCTTTCTGATTCGATTAAGGGAAGGCGAGGATTAGGCTGATGAGTCCGTAGCAGGACGAAACGGCCGTTCCCAATTCCTTCCCGTAATCTAAAATCAGAAAGGCAATTTCTTCTTTTGTTCAGGTGCTGTTTTCTTTTTCTTATTTAAATACAACCTATTTCACGTAATTAATGGACGATCCCCAAAGAGTCAGAAATAAAAAAAAACCACCAAGATATTAGCAACATTGTTTATATTATCTTGAGAAATTATTTATAAAATACAAAAGAACTGACTAGAAACAGATACAATGAAAAGATCTCCTCAAAAACTGCTACGTTCCTCTATTGATGTTCCATCTTCTTTGCAAACTCCAATTTCTTCAAAATCTTCAGACTATTTTCCAGCTTTTTTACTAATTACTAAACGATTTACAATTCTTTTAATGTATTTTTTTTTTTCGGTTTTATTATTTCAATGCTCTTACATTCGCGCTTCTTTTGATGGCGTTCGATAATTTGAACTTAGAAAAAGGAAATCGTGATTTTTAACTAAAACATGCAATTACAACAGTTTAATTAAATTTCTCATTAAAATAAAAACGAACAAGGAAAAAAAAAACAACCAAAAAACAGCTTTGTAAATATTTTTCGAAAAATTTGTTGATAAAACTAAGATATTGTAAGATAGTACTAAAAATAAATAAATAAAAATCCTAAAAAGTTTCTTTCTTATCGTAAAGACGAAATGTCTATTTAAGTACGGAACAACAAATATTATTTCTCTTCTGGATACTATGATACAATATTTTAACTTTTCAAAAACAAAAACCGTTAAAGTATAATGGTCTGACCGTATTTTGGGAACTTTATCTGCATTCCTTGGGACCTCATAGGCCCTTTCTCTTTTTGATCAGATACAAATGAATTAAAAGATATTTTACGTATAAATCCGCTTATTAAATGAAGAGGAATAACGGCCGTGGACGCGAGAAGGGAGTAAAAATCTTACAATTTGTAGAACTAAGCGGGATGTCTTTTAAATTTCAGCAAAACTCCGAATTTCAGACACTGTTTCATACTAAATATTGAAATGATGACGTTGTACCAGCTTTGGGAGATATTTAACCAGCAAATTTGTAACGAGAAGTTGCTGCTTGCTGCTCTTAACTGATTCTTTAATTGAAGCTTGAAAAACAGAACTTCACAATGACCTACCCAACCCTCTTCTTATCATTCTGTCTCTTTAGAAACCCTTCTAGAAAATTCCAAGGCGTCTTGAGAGACTCAGACCCTCTCGGACAACCAGATGGCCACTTTGCAGCCCACCATGATGGTCTCGGTGAGGACTCCGTAAAAGGGAGCTCGCTCGGCGTCGTGCTGCAGACCAGTGTCGTGGTGTTCCATCTCGTCGTCGCGGAACCGGCGAATCACCTGAATGAGCTCTTGGTTCTCCTTCTCGCCGTCCGCCATCAGCTCGCGCAGCTGCTGGTCGTAGTGCTCGGTAATGGACTTTTCGACGGCCACAGTGCACGCCATAGCTCCCTCTTTCCCCAGCAGAGCGGTACCTAAGCAGAGATAGAAAGAAACAGGTCAGTGACGTCTACAAAAGTAAACAACAATAGGAAATTCGCTATAACAGTGTTTCCCAACCTTTTTTGTGCTACGCCCCACCTAAGACTTTCTAAAATTTGTATGTCCCCTATTACTATTATTTATTTGCCCTCCCCCCTCCCTAATAATAGATTAATAATAATAATAATAATACTGCCAATCTACTTCTATTTTTAGTATCAGAGCGAAGGCCAATGGTCTTAATTTGTATATTGGTACATGTTCTGAGGAACTTTACGGGATTTTTTTAAACATTTTTTTTTTTAACTATCAAAAATTAATTGTAAAATAAAAAATTAGTATCATGAAGTGTATATATTTGTTACTTACATTAATTAATATAATTCATATACAATTACGATTTTTCATAATTTAAATAAATAAGAAACAGTATAAACATAACAGTTCGTAAACAGCAAATTAGTTTTATAGATCGTTACGGTTAAAATGTAACATAGTTATTATACAGGGTGATTCACGAAGGTATGCAAAAACTTCGGGAGCTCATTCTACATGTAAAAATAAAGAAAAAAAAAGTTATATAAACATAGATCCGGAAATGTTTCGGTATCGAGTTACGGCTAGCGAAAGATTTCACCCCTAATTTACTACCCTGGGTGAAATGAAGACTTGTTGGAAGTCTGGGAAGGTAAACTAAGGGCGAAATCAGTGGTTTCGTATGGTTGTTGACCTGAATAATCGAAAGAAACATGTCGCAGAACTGTTTCTCCCTGTGTTTGTAAGCGTATCCCATGTGGAACCTAAAAAAGAGGAATCGCGAAATAATCGTTTTTCGGTTTGACATACAATAACGTTGGTAAAGTAGGTTAGACACACAAAAGTTTATAACAAAATCTGTAGAACATTTATTTCTGAACAAAACGGTGCAAATACAGTATACAGAAAGTTAATAGATGTTCGATTATTAGCATTTACATCCGGGAGACAATGCCCTTCGCTTGGAGTGCTGCAATTGGTTAAACACTCATCGTCAACTCTTACAAGTACAGTACATTTTATTTACCGATAAGTCACAGTTCACTCGTGATTGTATTAACAATTTACGAAATCAACATACATGGGCAGAGGTGAACCCTCATGCAACAGTGGAACGCAACTTTCAACAGCGCTTTAGTATTAATGTATGGTGTGTTATTATTCATGATCAGCTGATTGGACCGTTTATTTTCCAAGAGGACTTAACAGGTTTAGTGTACTTACAGTTTCGCAAGAAGAATTACCGACATTGCTTGAAGATGTTTCTCGTGCAACGCGACGCCGGATGTACTTCCAACACGATGGCGCAACGCCACATTTTTCAAATAATGTTTCCACCTATTTAAATCACCAATTCCCAAATAAAGGGATCGGTCGTAGAGGTCCTGTACGCTGGCCACCCAGGTCACCAGATCATACGCCGATGGGTTTTTGCGTATGAGAATGGATGAAGGAAAAAGTTTTATGCGGTCAAAGTAAACTCCCGTGAGACGCTACTTGCCCGTATTAATAAAGCATTTACGCAGTTAAAGGACAGCCCTGCTGAACTACGAAAAGCTATAAGAGCAATCGTTAAACGTCATAAAAATACATTGAGGTTGATGGAAACATTTTGAGAATTTACTGTAATTTTATTGATTAGGTGAAAAGTAATGTTTTTCAGTTCAATTTACTTTGCACTGTTCTCCATAACAGTTCATTTAATCGAACATATATTAACTTTCTGTATACTGTATTTGCACCGTTTTGTTTAGAAATAAATGTTCTACAAATTTTGTTGAACACCTTTGTGTGTCTAACCTACTTTACCAACGTTATTGTACGTCAAACGGAAAAACGGTTGTTTCACGATCCCTCTTTTGTAGGTTCCACGTGGGATACGCTTACAAACACAGGGAGATACAGTTCTGCGACATGTTTCATTCGTTTATTCAGGTCAATAGCCCCATGAACCACTGATTTCGCCCCTTAATTTAGCTTCACAGACTTCAAACAAGTCTTCATTTTACCCAGGGTAGTAAATTATGGGCGAAATCTTTCGCTAGCCGTAACTCGATACCGAAGCATTTCCGGACAGTTATATATGTTACTTTTTTTCCTTTACTTTTACATGTAGAATGAGCTCCCGAAGTTTCTGCATATCTTCGTGAGTATATAAGAAAAATAGATATATAATGTCGTATCTTTTATCAACAATTCCTCTATGTTTTAAACAAGAAATGAAACCTGTGCATTTGCACTGAAAATGAAAAAACGACACTGACACCTCAAATAGTTTCATTAGAATTTTGGGATTGCCCCCCCCCCCCTAACAAAGTAATTGCCCCTCTGTGGGCGTGGGCTCCATGTTGGGAAACACTGCGCTATAACCATTATAGCAACAAAACCTTAGACCGCCATCTGATAGGCTCAAAAAGGTATTAAATATAAGTTCAAAACACTACAAGGACTAAAGAGGCGAGTTATAACGTACATGGAGGCAACATGAAAAAATAATTTCATTTGTAATGTAGGGTCCCACTCCCGGGAGAAGGATCCATAGCCTTCTGAGCTTGTCATCGAGGGTAAATCTGGCTGATTACTTCTAACCCGAAACAGCTGTCCCACATTCCCGTCGATGATAGCTCAAGGAGTGTAAACGAACTAGAGTGCATTGTCCATACTCCTCCTTTTTTTGATGTTAAGTCCATGCCTCAAAATAAAACTTGCTTGAAAAACCTTCTTTTGTATAAGCGCTACTATTTTGCCACGCTGCGCCGTTTTAATGTTTGTTTGTTAGCGCCGTGGCCTGTATTTTTAGTAGGCCTTGGAAGGCACAGACACAAATTAACGGAAGGCAGAACTTCCTTTTTTTCGCCCCTTTAAATACTAAAAAAAAAAGAAAAAGAAAATCATAGCTAACTTTGAAAAAAATGAATACCTTTCGACCATTCACAGAATATATACTTGCGAACATTATCTAATATTTAGGTATTAATTCACATAGAAATAAAGATTACTTTATAATACTTTTTTTTTTAAATTTAAAAACACCTTATTAAAAAAATACTTATAGTTAAAACTATAAAAAAAAATTCATAAATTAAAATATAACAATAATTAGCATTATATAAAAAGCGTAAAACGAGCAGTTGCTTTAAACATTAACCGAATAACGCAATCTACCAGTATGCTTTGACTGCCACGTCCGGACACCTAGTGGCAGAAATAAGAATTACAACTTCAAATAGTTATATAACAGGGTATCAATAACGTCGACTGCGGTCTGCCGGTCGATTGCTTAATGATTTTTGGTCGATAGCTAATAGTTTTTCTTACAATTTTGAAAGGCGCATATATAGGCAAGTCCAACATGCAGCGACGTCGCACCCAAATGCAATCATTTCTATTAACATGTAATTTCGGTCTAAAAGTATCCGCAAGGAGGCGAAATTGACCGAACTCTCATCGTTTCGAAAAACGCCGTTTGCATGTGTGTGCTTGATCTTCAGAGCCAATTTGCAAGAGTGTCTCAACTATGTACTATTGTCGGAAAACAGTTGTGACATAAGCACAGTAAACTCTGTTTTGCGAGTTACGCCATGAATAACACTAAACAGATGAATACGTATCACCATCACGAAGAATGGGAGCACGATTATTTCTTTTCATAAACAAAACAAATCTTACCAATGCGTGAGACCTAAATTATTTACCAAGTGACGTTCTAGAACAGCTGTTTCACGCTCTTTGGCGATCAACAGCCAGGAGCAGTGAAACACCTGTTCCAGGATGTCACTTGGTAAACAATTTGGTCTCACCCATTGTTATTTATTAATAATTCAATGCGAAGATTGAATTTTTTAAACCTAAATAATTCATTGAGGCTGGCACATGAATTTTCTCACAAATTTTCATTAGTGAGTTTTCATTGTATAATTTTTCCTTTGAGGCAACACCGCGCTTTCGACGAAAAACAAATCTTGTTGTTTGATATGTAAAAATAGTGTTTCATTACCGAAGAAAGGAAATGCGCAACGACATTTCAAAACAGTGCACAGTAATTATTATTTTAACTATCAACGTAACAATGATTTACGAAAACTAAAATACTGAAGACAAGTCTATCATCCCAACAGTTATTTTTTACTAAACAACATCATATGAAAGGCAGCTTCAGTTGCGTCTTAACGAATATGCCATGTTCTTGCTAAAAATAAGAGATCTTTCAGTGACAAATAAATAATCATTTAAAAAGAACTCTTTGTTTTGTGACTTTCAGGATAAGTCAGATGTAGTTTCTACCATCAACGAAATGTAGTTATCAAGCAATGTACAGCTGCAAAATGAAATACGTTCAGATTTAAAAGAACAATTATTACAGGATGTTAAGGACTGTCAGGCTTCTTCACTTCAGTTGGACTGTCAGTTCACTTCACTTCATCTACTGACGTACTTGACGTATCTCAAATGATTGAATTTTTCGTATGATCAGTTCTGTAAACGCTTTCAAACAGAAACTAAATCTGATTGTATCCTAGCTTGAAAGTAAAAATTTATCTAATTTTCCGAACATAATGGCTCAATTGAATAGTTCTGCTTCCACTAATTTCAACGGAAAAAATATATCGAAGAAATTAGGAAGGTCATTGCAGAATTTGGAAACTACTTCCAAGATTAAAACAAAACAAAATAAAAAAAAAAATAAAAAAGTTTTATTCATGAGTTTTCCGTTTGATACCAGGATAAAAGCAAAAATAATTATAGAAAACTTTTCAACTGTTTCTGGGTAGGAATATTCTTACACTTGAAGCAGAAATTTCAAAATGACATTTATTACCAAAGCAAAGGCTTCCGTAGACATATTTTAGAAATGCTTTGAGAACTTAAATATTCCAATTTGAGAAAATGTCCTGAGCATTTGTACGCCAGTATTGTTTCGCCGTATTTGTGCGAATCGACATTTTTTTTCGCTAATGAACATTAAAAAATCAAGATACCGAACTACTTTACCAGACTTGGAATCATGCTTAAGAAATGGTCTGAATTATTGCACCCAAAAACACATAAAAATTGCAACAGTGTAGAATAAAAAATATGTGCTTTTATATGTGTTATTTTAGTTAAGTAAATAAAATAAAATAAAATAAAGTAATATTTAATGCAATAGTAATAATGTATGTATCTTTTCGTTTTCTTATTAACAAACGGTATCACTAGTAGGAAAGTTTAAAAATATAAAGTTTTGTTGCTTTTGAATGTTCTTTATTTTTTTATTTTTTTTGCTGTTACATATTGTAATGATATGAATTTTATTTCTTTTATTTAAACTTGAAATTCAAAACGTATTTCAATTTAAGTAATAATTGAAAGTAATAATTAAAAGTTTCGAAATCTATCAAAACCGGTGAAATATTGTGCTGTTAAACATAATATGCTATTTAAACATTCACTTACTATCTTCTTATAGAAAAATTCGCTTTTTATCAATTTTTGAAAGAGTAGATCGCGGACGGACCAAGTAGATCTTATGTAAAAATTAGTTGACATCCTTGGTATGCAAGTTGTCAATTTTTTTTTGTAAAGTCTATATAAATTTAAAATACTTTTAACGTGTGCGATTATAACTCAAATAAAAAGCAATAAGAAATAGCATATAAAAATTTTTTAAGAAGAGATTTATAAAACCATTAAAAAAATACTTAGGAGCCATTCAAGTTCCTCTGCGGAACTCCTCTTCAACACCTCTTCTAGGTGAGAATCTCTTTTAAAAAAAAATTGTATGCTGTTTCTTATTATGTTTTATTATATATAAATTTAATTCTTTTTGAGCCGAAGTTATCAAAGTGGGTAAATGCTATAGCAACGGAAAAGCAGATCGTATTTTCTGACTCTAGACTGGCTCATTAATTGGCTCACTTGAGTAACTTAGGATAATGACCAAGAAACGACCAATTTGGTCCTAAAGCCTGTATTACATTTACCATTTCACTCGCCATAACCTGGACATTTCACTCGCCATCACCTGGACATCAGACATGTCCCGGAGATGTCCAGCGATAGAGCTTGGGCTATTTTCGAAGAAATGTCTCGACATCAAATGGCTGGACATCGCCACTAGCGCTCCTGGTGACGAATTGTAGAACTTGGAAGTCCAATCGATTTGTATCTATTTATTCGAAATTACCGATTACAAAAATGATTTTCACGATCGGAGGGCATCTTTTCCTTATGTTTTCGTGGATGCTTTCATAAAATGTTACATTATTAATCAAAATCATTTCAGAATTTCGGCTTGAAAATTCGAATCGACAGCGACCGACATCTCGAAAAGATATCGCCATTTATCGAGATTTAACGAGACTGAGCTATTTATCGAAACTGATTTATCGAAACTGAAAACAAAGAAACACAAAACGATGAAAAAAAACATGAATATTTCCTATTTTAATTAATTAAAGACATTCTTTCACCTATCCGATGCATTGACTAAATAGTTTTTATATAAATCACTGCTATTTTTTTCGTAAATAAAACGTAGGCATGATGACAATTGCGAAGTGTAAATGTTCCGTTTGATGGAAGGCGTTATGGTAAGTGTAAAGCAGTGCACTAATCACTCACAATCTACCTTGACATGACCTCCGTTATGGCTTGCATTTATGGCGAGTAAAATAGTAAATGTAAAACGGCCTTAACAATTAGAAAAACACCTGGAATCGGAAAATATAGTATACTTGAGTCACAAGTGAGAAATGCCATGATTACTTTTGCTTTTCTATCTTTATTTTTTAATGTGATTTTTTTTTTTAATTTTCGAGATTCAACAGATCGCTCCGCTTCAATTTTTCAGACTGAATTCTGTTGATTCTGATAAATAATATAGCGTTTTCTGGAAGCATCCATGAAAACACAAGGAAAAGATGACCTCGGTTCGTACATATAATCTTCGTAATCGGTAATATACAAATTGATTTCACTTCAATTTCTAGAATTCGCCACCAGAGCACTAGTGTCGGATGGCTCCTTAGAGATGACATGCCATCTCTTTGAAATTAGAATACGTTCTAAATTAGAGCAAGAGGGGCAATGAATGTGCTTTCCATCCCACCGTGGCCAGCCGATGGCGCGCAGATTGCCTGTTGAAATGGTTCATATAACAGAGTGTCTACAAAATCTGAATAAAAAAATTCCCTGATTTTTCCCTGATTTCATGAACAATTTCTTTTAAAATTCCCTGATCTGTTC
The DNA here is from genome assembly GCA_023159025.1 of Thereuonema tuberculata. Taxonomy (NCBI): domain Eukaryota; kingdom Metazoa; phylum Arthropoda; class Chilopoda; order Scutigeromorpha; family Scutigeridae; genus Thereuonema; species Thereuonema tuberculata. Next base: position 26,673,068 of record JAFIDM010000005.1, read on the forward strand.
AACCAAAAAAAAAAAAAAACGATCTGTTCAACCAAAAAATTCCCTGATTTTAAGTAATAATTGCAAAATTCCCTGATAAATCCCTGATTTTTTCCAGAATAACAAAATTCCCTGATTTCCCTGATTCTGTAGACACCCTGTATAACCATTCAGTAGGCAATCTGTACGCCATCGGGAGATGGTCAAGACACTGCCTCGGTTGCTGTAATACGAATAGGTTCAAATTTCAAAAGCCCCGCGAACACCATGCAATTTTTCAGCAAATTAGTCGTCCAATTTTGACGTCACGAGTTGATATAAACTTTTGTCAAACCCCGAACACCATGCAAATGAAGTCGGCCGTGATAGAAGGAATCCCATAATGCAATGCGTTTCCCAAACCCGATGTTGAAAATCCGAAAAAAATCGAGGTTTTGAAACCTCTCGGATAAATTCTGCCGCATACAATTTCTGCATTTCAGTATCAACTTTATTTATGCATGAAAGAAACTCGCAATACTCTTGATATTCATTGAGTACGAGCATGTCTTAAAATCGAATCGAATCGAATCATTTTGGACGCCATTTCTTCCATTGATGTCACGTCACGAGTGACGTGTTCCAACGCTGCCCTTTGATTGGGTAATTCCCAGCGACTTCGATGCAATTTTTCGAGTTGCAGGTGTAGAAACAACTCGAGTCGGATAACAAAAGTTGCAGTCAAGTTGCATATAAACGGGCTCAAAACTGTCTATATCAACTCGTGACGTCAAAATCGGACGACTAAGTTGCTGAAAAATTGCATGGTGTTCGCGGGGCTAAAGGAGATAGCCATCCATCTGTTGTAGCAATATGATACCAGCGCACCTGGAGTCGAATTGTAGAACTTGTAGTCCAATCGCATTTGTATCTGTTTCATCTAAATTACTCACTACAAAATTGATTGTCACGAACAGAACTAAACCTTTCCTCATGTCGGGGATGCATCCAGAAAAATATACATAATTAATCAAAATCACAGCAGAATTCCGTCCTGAAAAGCGGGAGGCCAACTGAATTCTCGAAAACATACCTTCGCTGGTCGAGATTTAACGAGAAATACCGAAACTGAAACCAAAGCAATACAAAAAGATAAAAATGAAATACTTATTTCCTGTTTTAATTAATTAAAAACATTCTCTCGTCTATTCGATGCACTGAATAAATGATTTTTTATTTTAATCTATGTGTATTTCGTAAGTAAAACGTAGATATGACAGCAACTGATAAGTGTAAATCTTCCGTCTGATGGAAGTCGATATGGGACGTGTAAGACAAAGAGTTTTAAAGCTTTTTAATCGCTGGCAATCTACCCTTACATCGCCTACTGAAATGGCTTTAAGAAATCAGGGGAAAGCAAAGTGAACTGAATATTTTATTAGTGAATTTTTATTTTCCGATTGAAACGCATGGCGAGCCAATGTCAGGCTTATTAATTTTTGAATATTAATCCACCTGTCAAAGCCATTCAACCCGTCTGAGG
>JAFIDM010000005.1:26681442-26720039 GCA_023159025.1 Thereuonema tuberculata
TACTTCCCTATGGAAAGAAATGCCATTATTCAGGGCTTCCTTTTAGAATAGAAGATTCTACTCAACCTTGATTTTTCCTTTGAGCATGGGAATCTTTTTTTTTTGTTTTATCTAAATGAACTTCGATATGTGTTTGTATTACTATACATTGAAAAATTGCTGATGGAACAGAAGCAATTGAATGGCTTTAGAATTTAAATATAATGAAAGCGCCGGGCCGCCATAATTTAAATTTTCCGCTCAAAGAATAGCACACTGCACATGCGTGATTCTGAAACGCTGCAACAGCGAGACTAAGGCGAGACTTAAATTACAGTGTAATCCCGTTATTTGCACTTGACAGTATGAGACTGTTAAAAAAGCAGTGATTGCCTGTTATAAAAACGGTAATTTTTTTACAGTGTATTTTAACTATCCATCACACTAAATTTTAAAGGATTTTAAAGATCAGTCTAGCCGTTTAACGAGAGCTTTTCCGGGGATCGTTTTTTGGAGGATGGGAGGGCTAAAGACCAAAATAAGTATGCCTATATTTTAAGCTGGACCGTAAATATGCCACATACCACATTTTACCGAAATCTGTCCAGCCGTTTTAGCGTAACAGACATACAAGCAGATAAAACAGAAATGGACATACAGAAGTAAGACAAGCAGGCATAGTCAATAATTCTTATCCATGTAATAAAAAGATATTTTCTTTTACTGCATTGATTCAATCTTATAATAAAAATGATTTCATTATAAACACAAGAAGTTCCTGAAGAAGTTAAAAGTCTATTTTCTTTATAATATCTTTGCTGGAAATCTATTTAATAAAATCTTTCATTTCTCTGTCTGTGCGTCTGTCCGGCGCAATTTTCTGTGAGAATGGAAAATAGAAATAATTTTTACAATGAAACATCCGCGATAGGAATCGAACCTGCAACCTTCTGATTCGAAGTCAGATGCCTTATCCACTAGGCCATAGGGCTAGCAACTTCCTTCATATTGTTTTTTGACTTATATCTCCTTTCCCTTCCCCCATCAATAAGGAATGTTTTCAACCTTTTTTTTTGAATTTCAAGATTGTTTATTTATTTCCCATCCGTCAGTTTATTTGTAATTCGAAACTGACAATTAAAACTATAATTGCCGAAACGTTGCAATATTTTAAATATTCTTACTTAACCAAATTCTATGAGATATTGAAAAATAAGTGAGTGTACACGGCAGATGTTGGAGTAAAGAAAACAGAGTCAAGAAAGAAAGAAGCCTCTTTTTTTGAGGTGGAATACCGAAAAAAATCACTATTTGTAATTCAAAAATCATCAATATTTGTAACTCATACGTCACTGAAAAGTGACAATTACAATTAAAATGAGAGTCTAAAAAGAAAGTAGCAATACTTCTATTAGGTAGAATACTGAAAAATCACTATTTGTAACTCAGAAACCATCAATATTTGGAACACAAAAGCCACTGAAAAGTGACAATTAGAATAAAAAAGAGACTCAAAAAAGAAAGAAGCAGTATTTCTATTAGGTAGAATACTGAACACTATTGTAACTCAGAAACCACTGAAAACTATCAATTGGAATAAAAAAAGAGAGTCAAGAGAGAAAGAAGCACTATTTCTATTAGGTAGAATACTGAAAAATCACTATTTGTAACTCAAAAACCATAACTATTTCTAACTCGAAAATCACTGAAAAGTATCAATAGGAATAAAATAAAAAAAGACAGTCAAGAAAGAAAGATGCACTATTTCTATTAGGTAGAATACTGCTCAGAAGTTAGACATCTTAGCCGTTAGACCACGAGGCCTACATTCTAATCTCTATAAAAAAATAAAAATATATCATAGATATATGAATTACACGCTGGTTCTAAAAGCAGTCGTAGATTGAGAGAATATAGACATCAAAAATTAAATTTAAAAAAAAAATTAAAAAATTTTAGTTTTAGTTTCCTTGATGTAATTTGTGTGTGTGTGTGTGTGTTTTTTTTTTAATAAATAAAAAGTTGTTTTCCGTTACATAAGCGAGGCTTCCGGAGCGAAGCGACGGGTAGCCGACTAGTTGATAAAAAACTAATTAGAATTAATTCGAATCGCCTGAAATAAAGAACGCGCAAAATTCAAAATGGATTACGATAAGTAAATTACACGTCCGTAGAAATTCAGAGTTGTAACTGTTTCGTGTCGAAAATGCTTTTCTAGGATAATTTCTCGCACTTCACCCAAAGTGCAAATTTACCCATAGGGGTCTAGAAGAAAAAAAAAATGTTCAATTACAATAAAGAAAAATCGTATCTGGTCCATAAAGGGGCATATGAATATTCAAGACGACCCATTCAGTGATTCAAAATATCGCGGGTTACGGTAAAAAGCAAACCAGAAATACAGTCAAACTTGGATAATTCGAAGCTGAAGAGACCTGAGAAAAAGTTCGAAATATCCAAAAATTCGAATTACGTATATTTTCTCAAACAGAAGAGATAAATAAAAAAGATTAACTCCACGATCAAAGATACACACAAACTTTATCTAAGAATACTGCTACTTTTTTATTTTTTTCATTAAATCAAACATTTTTTACTAGCTTAATTATTCATCACTTTCAAAAAAAAAAGGCAGATATTTTTAATTGCTTCATTGAATGCAATCTTTGAGTCGTAGCATTTGATTCCAATCGATCAATTAACACAAAAAATACATTCCAACCCTCGCTTTTGTTTTCCTCAGAAAGTCCGTTAAAATAAATAATGTATCTTAGCTGAGAAAAGTCTCAGGAACAATTTTTACCGTAATATTTTAAAGACAATCGTACGAAAAATTCGAATTATCCACGATTTTTAACATTATTTTAATACAGAATTCTAGGGACCGAGCAAAAAATTCGAATTATCCAGAATTTCGAATTATCCAAGTTTGACTGAAAAATTATTTTGCTATTAGATAAAAGGCAGATCCGGGTTCTTATAACGGCACTTTTACACAAGAACTTAATAGAAATTGAAAATCCACTGGAGGAAGGCGGGTTGCCGGAAATGTTTTTCTCAAATTTCGATAGTTTTCAAACTACTACTTCTTATTTCCTAAGGTCTCAGTTTTTTTGTAAATTAAGTTCTTTTTTTATCCCCCTTCTTTTTGCGGATATCCGAAACTTACACAACTTAAGTAATGAGGCTTTAATTTCTTTATTTTTTATCAGAAAATAGAAAGTTTATGCTATTTGTCATTAAACAGGTGATATAATTTTAAACGAAGATTTTTTTTTTTTTTTTTACCATTTGTGAGGTATTTAAGATTTAAAATGAAAGAAAGAAAAAAAAGAAAGAAATTTTAAGGAAATTAAGCTTTAAATTCTTTTAGGGTTTCTTGATTAACAATACGTAATGTAAAGAGACTCACACATAGAAACTAAAGTATTTTATTTTTGTTTTCCGCATTATAGCACAGAATATTAGGTTTGGTTTGACGAAATAGAAAAAAAAAAAGTTTATAATTTAATTTTAGTCGAAATATGCATGCATGCATGCTAGTGGGTTTTTGATCATGATAACTTAAAAATTACATATCCTAGAAACCTGAAATTGTAGAGATAATGTAGGACCTACTGATTTCGGTAAAAATCGGGCCAATTGATAAGGAGTTAAGCGGCCCAAAAAAAAAAAAAAGACAATGTAACTCAGAAAACACGTGTTTTGAGTGAAAAGTAAGTTTTTGTTTTTTAACAACATTTTATGCGCCCTTACATTTCGTGTATTCGAAGTTGGCACGTCAACTACATAATTTTTAACTTTCAATTTCTGATAGTTACTTGAAAAAGGAGATTTCTTTAACGACGGTATATGGGCCCTTATAGTGTAGATTTTCTGAAGTTGGCCCGCCAACTACATTTCTTTTTTTTTTCCTTAAAACTTTCAATCTCCCGTTGAAAATGAGAGACTTGGTTGATGTAATCGACGTCCTTATACACGCTTAAAATCTCTGCACCTCCTCTTTCCCATTTCCTCTTGGCTTCTCGAATATTCCGCTGTCTTCCTAATGGTAACGTGCAACCTCCACTCGGACGATTTATGCGGACGATACGTTACCGAACTTCCTGCAAAATTTACCCCAGCTTCCAGTTAAAAGCGGAAAGGAAAACCGGACGGGGGTGAATAATGCCAGGTAATAGGACTGTGCGTAAATAAATAGGCCCGGGGTTGGGGTCTAGAGAAAGAAGGAAAAAAAAAATAAATTCACCCCCAGGGAACAACAGGTAAATGCCTACAAGAAATAGTAGATGGTCATTAATAAAGATAGCGTAATTCATGTCGGCTACAATTTAAGGGCACCAGGGCTGCTGTGCTTTTTTTTTTTTTTTCTACTAAGAAAATTTACTGACAGTTTCTGTCTAGGTGCTTATATTATCAGAACCCGAAACTCGTGAAAGAACTAAAAACCCGCTTACCTTGAAATGTCATTTTTTTAAAAATTATTACAATTTATTATTTTTCTTTTAAAATCGAGAAAACGACACCTGGTGAATACAAACAGTACAAAATGTCCATTTTCTCAAAATAAAAAGTAAAAATAAATTCGAAAAAATAAAAATAAATTTGACGAAATCGGATTGATTTTAGTCATATCAAACCGTGCCTAAGTTCATGGATTTATCTAAAAGGATTAATATTCATTGAGTGTAACTTTTAGATTCTAATGCTATCTTTGGGGGGAGGGGTTGTCGCCTTCTCGTGTTAATTTCTTGACAAAAACCCACTGGATATTTGAGATATTTGGAAAAATATCTCAAATATAAAAAGTAGATAGTTTCTAGTCCTTAAATAGGTACAAGATTCAAGATGATTCAGCTAGAGGTTCAAAAATTATAAAAGGAACGAACACACACATGCGGACAGACTGATTACATCTAACAATTACTAACCATCTACTTCCATGTTGAAAAACAGATAACGTATAAGAGGAGAAAGTAATTCTTTTAATTCTGATAAGAATAATCAACGCCAGCAAAGGAAAATGAAAGAGAGAGAGAGAGAGAGGAAGGAAACATTAAATTTAGGCTTAAATCCAAGGAAACGTACACTTACAGATCAATTCCAATGGAATTTCCTTAAAGCCGTTTTCGTAAAGAACGAGCCACAAGTATGATACAAAATTCCGAATAGATCAAAATTTGTATTTGTGTATTTAAACAAATAAACAACCTTTGGAATACATTTCTACTGGTGCCAGTAAATATAATCGGGCTTTAATTTCATTAAAATAATAATTTAAATGAAACTATTATTTTCATTTAAACATTGTTACCGCGATTAATATTGTTAGAACATCCCTAGAAACCCACTGTTCTAATTTTCTGCGTGAATTTTGGTCAACTTTCACGTTGGAATTTCTCGCCGAGGAACCACACGGACAAAAATTTTCACACACAAAAAAGGATTTTAATATGTCTCTTGTCCATACATGTGCATTCCAAGAAGATTCATTCAGCGATTCAGACGCTACAACAACTGCTTTTAGAGTCAATTTCCTAGATATAGATTAAAAACAAAAGACAAACAATTTCATCTAAATCAAAAACAATATACGAAAATAAATAAATAATAAAAAAAAAATCATGAAGAAGAAAAGGACAAAAATAACTAGACTGACTTCTTAAAAAACAAAGAAACTAATAAGAAAGAGGGTAGTCCATTTAATCAACGAAAGTATAATAGGCGGAGTAAATTAACTGTCACAGTTTAGTTCATTTCCTTGGCACCTTCTGATCTTTCTTCGCTTCCCTTTTGTGGATTCATTTCAAGTCGAATTTAATTCTCTTTCCCTTGTTACGTTCCAGCTTCGCTTTAACTGTTCCCCTTAATGTCATTCATTCATGTTCCGTTTCAATTCATTATTGTTCATTCAATGCAAAAGGTTTATTTATTTATTTTTTTAACGGAAAAGTATATTCGCTAAGAAAAGAAAAAAAAAACAAACAAAAAACAAAAAATACTCCTCACAATCACACCTGAATATTCCTGTTTAAAAAAGATTTAAAACGCATTTTTTAGGAAATTTGTTTTCTGGTACGTTTTAATCGCCGGAACTGCAGTGGCGCCTCCAAAGCTAAAATAAACAATAAAAAACTCACTAGAAACAATAGAAAGCAAGTTTAACGTCCGTAATCATTCATAAATGGAGAGAAATCGCCAACCGGACAATAAATATGCCTTCGCCCATAGAGCCAACATCAACGAGAATTCCGTACAATTGTTTCATCCTTATTGGGGAATCATCAGCAGAATCTACTCGTTGATGTTTGGCTCGCCGAGCGAATATTGGTCAGAAAAATCACCTGCCAGCGTTACGCGGCCTCAACGAATTTTTTTGTAGAATGCTATTAAAATTGACTAAATCAACCAACCAAAAAATAAATAACTGGCCAATCTCTGTATTTTTTTGTTTACAAGGATGAATACGTTTGCAATAGTAAAAAAACCAACAAACAACAACTAGATATACCCTCAGCTGCCATCGTATAGCAGGGAATGTAGAGGGGGTCCATTTTGAGGACTAATGGGAAGGGGAGGGACAAAAATAATACTGCTCTAATTCTAAGTTGGGATATAAATAATTATCGTATCTAATTGTAAACAAATCCTTAGCTATCCGTTTTAACTAAGGATTATGGGGGTATTTTTTTGAGGAATGGATAAGGAGACCAACATAAATGAGGCTCTGTTTTGGTTCCCGTTGGACTGTATATAAGATACTAACCAATTCTGGAAATCCGTTTCGCCATTTTCGTGTTGTGTATCGGCATTAATATCGACATCGAAGATTACAAGACTCCCCACCCCTTTCTGTTCTTCTCCACAGCCCTAACACTTCAAAAGTTCCCCAGTTGGTAAAAAAATTACTTGATGATTACAAAATAATGTTATATTCTGTTTTTGCAACCTGAAAACACCTAGTGTGCTCTTCAATATTTTTTTGTATCCCTGCTCCTCCCGTTTACACCCCTTACGATGCAAATATCGAAAATTCGTCGATACATATGTTTTAGATTTTGATAAACACTCATGCGAAATTTCGTGTTTCCAACTAAAGCGGTTTCGCAGTTATGCATACCCTTCAAGAAAGTTTGTTCCCTACTTACATCCATTAGTTGGAATCCAGGTTTTCGTGATCTTAAATTAACATCATTTAATTAAAAAAATAAGAAGAATATTATTTTTTTTAAAATAGTAATAAAAAAGAAAAGAAAATTTATTGAAGCGGTTTCTGAGAATCGCATACCCTAAAGAAAGTTTGCCCCCTCCCCCTCCCCGTTTACACACTTTAGGACCAGACAATCGAAAATTCGTTGAATACATATATGTGTAAAGGTTTCAATTGCAGCCTATTATCTCCGCAGGGTCCTAAAGAGTAATTCTGCAAAGTTTGGTCCAGATAGATCAAAGGGCCTAAGAGTGTACAGCGAACAAACATCTTCCTTTATATATATACATGTATACATAACCTGCACACAATTTTTAACGGCTTCCCTGCTGACTGAGAAAATGCTCTCGGAATCAAAGGTCACGTAGTCCCGTCGCGCGTGTTTGGTGAGTGTGTATGACAGTGATCAAAAATGAACTGTTTAGCCTTTGACCTTGCCTCACGTGATTTGCGGCTGGCTCACATTGATGAAAAATTAAATTTAGGCATCTTTAAGAGTATACCTAAAACATTTGACACCTTATGTATTTCTGTGTCTTATGGTCTCGGAAATTGGATTGAGAGTAGCAGGGAGAAAAATCCAATGTTTTCTTTCATATAAATGGATCTGCATAATACAAACAATAGGGATTTCACATTTTTTTGGAAAAAAAAACCGAAAATCCATGTTATCTACTTCAAGTTGCCTCAATCTAATTTTAAACATATCAAAACGCGCGCACAGAATTACTAAACGGATTATTAAGCGATTGTCAGAAACCCACTGTTTCGCTTTTAATGCATTTCTATGGTAATTCTATGAAGAAAACATTCCATCGGCATTTTGTTCTATCCTTTGGATGAGTTTGTGTCAAGTTTCAGTTGTGCGCGCTGCATAGGTAACGTTTGACAGCCATCTGAATTGACCGGTATCGCATGCAACTGTTTTTCACCAGCACATCACGCCGTCCCACAAATCGATCGTCACAATGGCAAAATTACGGCACAATTAAGCACAAATTGGGATTCGAATTGATTCCTCCTCCACCCTATTCCTCGGACTTGACCCCGTGCGACTTCTTCGTGTTCCCGAAGTTAAAAATTTGGCTCGGTGGGAAGAAATTTTCGTCGAATGAGGATGTCATCGACGCCGTCAATGACTATTTGCAGTGTATGACAAAACCGACTTTTCCGACTCAATGAAAAATTGGAAACTCGCAGCGCCAAGTGTACAGCCTTCGAAAGAGACAAGAACAGAAAAGTCTTAAATAGGACAGTTTAAGGTGCAGGAATGTACAAGGTGTGAAAGCAAGGCTTATGATCGAGGTAAATCTGGCTGATGAGTCCTAACAAGGACGAAACAGCTGTCTAAAATTCCGGTCGATGATGACCCAAGGCGTGAAAGCAGACTCACTGTGTATTCTTTCAGTTCTCTTTTCTTGTATATTAAGTTTCAAAAAGATCCATTAAGCTATTCAAAACTTATTAGGGAGGGTAGGGGGGGGCGGGAGATAGGGGGGCAATCAGACACAAATGCACTTACAGATTTTATGACTTGACGAGTTCCTAATGAAAAATTTAATTTTAATTCCAAGAGTAAAACTTTGCAAATATGCTTAATTTTCATGATTCCATAACATTAAAATATCCATACTGTCTCCCACATGAGGATGGCCGCTAAAATTACCGGCCTACCTCGAATGTCTACCCTGTTTTCCCCCATCCAACGCTTGCGTGAATTAATAGTCGAAAAAGAAGCACACTATCTGTTTTAGAGAAGAAAGAGTGAACGTTAGGACCTGTCTGGAGGAAAAAAAAACAACATTGCCAAAACAAAAACCAAAAACAAAAAAAAAAAACCACACACACGTCATTAATTCAGCTCCTTAAATAGCTTTATTCGATTAAAAACGGGATTTCTTATTCTTTGTATATCAAAGTTCGTCTACATGAATCCTCCAATCATCATTTCTGCCGTCTTTCCCCGCTGAACATGGGATAAATCGCTTGAACAACGAGGTACGTGCAGAGACGTAGAGTACCGGGCGACAGTCTTCCGCGACGGTAGATGTACGACTGACAGCAAGCGGTCGGTGGTTTGTGAATGCGTGTGCTGCGACCTCTCTCACAGCAGAGATCCTTCAACATGTTTAGGACTAGTTGGACCAGATGTCGGCTCAAAAGCTAGGAGCAATCGAAAGAGCTTTATGTTCCCCAACCAACAGCAACCGTCTCCTCGATAAGGCCGCGATCGTCAAAATTCTACGCACGGACCCACCACAGCCGACAACGGGGATTTCGTCCAACTTCCTGCAGAGCTAAGTTTGATTTTTCCACGTCGGCTACCTTGAGAACACTTTGAACACTGTCGTAATTTTTTTTTTATATACACATATATATCCACAAGTCGATTTTTGAATTACTACAAAAAAAGAAAAGAAACGGCCTGAAAAAGAACTTTTAAAGAAAGAATATTTTCGTCATTTTTTTTTGCTTTTTTTGTTTTTTCATTTTTTTACTGAAAACGATAAAAACAGAAATCTATACTTACTATTATAAAGCTGAAGAGTTTGTGTGTTTGAAAGCGTTAATCTCAGGAACTACCAGTCCGATTTGAAAAATTCTTTTTTGCGTTAGATAGCAACGTTTATTGAGAAAGGTTTTAAGCTATATAATATCACGCTACGACCAATAGGAGCGGAGCAGTAAACATATACGTCAACCAACGGGTGCGGCGGCTTCGCCGCACGACGAGAACCGAACATTACCGAGAAGGGCCGAATTAAACGCGGGTGACACCGCGGGGCACAGCTCATCAATGTATATTTACGAATTATAATATTTACTGAATGCAAACACGTACAAATTTACTATTTTTTCTGAAATACGACGAATTAAATCCGTATTATTTATTTAAATTCTCTAAGTAGAATCAATTTCAATAATATCAAATGCGCGCAATTTCAGGATTAGCTAAAAAGATTAATATTCATTGCGTAATACATAAGACAGAAAATCCACTGTTTATGTTCTAATGCTTTTCTTTTGGGTGTCTTTATTCATCTTCTTGCGATTATTTCTCGAGAAGGACTCATTTAAGTCCACATTACTTAAGTTGCCTAAATCGGTTTAAGTTCAATTGTATCAATTTATTATCTATTGTTTAAGACAACGGGATTCAAAGGTTCCTATTACATTGTAGAGTTTTCTTGGGGGTGATGGGGTGGGTGGGCTATGACCAACATTATAAGACAACCGCGGTATAACCAATGCTTATAAAAAAACATAACCAATGCTTTTTTTCATATAAAAAAAATTCTCCAATTTATTGATTCGCGCTCCAAATCGGAATGTTCGCACTAATTCCTCAACAAGAATCCCATTTGGGAAAGATTTCAAATAATAATAATAATAGACCAGACATCACACTTGTTGATAAGGTCAACAAACAGACCTATCTCATTGATATTGCAGTGCCTATCAGCAAGAACATGTAGAAAACTCACGCTGACAAGATCAGTAAATAGACAAGATCTAGCACACGAGCTCCAGAAGCAGTGGAGGCAGGATCGAGTACGTGTTGTACCCATCGTTCTGTCCGCCACTGGTCTGGTACCCCACACATTGCACCACAGTCTGAGCACACTAAGACTTCACAAAGACACTTATGTACAACTTCAGCAGGCTGCGATACTCTACACAATACGCATAGTTAGGAAATTTATGGACACAACCACACATCGTCCGCCAAACCAGAGAACGACCCAGGCCACCAGATGTCGCAATAGTAGAATTTGAATCGATTGTATATGTCTGTGTTTATGGCGGGAAAGTGAACATTTAGGGAGTTTGAAGTTTACGGAAAAAAGACGATATTTATTTTCTTGAACTATTCTGATTTCTCATCAAATATAATTTCAAAAATTTATTTTTATTCATTCGTTCGTTTCAATCGTTCAAAATCAGTCTCCTACCTTTCCCAATTGGTTTTTTGACGACATTGCATCCCTGAGATCGACAACACGAAGACGAAGATGGGATTCTTTTACTCACGGCACTGGGATCGAAAACAATTTCTCTGATGTGCCATAAGTAAGCGTGTCATAAGGCCTTTTCGAAATAAGAAGTAACGTTAGCAATAACTTCCGTTGTTTTGCTTCTGTAACGGTTCAAAAGTTATCAGGACAAACACATTCTGATCCGTTAAGCCAGATTTTCCTAGGCTAAAAAATTAAAAAAAAAAATCTTGATTAATTCTAAGTATTTAAGTACCAATACCGAACATTTAATGCCAAATAAAAACTTTCATTTTTCCCCCCTCTTTTACCAAACATTAAAAAAACGAAAAAATCAAACTGGATGATGATGGTAGTAAATATATGCTAACAAAAATTTGTAGTCTTTAATTAAAATAAGTGAGTAATTTGTGTTCCAAAGACCCGCAGGGTGGGAAGGTGGGAGTGGGAGAGAAAGATTGCAAAAAGAGAGCAAAGGATGTAGCCCCGGGGATAATAAATAGGCCAAAACACGTGGGTGGCGATTGTTGTTCAAATTTGCATCAGGCTTCCACTACATTAATTGAACGAGGGAAGTATTAAATCGTGTAATACAGGAGAGGGCGTAGCCACAGGATGTCAAATACCACCTCTAGAAAGCGCAAAAGGGAAAAAGAATTATGCTACGAAAACAGTTATGTACTATCAATGCACTTCAATAAAAATAAAAAACATACGTGTAACACAGCAGTATTTTCTACAGTTGTAATTAAGATTTTTTTTTTTTTTACAAAAGTTAATTGCACCATCTATTAGGACAGATAAAAAGAAAAAAAAAATCAATTACTTTCGCAAGAATATGGATTTTCTTGTTGCTAAAGTGGTTTCAAATGATCATCTATTCACTTGAGATCAAGTTTTTTTTTGTTTTTTTTTTTAAAGGTTCTTATAACTTAAAACAAGAAGTTGCTCTCCAAAACAGTAATACTAATGATGCAAGCGACTTATAAGCATAATTTTGTTTTCCTAATACATTAAATCATTTTAGCTTTTTAAACCTATTTAAAATGACACATTCATCTTACCACCTATCCATGTCCAAGTTTCTAACGGAAATTCACGTCGTTTCCTCCCAGAATAAATTTCGACTTCGAGTGATCTTTGCTACAGATAATTTGTGGGCGCGGTAACTACAGAAACTATTCAGATGTACAACAAATTTCAGATTCAAAAGTTTAGCCCTATTATTTAAAACTGATTAAGATTTTGGAATATAAAGGCCCATTCTAAGGCCCATTTTATGTATGTGCCAAAACACGAAAGATAAATAACCTTAGCGGAAAAAAAATAGACTGATCAATATCAAACTTCACATTTGAGATTTAAATCCAACTAGTTGCGACCAGTGAAATATTCACGGAAGTAAAACAAATTCCACATTTTTGAAAAAGATGTTTTAAGCTAATTTTTTTAGAAGCCATGACTTCCACAACAACCCATATGTAATTTGAATAACGGCTTATTTGTTAAAATAATATTATAATATTGTTACAATAAAAAAAAATAAAAAAATTGCTTTACCACTTTCGTAGTAGCCAGCGCTGCGGTTTCTCATTATGAAACGTAATGGCAACCTGCTGCCCTTAAAAAAATAGGTTCGTCGAAATTGAGGCATTATTAACGGAAGTAAAACAAATGCCACATTTTTGAAATATCCTGAAATTTTTGAAAAACACAAGATTGAAAAGATGTTCTAAGCTCATTTTTTAAAAGCCATGACTTCCGTAACAGCCCACATATAATTTGAATGACTAAGCCAACTTTTGTAAAAATAAAAAAAAATAAAAAATTGATTTACCAGTTTCAACAATAACAATAATGAATGTCCAACAGCCAACACCAATAATCCTGTCTCGACAACAATAAAGGCACGTGCTTCGTCATTGTCCCCTACTTGTTGAGTAGTGAGCGAGTGGCTACACAGCCGATATTATGTAAAAACCGAGGCATTACAAACTCTTACAAATTTTGACGCATGAACTTCCTGCATTTCAGTGTAAACTTCATTTATGTGGGAAAGAAAATCTCAATACGCTGATAATAATTGTGTAATCGCGATCCGTCGCGGTGAAGTGAGAAGAATATTCGAGACGCCATGTTTAAACATGGGCGTGACGTCATGCCTAACGTGATCCAACGCTGCACTGTGATTGGTTATTTCAAATTACAAATTTACAAAGATCCTTACAACTTTTGCCTATTAATAGGATGATTGGCACTGAATAGATTTTGGTGTTCGTAGTCGCTGTTTATCGACACACACTTCACTATACGAGCCAAGTATTACAATGTCCTTAATTACTGAACTCACACAATAATAAATAGATAACATCAAATTGTATATTTGAGAAGTAAAAGTTCATTCCTGATTAAAGATTGGTGTTTGTAGACTCTGTCTATGGGTCTCTTCACTGAAAGGGATAAAATTATATGACCTTAAAAGAATAATGTGTAATTTGTGTATTATTCTTTCAGTAATTTGTGTAAAGTTTCACATTCGAAAGTTTAAAATTATTGTGTATATCTTATCAAATTTCGACCACATATGTATGAAGCTAAGATAAATTTGGTTGTATCTTCGCACAATAGTGATATGGTTTCTGTATCGGCTTTTTGGTAAAAGTCCAGATAACGGCACCCCGCTCTTGGTGTTATTTCTTCGGGTCATCAAACATGGCGGTCTCGGAACTGTTTTTCGAAACCGGAAGCGGAAGTTAACATAGGATGTTTCAACTTTCGAATAAGGACCTGATAGCGATTACAGAAAACGATCCCCTTGCTGAAAAAGGGTTTCAATGGGAAGAATTACTTGCTAAAATGGGCCAACTCTGTAAACCATCAAATCTCAAACGTTGAAACGGAAAAAATTAAAAAATACATGGAAATAGGCCTACCTCATGGCAACGACATGCTGTTTCCACACTTTCGACACTTCTGTGGCAATTAATCGAACACCCCCAAAACATCAAGTAGATCATTCTTACATCCATCTCGCATTCCCATACAAAAAATGAAATCACAGAAACCAGCCTGTAATGTTCCATGACCAAATAAATTCGGCGAATCGCAAGCAACTGCCATAACCGACGCCATGTTGAAAATGGAAGTCACGTGCACCTTGAGAAGTATGACGTCATGCATACCTGCGCACCGGAGCACGTCAAAAACTGTAAACAAACTCATAACTTATCACTCCGCGCACTCCGATGGTGTGCCAGATACTAGACTTTAGCCGGCTTTTTTTTTCGAAATTCCACATCACTATCCGGCTACAAACGATAAGATATACAGTAGGTCCGGGAAGTTCCCGTACCCCTTATTACATAGTAATAAATGTAAATATTTAGTACTGAATGTTATTTCAATTGTTGGCACTAGAATGCAGGTGGCACTAGAATGGAGGTGTTTGTATTGGAAATTATTGCGTTGGTATTATTATAGGGTTTGAGGAAGGGTATGAGTATTGCAGTCAGATTGCAGTGTTCAGTCATGGCAGACGTAAGCGGTAGTAGTTACATTATTGAAGAGCAGTAACGTTAGTGGTAAATATGTGCGTGCACGAACACAGGACAGATAATCAGACAACATGTAACGACATCACGTCATTTATTTGGACCATATTTTCTTGATGATCATGTAAATGGCGAAATTTATTTACAAATGTTACAAACATGGTTAATCCCACAGTTTGAAGACACAGGTATCATAGATCGCGTATGGCTACAGCAGGACGGGACACCTGCTCACTTCGCTCTTACTGTGAACGGATTTCATGAACATTTTCGAGGACGTTGGATTGGTGGCGTTACTCGCCAGCTCTTATTTTAAAAGCTTAACCGTATGTAGATCAGAGGTGGGGAACCTTTTTGTCATTGAAAGGCTGCATGTTACGTCGAGGAGACTTCATCAGGCCACAAACTGTACTAAATATATTTACACAAGCACATTGTGGTGAATGTTTGCTACCACAGGTAGCAAATTAGAAAATTAAAATTAGAATGAAATCGACTAATAGAAGATCTGGCAAGAACTTCTTTATGTACATGGGGTTTAAATTGAGTATTTAGAAGGCTGTGATTGGCTGCCGTGCTTTACAAATTGATTGGCGGATTTAAATTACACGTGGGATTTAACTGACTTTTACCGTCTTTTTAAATAGCGAATCAGGGATAAGAAGCACTGAAAATTTCAATAAAATAATGGAATTAAATAAAAAACAGTAAAAATTAGAATTAGATAAGAAACAGTAAAAATTCGAATATTCAATTGATAATAATATAAATGCTGATAAAGATTATTACAACTATAAACAGTAAGGTAACTTACAATATACAATGAATAAATAGGACTATTACAAATAGATAAATGAGAACAGTTAAATAAAATCATTACAATGTATTTAATTATAAAGTAATAAACATTAGTTTCCTAAGAATCTATCTAGAATTATAACTTGGAGTTACACGGAAAATCACTGTTCGTTTGGCTAAAAATAAGTTCCAAGACATGTTTTCGAAGAACCTAATTGTTGTAATGACTGTATCGAAATAGAAACATTTGCGCGAATTCATTTCAATCGATTTTTGTAAAACAGTCTGCTCAAGAAGTTTTTCAATTTTTTTTTTTAAGTGATTAGACAACTGTTCAAAGGTTCTTTTTCTTATGGCTTTTGTAGCTTAACTAACATTGATGTGATGTAAATTAATATTAGAGCATATTTACCGTATGAGGTGATTAGATTTTAGCTTAGCTACGTTACTGTTAAGAGATAGTTTATTAAAAAAAACCTTTTTGTCTAAATAAAACATTTTATTTTTTGAAACGATTTATAGTTCCTTAGAATGGAAAAAGCCTTTTAATAGTCCAATACCGTATTTGTCGACGTATAAGATGCACTCTGGCTTTCCCTAAAACTTTCTCTCTTAAAATGGGTACATTTTATTCGCCGAATGTATACATTTTTTTTTTTTTTCAATATGATCATTTTTTTTTTTCAAAAAAAAGCCCCTAAAAACGGATGAAGACAAATACATGCAAGTCTCCATTGCTATTTATTTGAAAGGCTGACTATTCAAAACCGAACAGTATACGCTTATTTTTCAAATTATGATCTCTGCTAAATACAGCAGAAATTTCTGGAAAAAAAAATAATAAATCCGTATTTCTTATTTAATTTGCTTTAAACCGATTAATTTTCATCAAATAACAGCGCGGCTAATCAATGGATTAGTAAAAAAAATCTCCAAAATAAAAGTGAGTAGGTAAATTAATATATATGTCATGGTAAATGTGATTAATCCGGTGATTATATATACTTGAATTATATATACTTACCGGTTATTATATATAATCACCACTGAATTTGATAAATGTGATAAATTATTGAATATTCATCAAATTCATTTATTCAAAGTTTACATATGTATTTCCCAACTCGTAATGGCGAATGTGCTAAATGTGGTGACTGAGTTTATTGTTGGAACGATGTTTTTTGAAGGGGAAAATTGTTTTCAAAAGTTATCAACACATCCGGCTGAATACAGGAAAGCTGTCTCTTGCTAAAAGGGGCCATCATCAATAAACCAGAAAAAAAACAATGAATATGTACGAAGCCTCCGATTGGTTAGTACTGTATTCGTTGGTATAGTGAAAATAAACATATTTTGGCTTCCTAACCTTAACTGCAACGGGTGAATCATGCAACCTGAATCACATGTTAATTTCTCAGCACAGACCCAAACGGAAAAATTTTCAAATACGAAAGATAGGTCGTCTCTTGTCTAAAAGTATTTAAGACAAGTTTCGAGAAGATCCTCGCAGCGATTCAAAAGTTGTTAGGGTGGAAGAGCACACAGACTGGTATGTTTGTTGAGTCTAACAGAAAATAGGTTGAAGAGGGTTGTTTAACTCGCTAGACTTTTTAATATACAATTGTACAATTTCAGTCTGAGTGCAGAAATTAAAAAAAGATTAAAAATTTAAGTATTTCAATAAAGAGGGCTCGTCGTGCCGGCGTGGCCGTGTGGTCTAGACGTCGGTCTGCCGATGCGGCCAGTGTGCCGGTACCCGGGTTCGAATCCCGGTCGTGGCATAGATGTTTTTTTCTTCTTCTGTTTCTCCTTCTGTCCGTTCCAGCGGGTATCACTTGATGCTGCCTCCCTTGGCGTACCCTGGGCAGCGATTCGTCGGTTAAAGGCATCATATCTCGCCCCTAGTTGTGGCCTAAAGAAAGCTAATTAAGCTATGAGACCGGGCATTTGTAAAAAAAACAAAATAATAAAGGGGGATCCACAGAATTAAGGAAAACCTTGTGTACTTGATCAAAAATTCTGTAAAATAAAATGGTTTTCTTAAATTTTGCGGAATAGAATTATACTTTGAATCACCAACAAGTTAGAAGATCTTAAAGATTACTTTGTTTAAAAGGTGATTTCTTAAAAGTTGCTTTATTATTATAAATAATTAAATTTAACTGCAACAATGTAATCGAAGACTGGAAAATAAAGCCTCCACGTACTTTTTATATGTTGTTTGTTTTAGCTGCGTCCTACTTCCGGGAGCAGGATCCATAACCTTTCACACGCTTTTCTGAGCTTATTATCGAGGGTAAATCTGGCTGAAAATTCCTAATAAGAACGAAACAGCTGTCCTAGATTCCAGTCGATGATAAGCTCACGGCATGAAAATTTGGCTATGTGCAGGTTTTATTTTCCATCCTTTTCTTTATTATTTAAATTGTGAAAACAATACCAAGAAAAAGCGTACTGTTATTTCCAAATTCTAATATCTGTTGAATACAAGCAGTACAAATTTTGGTTTTTCTGGGAAAATAAAAATGAAATCCACACTACTTATTAAACTTGTCTAAATCGGGTTAACTTTAAAAATCATATCAAACCGCGAGGTAATTAATGGATTAACTAAAAGGGGGATTAAAATTCATTGTTGAAATGAAGAACTATTAATATAAAGAAGTGTTTGTATTAATTCCAGTGCTTTTTTTGTGGAAGTTTTAGTCAGTCTTCTCGTTCTAATTTCTCGAGCGGGACCCCACTTGGGAAAGATTTCAAATATAACAGTTGGAACGTCCTGATCCATAAATGTGAGTACCAAGGTTATAGAAGATTCACCTTCAGGTTCAAACGTTGTTGGGGTAGGAACAGAGACTGACTGATCTAACAGTAAAAGAAGTCTCACTTTCCTAAGAAGTAAGTTAAAAACGATGTATAACACAGAACTAAACTTAAAGGACGCCGTTACATTAAGTTTTGCAGCCTAGTTAGGTCTAGGGTAATATTGCAGATTACACCATGTAATACATCCGCGCAGAGACCGTTGCCAAGTTCTGCGGTGAAATCTGTTATTATTAGCTTGTAAGACTCAGCCACACCCGTTCCTCGATAGCCAGCAGCAACACTGCCCTCTGGGAAAGCCGCTGAAAAATAATATTCTGACGCCGAATGCGCACTATCTGAGGATCTACGGTTTTAAGGGGATTTGGACGGATCTCTCTGACGTCCATGCGTGGACAGATTATAAACCGTTAATCGCAGGCGTGGATCTTCACAGAAGGATTGATATCAGAGGTTCGTCGGTTGGCCAATGAATGGCGCGAACAATCAATTTCAGACAGCCAATCACGAAACACCACGTTGTTTAAACGAGAAAAATCGGCATCATTTTCTTTTTTTTTAATTCCGAGATTATTAATGACTGTTTAATTATAGGAGTAATGAAATATATGTATATTCAACATACGCAAGGAAAGGTATGTGGATTTTCAGGAGTTTATATGTAAATGATTGTAAGTTTATGTGTAAAAATAAAGAAAGAAAACAAAGAAATATGGAAACGAATCGGTGAATATGTCATTTCGTTTCTCGCCGATCTACGATTTCTAAAATAAATCGTCGGAGGAAATTCTAATTATACGGTCCATTTAATCTTTGTTTTTACTTTATAATGAACTATTTATATTCGTCTTTTTTGATTTATTAAAAATAATAAAAGTTTCTGTTAACAGTATAACACATCTCCGTTTATTCCGTTGTGTCGTTCCAATAGATGGGCGCCAAAACGCACAAGCCGACAGTCAGCAGCCACGTTGACCGATGCACATTCACTCATTATCCATATTTGACGAAGCTGTCCGCCATCTTGACCAACTGCATCAACCAATAGGTGAACGCCTAATATTTTGTTTACATTTATAATGGCGATTTCGACTCCGGAAGTGGCAACTTCTTACTGCCAATTGAGCTTCTTTTGTGAATTTCCATGAAATAAACAACTAACTTACTTTATTCTACAGACCGTATTGTATATTTCGTTTTAAAGACTGTGGTGCTTTATTAAAAATTGTCGGTCTTCCGGAGTCGTTTTGGTTTGTTTACACCGGAAGTGCATTTAGATAGCAATGCATCTATAGAGTCTACTACGAAAATCTCAAAAACCAAGAGACGTTGGGAAATAGAGTCGTAGTATTACTGGGAGATTTCATTTTTTTTTTCAGAAACTAAAAGAATCTTACAGCCTCAGTATCGAGACCTTATTATTTACTGTGACTTCTCTTGACTGATGATCGCCAACGAGCGTGAAACAGTTATTCCAAGATGTCACTTGTAAATAATTTGGTCTCACCCATTGTTACTAAAAGAATCTTCACTGTTCGTATTCAGAAGTTATTATAATTTTTAAAAAAATAAAAGAGAAAGAAATTACAATATTTACACGAAAGTAAGCTTCAAGTTCTTAACCTCCTTAATCTTTTTGAACCCGGATTTTTTTTTTCTTCCATTTCTTAGCAGAAATTGGACAAGTTTCAACAAAAATACAAACTGCAGGAAATGCTGGCGAAAGACAATTTTTAAATACCTTTTTATAAACTGATCATCAAAATACAATATGAAATTTTAAATATTAATAAGAATAGGCATTGGAGCGATCGAGAAGTTTCGATAAAAAAAGCGACGCAACCTTTAAACAACCCACAACACCAGATCAACTTTAATTAGGCGAGGCAAAAAAAAAACACATCAAACCAACTGAGAGAAGTCGTCGTCTGAATCCCGAATGACCGTTATTACTTTGGGAATTCAAACCAGAAGCTATGAAAATGAAACCATTAGTAAAATGTACCCACGCAACCCTGCCTTATTTATGGCGAGGTGCAGGTGGAAGGCAGGTAGGACACCTAAAAATTTGAGCGTCACAAGCCCCACGATTAGGGCGACGTGGAAATGTAAGAGTGGACGATATAAAACGAGAAACGCAATTTCTACCCCCCCCCCCCCCAACACCAAAATGAAAAACTTATCCAGTCGTTCGCAACCAAAACTTTCTCCTAAAGGCGATGAACGTTGCAAGTGGAATTTCACAACCACCTATGTGGAAACAAAAGAGCAAACCCATTTTCATTATTTTATATATACAGTAAACTCCCGATTATCCGCGGACCTCTCCTGTTTCCATTTTCTTTTATTTTACAATACATTATGGAATTAAAAAAAAAAAATGTAGAATAAGTTAAATAATAAAAGAGGCTGACAAAGTAAGTGAAGACAATTACAGACAAACAATTTAAACTATGATCTTGTGGGCGGAGTTTAGGCCGGCAGGTTACACTAAATTACGGGAGAGCCTTTCCGTAACAATAAAATTTAAAAATAAATAAATAATTTAAAATAAAATAACTGTTTATAATGTACGTACTGTAACTGTATGTATTGCCATTTTAATATAAATAAAACATGTTAAAAGCATTTTTGTGTTGATTTTCGTCCTTTTTCGGATTATCCGCGGAATTCGCTTATCCGTGATTGCCGCGCCACCCCAATTCCGCGGATAATCGGGAGTTTACTGTGTGTATATATATATATATATATATATATATATATATATATAAGCAGTAAAACATCAAAACATCAATATCTGAACCACTGATATTCAGTGGTACAGGACGACATCTAAGGAGAAAAAACAAATCTGCCAATACATTGACAAAGAGTTTTCTTATTTTTCATTATTATAAGTAAATTACTTTGAGTACTCAGAAAACTTTTTTCTTTTTCTTTAAAAAAAAAAAAAAAAAAAAAACACTTATTCTTAAACCGAAATTTTATTCTCTATTTATATATTAGTTTAACGTTCAATGAGCAAAAATTAGTAAATGAAGGAAAACAAAGAGAAAGCACAAGATAGACAATGATAATAAAGACATATATGGGCCTACATATAATAAACAATTAATTAATTTACCACCGACGGTTTCGATCTCCCTCGGGAGATCATCTTCAAGGTGAGGACATGACACAAGCAAAACAGAAAATCTATTTTTTATTTTAATAGTTTTTATACTATAAAAATTACGTAAATATGTATTTGCAAAATTAAAACTTTAATTATTAAAAAAAAAATAAACTTTTGATATATTAAATTGGATTTATATTATGTTAATTGATTTTAGATGCTTACCCTACACAACAGAATTTTACTTATGTATAGATAAATTGAATACGAATAACCTTGGGTACACAGTTAAAGGTAAATTATATCTGAAGGTATCCGCGAACAAAAAAAAAAAACGTTGAATATCACTGATCTAAACCTTTACTGAATTCGAATATATAGGGTAGTTCAGAAATGGAATGTGTGCCGCAGCGTAGATATGTTCTTCACAAAATAAAGTGGGGGACTGGGGAGATGATACATTAAGCAGAGCAAGCTGTATTAAAAAATCAAAAATAATCACAACACATAAAACAAGTTTGAGATTATATTCTATTCCTCTAAATAGCTACATAAACTACATATTTTCCTTTTTGCTGTAATATTACATCAATAACAACCATGAAGCACAACTTAGATTAAGGTGTAATTTTTTTAAAAAAAGATCAGACACACAATAATTCAAAAACATAAAAACACATTAAAATCTCGACCAGGTTTCGATCGGACCTACCGATCTTTTTCAAGTAGACTGTGATCAGTTTAAATCTTCGTAGATACATTTAAAAAATTATCCTTAAAAAAAATTGAAATATTCAAAATAAACTGAAATCTCCTATAAACATAATATTCTATTGCTTTTTTAGTTCGAACAACAAATATTTTTTCTTAAAAAAAAAATCTTTAAAATCTAAAAGTAAACTCAGAACATTATAAGTTCAATAATATCAATATTTATATCTTCGATTGATATAAATTATTTATAAATTCGATAAATTATAAATTCGATTGATACCTAATATTGAAAACATCATCTTTGAAAATTCTTTAAAATTTCGAATTCCATTCTTATATCACAAAAACTTTCATCCAATAAAAATTAAATAGATTCTAAATTTACAACAGCCATTTCAGCATTCTTTCACTTTCTAAAAATTAACAACATAATTTTAATCTTACGTAACATCACGCACGGCCATTTCCCTGATCCATTAGACCATTTGTGTTCTGTTCTCGAATCACAATCACCATCATCGAGAGTAAAGTTGCACGTTTTTTTTTGATCCACAAGTAGGCACTAACTTACTTTTTTTTTTTTCTATCTCCAGTCTCAGTTATTGGAGTCAAGTGTCACTGGGAACTTCTCACTCAGGTACAGTAAAAACGCAGCGGGTAACGGCAGCGATCGTCCTCCATCAACTCGATGAGCGTGGATCTACATCGTCGAAAGCAACGACGACCAACTCGTATCACCGGGAAAAGCAACTTTGATTAAATGCTCGTGCAGGCTTCGTAGGGAACTAGTACAACACCGATGTACAGTGTTGACACATTATGGAGTTCGACTTTAAGATCACCACCAACAAAACTATCCATGGATCATGCGTAGTGCTAAGACTGGAGGCCGAGGCCACAGGCCTGTATTAAAGCGAGTGGTGTACATTTTGAGAAATAAATTTATAATTTACAGAAATTACACATTAATGAAATTCTAAAAATTTCAGTAAAATATTAGTAAATTTGTTAAAAGTTATGCGCTGTTTTTTCAAGCGTCTACGGGCTCATCAATTGTTAACCAACATTTTAACAATAACATTTTTCTTCTTAATGATAATCATCGGATGTTGGTGACTGATGCAAGCTTTCTTCGTTCCAACGACGTAAAAATGCTATTTTAAATAGAACAACTAATTACTGTGGCGACTTAATTGAAAAAAAGCATAGGTCAATATTCGTTTGTTTGTTAGTTGAGTTTTAATAGCGCAAAAGCATCTGAGGCTAAGCTGCGCCAAGGTCAATATCAATGTTAGCTAATACCGGTCTATGGAAAACCGAGGCATATGCTCTTCTAGAAAAGGGCTGTTCGTGAATTAAGGTAAAAATAAGGTGATCTTTTATTTTGGGTCTGCCCACATTATTATTATAAATTCATATATAAAACTTCATTGTTTTGTTTTTTTTATTTTAGTGTCCTTTCCCGTAAGAATATGAGATTGACCAAACCAGTCTGTGTCGCCTCCCGAATAATTTTTGAACTGCTGGATAGTTCTGCTTGAAATTTGGTTTGAACATTCGACGATTAGGAACGATTTAACTTTTTTGTATTTGAAATCTTGTGGATTCTTGTCCAGAAAGCATCACGAGAAGGGTGACAAAAACTCCCATAGAAAAGCATTGGAAACTAAACTATGGCTTTCTATCCTATTTCTGTTCGTATGTCACTGTCTTTAACAATAAAATTAAGTCCTTAATCCGTGCTGGGTTAGGTTAGAGGCGATTAAAATTAATCGAATTTATACAAGTCAATTAAATAAAGCGGATTTAATTCATGGTTTTTTTGTTGCTGTTTTTTTTCTTTCTTTCCAGAAAATGCAATTTTTTTCCTGTTTGGATGCAGTACATATTTTAATTTGGAAAAAAAAAATATAGGTTTTTTTTTTTTTGTTTTTGTTTTTTTTTTTTTAAAGTTTTTATGACTTTAATAAAAAAATAAAAAAATAGTTTAAGGAAAGTAGGCTTTAAGTTCTTTGAACTAGATGTTAGATTAAATTTTGCTTATTGACTTTTTTATACATTTTTGACTAATTGCTATCGTGTGGTCTAGAAGGGTTTAGCTATTTCCTTATCTGGCAAACAAACTCTGGTCAAAGCAACTGTAAGGTAAATCATTAAGAAATCCAAAAAAATTCAAGTTTCAGGCTTTATTCCAGCGTTTCTCTTTTAAAATGCAAGTAATGCAATTCTTGCATTACATTTGAATTGAGTAGTGCAGAATCAGCTCAACCGTCCGGAGCTGCTTTCGTCTTTATTGACAGGGAGACCTCTGGTGTCCGCTCTGAGCATTAACCGTAACCATGGTGACCAGACATTGACCCGGTGCTCTGGCAATGTATTTTGAGAAAGAGATAGGGAAAAAAAAAACAAGCAAACAAACACGCATTTGAAATATTGTGAAATACATTTTTCTTTTTTTTTTTACGTAACGGTGTAATTTAGCTAAAAATTCCTTTTATCTTAAAAGAGATGTGCGTAAAATTAACGCATAGTTTTAAAGATACCGTCATTGTGTACTTGAACAAAATCAAAAACTAACAACTGTAAAAAAAAACTAAATTCCTTAAAGCGTTATCGTTGAATCTCTCTTCTTTTTTTTCTGAGTTTTTTTGAAGTTTAAAAAAAAAAATTACACAAACGAAAAGTGTCCATTTATTCTATTGAATTAAAACAGTAGAAATTTAACAATTTTCTGAAAATTTCCAATTATTTCAGTTGCTTCAAAGCAGGTTATTTTTCACTCCATCAAAACGCACGCAAATTAGTGGATTAATAAACGGATTAAAATCACCACTGCTTCGGTTCCAATCGTTTTTCTATGGAAATTTCCGTCATCTTCTTGCGCTAGTTCTCGACGAGGACCCATATCTATTTGTATCCACAATGAGATATCGAGCTAAGTTTTGCAATAAGTCTTTCATCGTTCTAAAGTAATTCTAGTGATTATAGCGCTTTGACCGCTCTTCACCTGTAAGAACAAAACCAATGAGGTTCTACTACTTAGGTTTCTTCAACTCTAAGACCACCATTAAAACTGCAGCTATTGTCCTCCAGATGAGAGATGGCCGCCCTGTTCTTGTGAGATCTGCGCATGTATGATCGATTAGTCTGGTCAGGCACTTCCGTCTGATTTTATGACAGGACGCCGCCATTACGGTAATCGCTTGTTACTTTGCTAAGGAGCATTGTATTTATAAATAATATATATTTATTTATTTATATAAATACTTATTGTTAGCAACTGGTATTGAAATAACGCTGAATAGTCGAGAGAAGTTTTAATTTGGCGTTATCAACATGTCTTTCTCAGTGAAAACAGACGCCTTCGTCCATTGTGACAGGAAAACATAATTGATCAGCTACCGGAAGGGCTGCGCAGTTCAAACTTCCGCCGGCCATCTCTCATTTGGAGGACAATACCTGGAATAAATAGTTTTTGAGCTATCTGCATCACATATGAACATGCAGAGTCCGACTTGCAGAATCTAAAACTTCTTTTAACCCCTTGGTTCCTCTCTGATGCAATTTAAATGTTAGATCAAAGCTAAATACACTTAAATATGCGAGTAGAATAAAGAAAGAAGGTGAATAAGTTTCGTGGTATTGAAATACCAAGTTTCATGAAAATTACTCAACTGGGAGTAATCTTGTTTCCTGGACACGGATGACAGACAGGATGAATTCAACAGAAGCTATACAGTTATCTACCCAACAAATAATATCAAAGTATACATGAGTTGGTATGTGTATCTACATAAATACAAACATACATTAGCCATAGTAGCCGGCATTGCTCGGGAAAACTGAATGCTTTGTCTAAGATATCTCTGATATGCTAAGTTATTTTATAATGTATTTTTTTTTCCAAAAAAAGCTGTTAAAATTTCTATGGCAGAATATTTCCTGTTCCCTCTCCATTCTGTCGAACCCCGCCTTGAAATTCTTTGATCCAACGATGTAGCATACAAAGCTAAATAAGCCAAACATTTTACGACACCTTTCCGAAAAGGGGGATGGGAGGGTGGATTTTCACGGCCTATTTCGGTCCCCACGACCTCGTCTCAACCTTTCTCTGGACCTTGCAGTGCGCATTGCAAACGTTTGATAGCATGCGAAGTTTTAACCCCTGACCTTCCTTTTCACCGAATGATGTACTATACAAACTTTGATAGTTCTAGCTCTTTAAAGGGACTAAATCATAAAGAACAAATTACCAACAAGCATTCTTTTCAATATAAATATTTATATGTAAGTTTATATAATATTTAGATGTACATATACATACATTTAAGTTAAAATTATTTGAATAATATTTATCTAAAATTCATTCAATTGTGTACGCGAAAGCAACCACAGAATAAAAATAATAAAATCTGTCAACAAGCGAGACAATAATTTACAAACTTATCCTTCGCTTTTCGTATTTTGAAATGTTCTTCTTTTATCAACATCCTCTGTTTATAGAGTACTAAAATTTATTCACATACGACCACCTCATTTACAACTTTAGGAAGATTTTGATTACAGTTAAACAAAACAATACGGACTGAGGGGAGTTTTCAAGTTATTTCTGGAGGGAATATGGGATTACATTTTTACTGATGTGTTCGACGCCCCAGCATAAAATAGGCCTTCCTTTTCAGTGGCGTAATATTTTTCACCGAGGTTTTTTTTTTCTTTTCGTGGTCCCCTGACACAGGAAGTGACGAGATTGCCTTGCTAATCTGGCCTCCGAAGGGAGGTCTCTGCAAGAACACTCGAGAGGGAGCGAGCTCCGCTAACATGAAGGTTGTGATTAATGGCGTTTCTCACACACATACATACACATACAAAAAAAAAAAAAACGCCTAAAAAGGTAGAAAATAAAGAAAGAAAGAAAAAAGAAGAATGAATTGAAGAACTTTTAGGTAGATGACACTCCCCTACTTTTGGAAATATGAAATTCAAAAAGAAAAGAAAAAAGAAAAATTAAAAAAAAAAAAAAAAACACACACACACACACACAATATTTATTTGAAGTTACAAAGATGGACTTGGATCTTGTTTCAGAATTGCTGTAACATGATTTACATACAGATATTGGCAAACGACTTTATTTATCGCCTAATAATATATGTTACGCATCAGTTTATCGCTGCAGTGGAGTAATATGGTTTGCCACTGCGCGCCAGAAAATAATCCATTAAACACTTTCAAAAAATATCGTGAATAATAGAAAAAAATTAGTTGCAAAATGTAACGTGCTTAAGAAACAATCAACTTATATAATTGGCTAAGTTCGTCTGTCTGTCTGTCTATCCATAACTCGATATACTTTTGTTACCACTGCACCGATTTTAATGAAATTTGGCATACTTACTCAGTTTTTTACGCTGATTTTGAAACTCAAAACCATTTTTGCCGTAGAAGCTTCGTTCACAAGTTAGCGCAGTATTTAGATTATACAAAGGTGAGTTTGGTTGCTACAATCATTAATAGGAAACAATATGACATCTACATTATTTAATATTGTAATGGAATAATGCATTATTATTAAATTACTTGAAAAAAGATAATTAAAAAATCTACAAATTGTCAGAGAATTAAATCACAATAAGCTGTCTGTAACTCGAATAGTTAAGCTATTAAGATAGATCCAACGGTTCTCAATGATACCATTGAATCAAGGGTACTCAAATTGGATGAAAATATTAGTTCATTGTGTCATTCCATGTTGTTTCCATGAAATTTTATTCTTGGGAACTGCCCTCGACAACTGAAATTCTAACAAAACATACGTTCAAAACCAACTAATTTTGTTACCACTGCATCCATTTTAATGAAATTTGGCATACTTACTCAGTTGTTTACGCTGATTTCGAAACTCAAAACAATTTTTGCCGTAGAAGCTTCGTTCACTA
The DNA here is from genome assembly GCA_023159025.1 of Thereuonema tuberculata. Lineage (NCBI taxonomy): Eukaryota > Metazoa > Arthropoda > Chilopoda > Scutigeromorpha > Scutigeridae > Thereuonema > Thereuonema tuberculata. The sequence goes on from JAFIDM010000005.1 coordinate 26,709,567, forward strand.
GTTAGCGCAGTATTTAGATTACATTTACTTTATATTTGATAGTTGATAATAAAATGATTTTTCAGATTTTTTTATGCCTGTCGTCCGACAAGCTTTGCTGCTAGTTAAAGATAGAAACGCACAACAACTAAAGATCCAGACAAAAGCTTAAGGTGCATCGCAAGTATTAAGAAAACAGAAAATTCTTGAAATTCACCTGAATAAATAAAGAGCTACCATTTCAGGAATCTGAGACAGTTGTTTCAGCCTTGTTAGGCTTCCTCAGTCAGATTTACCGTTGATGGTAGCTCAAAGTGCGAGACGAAGAAGGAGAAATATCCCGGTTCCCTGGGATTTTCTGTTTTCTTAACACTTGCGATGCACGTTAAGCTTCTGTTTACATTTATTGTACGTTCTTTTGGGTTCTCAATCCTTTCTTAAATTCTTTTGTGCCCAGCGAGTCGCGGGACAAAGAATTTGAGGCTGTGCGGTGCACAGTAATTTATTGTTAGTGTTTGATTTGGTTAGATGGGGCATTCCAGGGAGTCGGGATGGCTTCTTCGTCTTTGTCTGTTTCTGTTGATCCCACTGAATTACGAGTACTGGGCAAATCAAACTGATGATGCCTAGAAAGGTCGAAACAGTCTGTTTTTGATTCCCGGTACGAAACTTCCAAACACAGCTCAATGGATCTTTAATTGTTGTGCGTTTTTATCTTTATTGTTTTTTCGAAAAGTATTAGTGCGTTATTATACATTTGAATTAATAACGATTTAGGAAATAACTAGAAACGATGCGACATGAGCAGTTCTCGATATTTTCTAATCGGTTAACTTGAATTAATTCCAATGCTGTAAATACCCCATTCTATTGATATAGATATTACTTTTTTATTAACATAAGAAATGGCGAATGATCTGAAACGAAAAGGCATTTGTTTTTCTTTTCGATGTAGCTCCTGATAGAAGTTATGCCAACTTCTTTAAAACGTTATTTCTTAAAATTCCTTTTATTTTTATTTTTTTTTTCGTTTTTTAAAGTCCCGCAAATGACAAAAAACGAAAAGTCTGATGTTTCTATTTAAATTCTGATATCCACTGAATACAGTATAATTTTTCCATTTTCTATAAAAGACTTAGCATTATGTACTGTGGGTGGCTTTCCCAATGTCACATTGCGAAGTAGTGCTTTCCTGCATTGCTTTCCTTAAACCAGTCTCAGAACGGGGATCTTGAGGCATGCGGGGAAGCATCGGTCAGCTAATGCGACATTGGGAATGCCACCCACAGTACTTACATTGAATAAATCGGATTAAATTTAGCCGTTCCAAATCTCGCGAAATGGAACAGTTAGAAACGGTGCTGAAGTAGCAATATTAAGTCCTGCAGATGCTATTTGCACACTTTGACAAAAAATAAACAATAAAAGATTTAATGTTCACTGTTTAAGATAACGACATATTAACAGAAATAGAACAGAAATCCACGCTTATTTCTTGACAAGGCCCCATTTGAAAAAAGACTTCAAATATAAAATTTTGATCTCTTACTCCTCGAACATGAAAAGTGTTTCAGTAAGAACCATACAGTGGCGCAAATGTTACTGGGACACACGCCCACACAGAGCGATCTAATGAGCCTCCCTATACTTACTTAAAATGTAAGTATAGAAAAAAAGAACTATACAAGCACACACACTTACGTAGGTTTATCGTTCTATAAACCCTGTATACGTCGAGCCTCACAAAGAGGAAACAATAAAAATAGTTATATTCAAGCACTAACATGAGATGCCTCGGCCTTCGCTTTTCCATCAGCCATTGTTAACAATAAATTGCACAAATACTAGTAGAAAACAAGGTAGGGATAGCGATTAGTAAACCAATCACAATGCTTCGCAACGCCTTCTGATACATCTATGAAAATATAATTGATAATGCCTTAATTTCCTTATTATTATATGATTGTTGCGAAAGACGCCATTGTTGCGATTGTTGTCATTGTTGCTAATGAGATTTTAATGATACTTGTCCCCTGACAAAACGGGAATATTAGTCTCCTGATCCTTATCAGAAAACTAAAAACGTTCAAGATGGTTCATACAGCGGAAGAGACACATACACACAATGGCTGGTTTGAGAGCGTCATTTTTCCTACTGGGAAACCGGCTAAAATGCTAAACCATTTCGTTTCACAGGCTGCGAAAGCACTTACGAAATCAATGGTATGATACAAAATTTGAAATCTTACGAGAATTCCGTGAATGACTAATCCCTTATCAAAACCAACACATTACAACATATTTTAAAGGAGAGCGAAACTTTGTGAACTTTGCCTCCTGAGATCCTCCCTAAACATCCAGATTCTGCCAAAATAATTTGGGAGATTACCTTTGGTAATATTTTATCTGCCTGTCAACACAGTTTCAGCTGTCATGTTTCTTGAATAACATATTTAGTCGGTTTTAAGCCGATTGCTCCTTAACAACTGGCACGACACTAATTAAAATGAATAAGGATCTCTCGTTTGGTTAACATGAATCGTGTCACGAAGTTTTTCAGCTTGGTACGATATATATATTTTTTTGAGTAATCATAAATACGAAATACGTGCAGGAATATCTAGATTCTAACTTTTTAATTATTTATTTATGCATGTATCTTTAAAACTATTATCTTTTTATTTTCAAAATCGTTGGATCTAATGTGTAATCCCTTGTAATATCTGTGATGATTTAAAAATATTAACTTTAAAAATTGTCGATTTATATACAAGTGTTTTTGATCAATGTACTAACCTGCAACTTTACAGTTTGTTAAACAAGTAAACAAGGCGACCCCATACAATTTGCAATCTACCAAACAGTTGCGTTGTTAAGAGTGATAGTACTATTGGTTCAATACAATTTCAAGCGATACCCACATTGAGTTCATTTAAAATGTCTAGGCCTCATTTTGCATTATTCAATATTCACTCTTTATTCAGTACTGCTAGGACAATAGTTGTAATTGGCAAAATTGGGAATCCATCTATCTAACTGGGTTACTGGCCAACCAAAACCTTCAGGCCATGCGGAATCCAACTCATGGGGCTCCGACTCTAGATCTGGGCGGCGAAGAGCATTACATACACACACCCAGACACGGGAATCCTCATAGCTAAAAGAAAAGCCATCTTTCACAGCTAATTCGGCATCCGAGATTGTTTTCACTGCATAGTCGAGGAGTCGTGCAGTCTAAGCTTCGGAAGTCTACGTCACGTCACTTCCGATTCGCAATCCACATAGTTTCTGTTCCCTTTAAATTTTGTGGGAAATCACATAAGTATTCCACAGACATTAGATCCAATCTCGTGGCCTTATCCAAGAGTTGTTAAAGGCAAAATAAAAGACCTTGTGAAAAGGATTTTCGGTTTTATAAAGAAAATCAATAATATAGATAGTTCACGACTTCAAGATCGGATTCTGTTCCGACAACTTAGTCGCAAGTAGAAAATAGGTAACTCACGAAATGAACAATATGAAATTATTCTGAATAAATACAATAATTATTATGAATGTACATACAAAGAAAACTGAGTAAATATTTTCAACACTTTTGCTATGGTTATTCTGTAGTACACACCTGTTACGACTGTTGCCAAGAGAACAGTGAGCCTGGGTTGGCCTCCACCAATGCCATCTAGTATATGCAGCCTAACAGTTTTGAAAAAGTGGAATGGGAACGAACGTTGACACTACGACAACTATTAATCAATAAATGCATTTTACATACTACGTTTATATGATTTTGTAAATACTTGTTCTAGTTATGTCCAAGTTTCTTACACAAAAAAAATTCCAAAAATATTGGAAATATTTAATTTTTTTTTTCAGTATGTTCGAGTTTTTGATATTTGGAAAATGCTGGTCGTAAGTGGGAATGTTCGTAAGTTAGTTGGTCGTAAGTCACGGACTATCTGTAGTTTAATCTTATCGAGCGACAAACAACTTTTTTTTTTCTTTTTTTCTCCGCCAATCACAAGTATTTCTATCTCCGAGAGAGAAATTAAAAACATCATCACCGATACGACTGCCGAATTTATTTATTACAATTCACGATGAAAATATTATCGGCCGTGCTAATTATATTTTAATGGATATTTATATGACACGTTCTCCTGTCCATCAGGATAAAATGAAAGCCACTGGATTACAGTAAACGGCCAACTCAAAATTAGGCCTAAGCTCTGATAAGGCCTAACGAATCGGGTTAGCGGTTAAAACTTCTCCCAACGAAAAATTATCACATTTCCTCAATTTCCAAAATTACACAATGATATTAAATTTAAAAAATATATAAAAAAAAACTCAATTATTATTAACGCTACAATTACTCAAGAACAACTTTAATCTGCTTTTTAAACCTACTTTCCAGTAAATGAAGCTTATAAAATCAGTCAGTCTGTGAATGTCGGCGTGCATAGGTTTTTTGTTTTTTTTAAATACTGTATTCTATCTTTTTTTTTCTTCAAATACACTTTTTTTCCCAATTCCATTAGGGATCGCTGTCGGCATAAGCGGCGCTTGTGTAATTCCGAAGAAAAGTTTTGGCATAGGTTATTATGGCCGGATGCCATTCCTGACGCCAACCCCATATCACAAAAAAGAATCCAAATACCCGTAGACGGCGAAAGAAGAGGCAGGCGAAAAAGAATCAGACAAAGACAGGAAAGAAAACAAACATCCACGCCGAAGCCGGGAATCGAACTCCGACGTAACAGCCTCATGAGAAACCGCCGAACCCACAAGGTCACGCCCGCACGGCTACTGTATTTCTACCCTGTTCCTGATAATATCTCATTGTCTGAAACAATCAATATTAAATCTTTTTAGCTAACCCGTTTGCGCTTGGATTTGATACGATTAAAGTAATTCCGATTCATACAATTTAAGCACATAATGCGGATTTAATTCATTTTTTCCAGAAAATAGGAAAATTCATACCGTTTGAATTCACTAGATATTAGAATTTGTAAATAAATGTCGACTGGTTCTTGTCGTTTTCACATTAAAAAGAAAAAAAGAAATAATAAGGAAATTTTCAGAAACAACATTTACAGAAAGTGGGCTTCAAGGTCTTTCGAGCTTCTTGTTTTTAATTGAATTGCAAAAATACAGAAAAATAAAATTCTTCCTTTGAACTTTGAACTTTTATTTTATAGCCTGGTAATAGTGATTTACAGAGGAATTAATTGTGCTTATTATTATAATAATATTAAATGTCTTTTGGATTAAGCTGAGACCATGAGACGGTCGTTTCCAGCTTCTTGTGCTCTCGTCAGCCAAGCTACTCAGCCAGCCAGAATCCGTATTTATGTTGTTTTTATTGTTTTTTGTTCTTTAGTTTTGTGGGGGCATTACTCTTCCCTCCTACGTCTTTTTGGGTTTTGCAAGGCATAGGAGGGAAGAGTAATGGCTGAGTAGCCTTGGCTGACGAGAGCACAAGCAGCTTGAAACGGCCGTCTCAGGGTCTCAGCTTAACCCAAAACGCATCTAATATTAATGTGATTATTTTTGTAGCGTTTCTTTTACCCTTTAGACGGTTTTGTTTTCTTTATTTTTGTCTTTTTCTTTTCTCTGTGGACAAATACCTTTTGAAGCGGTAATTGTGACGCCCAAGGTCTTTGTATTCCACATTTTGTTGTTGTTTTTATTTTTTGTTCTTTAGTTTAGAGGGTCATTACGATTACCACCTTTTGTTTTTATTATTATTAGAGATTTTTATAAATTTTTGGTTGCTGAATTAAAAAATGTAACTAGCTTTTCTCTAGCAGGAAGTTCATTTTACAAAAGCCGATTTCTTTTACCGCCATTTTGAAGCAAAAATAAAGCAGGATCTGACAAAACCTAATAACAGTTAAGGTAAGTAAGTGAATAAATGCTGTTATTTTCTGTTGATATCAAATACTGATTTTTCAAAAAAAAAATTATGATTAAAAATTAAAAAAAAAAAGAAGCGTTATTGTTAAAATTTAAAATATGTGCAATAACTGCAATTTATGATTTTTTTTTCCATAAAAAAGTTGCTACTGTTTTTCTATAGTAACGTGACGTGATATAAACGTTTAAAATACATTTTTTTAATTGTACTTACGAATAATAATAAGTAACAACAACAATGGGCGAGACCAAATTGTTTACCAATTGACATCCTGGTACAGCTGTTTCACGCTCTTTGGCGATCATCAGCCATGAGCAGTCACCAGCAAACAACGAGGTCTCAGTACTGATGCCAATAGGAATAATCGTCCGACGATACTAAATAAAAATTGTTTTAACTCTGAAATGTTATTAATTACATTTAATAAATGAGCTTAACTTTGCAAAACTGCGTAATTTATTCACTTAATTTTATTACAATTAGTCTTTATAATGAATAATTCTATATTTAATCCGATATGGAACTGAATTTGTTGTGAATATTTATGTATATTGAGGATATAAACATACTGTTCAGATCTACCGAATATTACGACATCAATTACAACGAACAAAATTTTTTATATCTGATTTTTTTAATAAGCAAAATCTTCGGATTTTTTTGGATCCAAATGAATAAAAAAAAAATTACCATATTCTAGTTTTTCTTTTTTTTTTCTTTCAAATTCCTCCATCCAAACTTTTTTCCATAGAACGAGAAACAATGCCTGACCCACTTTTGACAAGTCTTACAATAGATAAACGGAAAAGAAAAATAGCCTCACCCCTACCGGATCCGAATTCGCAACTACAAGCCGCCTGGGCGAGCACGGCAGAAGGCAATCAGCTAGCCGGAGAGAACGGAGTCAGCTCCGGGTGATGAACAGCGTCTTCTGGGAGCGATTCATCAACAGCCGAAGGGTCAACAAGAAAGCAAAGGCGGTCGCTAATAAAGTGCAGCCCCGAATAAATGACACTACCACCACCACCACCACTAAGACTTCATAGTTTTATCGATAGTAAACTGATTCGGTGGGGAAAGTTACCCTCCTAAAGACATGATCGCAATTTCAACAACCTGGACTGAAAGTACTGGAAAAGTACTGGATTTCAGAAGAAATCACCAAGGAGATCAGACAACAGCTTACCAAAATAGTAGTAGTCCTCAATTTAAGAACATTCGCTCTTACGCTCAAAATTTCCAAAATATATTAAAAAAAAAAAAAAAAAAATCCAGTTTTCCATCTAAAATCTAGAACTTCTAATTTTCTTTAATTTTTTTTTTCGTATAGAGCAATTTGGACATATATAGAACATCTATAAACCATATATGAACATAATATGGTCAGATCTAATTTTAGATCGTTGTTTAAGTCCTCCCTTCCTGTATAATATTATGTCCTCATTCCAAAATAAAATCTACATGATATTTTTTTTGTTTGTAACAATTAAACATCTAGGCATCTCATTTTGTCCCTAGGAATTGTATTATTCTGGCTGATGTCTTGGTTTCAATTGATGAAAAGCGGCTCTTATGACTGCTTTACACGCTCTCGAAAAATTGCCTCAAACGAGCTCGAAAATATGCCGTTTGTCAGTTGCAGCTTTGACTGAAAAGCGATCGTTTTACACGTGAGTGGCAAATCGCGTTTTGCTCTCGTTTAGATCGTGATTTACAATACTTGTCGGCGAAGCGACAAAAAAATTGATTTCGCAGCTTTGTTTTGCTATTAATTCTCTTAAAGCTCTAAACAATGGATTTCTATCCAGTTTCTCTTAATATTTCATTGTCTAAAGCTAGGCGAACACGGAGCGATTTTATGGCAATATGATTGGGACAAGTTGGCCCAATTTGATTGCGGACAACTTTGTCAAGCGCGAACACGTAGTTTCTCCTGAACCAATATTGCCCTGAATTTTTATGGTTACGGCGCCTCTCACTAGGGAGAGCTAAAGAGAGAGCGTGTTTTCGTACAGAATTGCTATAGTATTAAACGCCGTCCCTCTGTAGAAATCAATTACGATTCTTTCATTATCAATTGACAAAATGTTGTTGTTGGAATTATCTGTTTTGGGCCGACTCATTTTGCTGATTTTAAGCCTTGTTTCTCAAAGAAAATGGCCGGCGTGAGTGACTGAATTTCCGATGTTCAAAGTACCGCCTCCTTCGACGTCAGCATTGTCACGTGATGTCATCCGTTCATTTGATTCGCTTTCGTACCACCAATATTTTGAGCCAACTAATATTGGGCCAATATTGTTCCTTTGGTACCGACAATAAAATTGGGGCAATATTGTTCAGGTTGGGGCAATCAAATTGGGGCAAACGGTTGCCAGCAATCAAATTGGGCCTGATTGTCCCAAAATATCGCCTCGTGTTCGGCCAGTATTAACCAATCAAACTATTAACTGGCAAAAATTGTACGGATATTTGTAAATTAGTAAGCAGAGTCGGAGAAGTAACCAATCACAGTGCAGCATTGGAACACGTCAGTCGTGACGTCAAGCCCATTTGTAAACATGGCGCTCTCCTATTTTCCCCACTTCACAGCGACGGATCGCGATTACACAAGTATTATCAGCGTATTGAGATTTTCTTCCACACATAAATGAAGTTTACACTGAAATGCATGAAGTTCATGCGTCAAAATTTATCAGATAGTTCGTAAAACCTCAGTTTTTATATAATTCCACAGTTTCGGCTGTTACCCCATTGAACTCTGGGATAGTCGCTTGCTGACTACTCAACAGTAGGGGAACACGTACTGTCATTGTTACCCAGAAAGGGAGATTGGTATTGGCTGTTGGACACTCATTATTGTTAAAACTGGTGAATCAATTTTTTTTTTAACAAAAGTCTTTTAAACTATATGTGGGCTGTTACGGAAGTCATGGCTTTAAAAAAATGAGCTTAGAACATCTTTTTCAATCTTGTGTTTTTCAAAAATTTCAGGGCTCCTTGTGTTTGAAATAAACCCAATGGAGTCAATACTCCATTTAACTTAGCCTATTCTAATCTCGCTTCCCTTTCCTTGCTCTTCCCGGTTGTGAAGGGTGCTAACTAGACCTTTTTTTTTTCGTAGGGGCAGAAAAAAAGGCTAAAATTGGGACCCTATCATCAGACTCAGAATCGCACGTTCGATCCATGCCCTATTTTACTTTTTTTTACACCGAATTTGACAGAAAAAATTTTCGATGTTCGTTCTTTATAGGCCTACTTTTCCAGTACTTTATGAATCACCCTGTATATATATAATTCCTTTTTTTTTTTTAAGTCGCAAAAACGACAAAACGAAAAGAGTGCGAAAAAAATTACAAAATAAATTAAATAGGTTTTCATTTCAATTTAAATCTGTTTTAAATTATGTTATTTAAGTAACATTCGCGCTTTCGTAAGTAGATAGCAGCAGATTTCGAAGGACACGGAAGAGAGGAATCAGTGACGTCAGGACAATCACAAAACGTTTTCGTGCCAAAAAGACGCTCAAACTGATAAACAGATTTAGCTATTTTGACAGTAAAGGGCAAAATAAACAGCACTGGAATATTCCACATCCGCATGCGATAATAGGGCGTGCCCGAACGTCACGGTCTATTTGAATACAAACTGTATAGCATAGTCCGACCACGATATCTTGACGATTAGAAGGAATCCCACGTATCTATTTTTCAGCCAGTCGCGCCTCAAAGCACAGGGCTTTAAAAATATATAATATTTAAAAAAAAATGCTTAAAACTTAACTACAACAGTTAAATCTTATATTGAAACCAGTCAATCAATAACTAAATAGTATAGCAGGAACGTAATGTTATTCGAAACCTCTGAGAGAGGCTAGTGCTGACGTTATGGGGCTCTGGAATTTTTCCAATCGTCAAGATATCGTGGTCGGACTATAACTGGCTTTAGGTTTTCAATAAGTCGAGGCAATAATGGCACAGAGCACAGAAAAAAAGTATTTATAGTCAAATATAGGATGAAAATTAGGGCGCAGCCTTGTTTATGCGAAGGAACGGTTCAGCAGCTTATGTTTCGAAAGCACATCAAGTGACAGTGTGATTCTTGCCTCATCCAAAATTCCGACGGACGGGTAGTGTGCTGACACAGCGTGAAGGGTGCACGCGACGGACACGAACGGTAATAACAAATGAGAATCACGGCCGTCTCTTGGTAGGGTGCTTACCTGTCATACAGCTGTGGCGTGCAGTAGTTTCATCATGAAAACTTTACTGCTTGAGTTTCTGAACAGTGTTCGGAGCTTAGTGTCCCCCAAAGATACGCGTCAGGTGGTCGGGGAATGGGAAAGATGTGGAAACTTAAGATGACACGACCTTGAATGTTTTCACTGAAGAAACTGCATACACTGTATGACAGGTAAGCACTTTTCGTCCTAGACCGTATGGACGCTTGTAATATTCGGCTAAAAATACCTTTTCTTATTTGCTTAGAACCATTATTGCCTCGATTGATTCAAAACCTAATAGCATTTACTTTATAGTTTATATTCAGGTAGACAGTGACGTTCAGACACATCCTAT
>JAFIDM010000005.1:26726693-26747402 GCA_023159025.1 Thereuonema tuberculata
ATTTATCTAATTATATTTTAACCCATTGACCATAAAAATGCTTAGAATTATCACAATTGCTTCGTGTTTGGACTCTTTTTGCACAGATTGACATATAGAATTTAATAATTGTAATAAAAATTAAGTAAAGGTAACAGTTTAAAAAAACGTAGCTTTGTAGAAAAAGGCTCAGTTGATCAAAAAAGGAAGAAGACATGCCGATGGTAGGATTAGCGAGGATTAGCGGTCGACTGATTGCTTGTGGGCGTGGCGGTACAAAGGGGGGAGGATTTCTTCAAGTGCCACAAATTTTGGACAGAGAATAGGCCTAAAAAGAAAAATGAAATAAAAGTAAAATAACTATACAGTAAATACGTTTATATTATTATAATGAGCAATAGAGATGGGCCTAAAAATGATACAAAATGAATACACAACATATACGTTTGTACTATCATATTAAATGAGTATCAGATCTTAAAAAATTATCTAAAACTTATTTTTGTCCTTAGCTTATAGTTTCGTCCTAACAGTATAATTAAACTGCGCCGCATGTAACTCGGACTCAGCTATTGAGCACGTCAAGCCGAAAACTCGCCGAACATAATGAACATTGATTTAACTCAAAACCATGAAATTAGCGAAACGCAGAAAAGCGTGCCTTTTTTTTTTTTTTTTTTTAAAAAAAAAAATTTTTTTTACTTTAGTCCTTTTTTTTTATTAATAATTAGTTTTTTTTTTTTTTTTTTTTTGATTAGTACTTTAGTATCTCAAACGTATAAGACTGTAGCCTTAAAAAAGGGCATTTAAAATGGCGTTTTGCCTTTCGTTTTTTTTTTTTTTTTTAAATATCCCTGTGAGAAAATTAAATAAGGAACTGGGATTTGAAGGGTTGTTCTCATTGGACAAAAAGTAGAGATGTAATATATCTCGCAAGTCCCATTATCATCATCATTATAATAGTCTTCTTTAAATCTGTCGGATTATAAGAACTAGATAAATAAATAAATAAATAAATAAATAAACTTTTTTTTTCACCTTACTAGAATCTTTAAAATATTTACTTACGGAAATTTTCAATTAGCAGCAAAATTTAGAAGGATGAATGGTACTTCGGCAGTTTACCTTGGGGGAAAAAAAATTAAAATTATAAATTTATAAATATATTCATACAGTTTACATTATATTATAGTTTACAGAGAATCTTATCTAAACAAATTTCATTATAGACCATTTAGTTACTAGTTTAAGCCTACAAAATTTTTCAATTCTAAATTAAGTTTTTCGTTGTTGGTACCATGGGACAACTGTTTCGGGACTTTTATCCTTCGTCAGTGATGGTGGTATAGAAATGAGCAGAGCTAAGGGCTGCGTGCACCAACACTCTATCAAATCAGCTGTCAACTGATGAGCAGTTAACAATCAGTCTTAAATAAAAATTGGTGTGCACCAAACACAATCTGACAAAACTTCCCTTTTGAGTTCTTAATAGTGTATCGTGTTTCATAAAGTGGTTGCGATTGGTTAATAACATTTAATGTCATTTCCGGGTGACTTTTCGTAGGTCCAAGTACATTTCAAAATGGCAGCTTCCATGGAGAAGAAAAAACATAGAGAGTCAGAGGTTTCTAACAGCAATTTATGAGAAACAGGTCGAAAACATGTGATAGCTGAGCTTTTGGGTGGCTGAGCACGCAGCGCTGGGGAAAGTGGAGTGATTGGAGATCAAGCTAATCGTAGTCGTATTCTAAGTTTAACTATTCATAAATATCGTACCACATTTTTAAAGGAAATCGGACGAGCCGTTTTAGCGAGAGATTTCGGGGATTATTTTTGAAGGATGGGAGCATGGAGAATGAAATAGCTGCGCCTAAGGTTTAAATTGGACTATAAATATGCAAAGTATCAAATTTTATGAAAATCCGTTCACCCGTTTTAGCGTGATGCGCATACAAAAAAGACAAAAAATCATCAGATAAAAAAAAAAAAAAAAATTTTTAGAGGAATAGTAAGACTGCGCATGTCCAGTCAATTAAAAATATAAGTAAAAACTCTTCTGCAATAAATGGCGCTCAATGGTTACCTTAAAAAAAACTAATCATTAATAGTTGCAGGCCGCAACTAGACGAAGCAAAAGTACAAACCATAATCTTTGTGCTTTATTCTTTACAGGCTGAGATTTACAAGCAAGACACTGTTGGGCTTGGAAATGCAAATCTTCCACAAAAAAACGAAGACACTGCAATTGCTTTGAGTGTCCATGATGAATCTTACAGGAGTTCAACTATTGAAAACTTAAATATATTTCTTTCTGAATTAAATCCATTATCGATTCTAGTGAATAACTAGAAATGCTAATTACTTGTTAGCATTCGTTTTCGTTGTAAGTGGTAAAAATAAAGGACAGGTTTGAATAAAACTTAAAAGAGTTCGTCAATGAAGTTACATAAGGTGTTGCACTGCACTCATAAGGAGATACATGAGGAACAGATGATTTTTATTCTAACAATGATCATGTCCAAAAAACTGTGCCAGAACCCAGGATTCTCCCTATCAATGCAGCATTCTTGGATTGTTATTTCGTTAAATACTGATACACAGGGGAGGATCCATTATTTTTCAAAGAGGGGGGGGAGGTTAACTTTTCTGAAGGACTGACTATATCTGTGTGTCTTCAACTTCAACTTTTCAACTTTTCCAACTTTCAACTTTTTCAGTCATTTCTTCCAATAAAATCCGAATCCAGTTAAAAGCGTGTAAGTGATGAAAAAAATGATTTTTTTTTTTATTCCTGAAAATACCTTTTATATTTCATTTTTAATATTTTGGGATTTTTTTTTTTTGCAATTTGTTGTATTACCAGTACTATGTATTTTGTCTGAATAGGTCGGAGGAGCCTTTCTCGACATAGTTTAAAATGTCGAGAAAGGCTGCTACCTGTTGAAGAATCGACTTACATAGAGGGAACGGATACCCTGGTTTCTACGGAACGACTTACAACAGTGTTCTTCGAATTTTCTCGTTGCTTATCTCCGGGTGACCACCCATGGAGTAAGTAATCCGAGTCAAGGTTATCCACAAGTCGGTACTGCTGCCCTTGTTCTGACAACAAGGTAGTAATACCCTGGTTTCACGGGAGAAGAAGTCGATATATAAAACTAGTTCAGCCCTGTGACGTATGTTTGTGACGTATTCCTAAACGAATTATCGTACGGTGAGTAATTTCACGGGAGAAGAAGAAAAACCAGTTTATTGCAATGCATGCTGGGACTGTGCTAAACCAAAATGGCGCAAAACAGCAAAATTATTGTTTCGCAGCAAGGGCAAAACAAAAGTTTGTTTTTATGTTTATATTTATGATGTTGCATCTCCATATTCTCGAAAATATCAATTTTTAACTCCATTTTAAACTATCAATTTTGTTCTTGATTTCCTCGCAGGTTTTCTCTATCTTGTACGATTCATTTAATTCTATCTTCATTTTTTTCATAAATTCGACGATTTCGCTTCATTCGCCTCAGATCATCAATATTTTCTCGCCATATTTCCAGTAAACTTACAGTTTCACCTTCACTCCATTCTGTATGTTGTTTTAGTTGAGGCGTGGTGGGAACGATGGCTGCCATGTTGGAAACGACTTTATTCGGTATACCTACTTATCACAACTCGAACAGCGCTACCGACTCCCGCCCTGACTGGTCACGTGGTGCTCAAAAACGAGAAAATGCGAAGAATCCAGTTTTTAGTCGTTCCGTGAAACCAGGGTATAACGAAAAAAATCGTTTTGAACTTGGCAGTCATCTTGTCCGCCACGCCTTAGTGCAAACAAAACATCGAATGGAGAGAAGGCTAAATATTAATTTTGATTGGTAGAAATTGGCGAGGTAGTATTGAAGACTTGAGACGGGTCAAGCGTAACATAAAAAAATAACTTCAGTTTTTGAGATTGCTGAGAAACAATAACTTTGCTGTTTGGCGCCATTTTTGTTTAGCATAATCCCAGGATGCATTGCAAAAAAAAAAAAAATGTTCTCTTTCCCGTGAAATCGCGCATGCCCAAATCACACCATCATGTTTTCATCACTGACGGTCTATGATCGTGTGATTTGCATGTGTTCACCATTTTCATCACTGAAAAATTTAGGAACTGCTCTAAACGTAATGTTGTTTTCAATGATGATCGTTAGTGAGCTCCAATCAGAAGAGACCCTACAGCCGATTGCAAAAAAGTCAGCCGGCGCCATTTTGTTCATCGCTTCGACTGAATCGAAGGCTATTATGAATTAAGTATCACAGTGAGGATACTTTCGAAAATAAACAATATTTTTACTTAAATAAATTAATTCTATGTGTCAGAATGTGTAGATGTCAACTTTTTTAAAGAGATATTCCATTTCTTATTGAAGCGTCACCACGCTCGCATAGGATTGAGAGATTGTCGCTTTTCCAATCGACATTCACTCCACTTCCGCTTAAATAGTTGAGATGCTAGAATACAATATTCAATTAGTTTCGAATATATTGATAGCTTGATAAAAGTAATTTCAAATTCTACGGAAATTGCGTTGCCGAAAAGCGATTTTAACCTCTAAAAAAGATGAAAGTCCGAAATACCGGACTACACATGCCGTCTTTTCGTAACTGTGGGTTGGCTTGGAGTTTCCGCCAAAACTTTTCCAGCTCAACTCTGATTGGCTAACGCTCTGCCAATCGTATGCACTATTTCATCATATTTCTTCGGTCGAGTGATCGATTTACGGTGAAAAACAATGACGGGAACACTTCACTGAAAACAATGATCATTTGAGTGAAGCAAAAAATATGATGGTGTGATTTGGCCATCAAGGAAGGACAACTCGTTCACAGGACAGAACTTTCTATACATCGAGTTCTTCTCCCGTAAAACCGGGGTATTACGTAAGCGAGGGGAGGGGGGGTTACACTATTTACAAGAACTTATGGCAGAGCTTGACTCGTATCAGAAACCTTCTCCTCCCATCACAATAAATAATAATAGAAATTTCTGAAAGAACGTACGGTCCATTCTCCTTGTAATGCTGTTCGTTAAGATTTATTTTCTATGAAAGTAATGGAAACGACATAAATGAAAAGGGTATGTTGCGTTTCCAAACGGTTATATCACCTTAACACAAGCAGTACAGATTTTAAATTGTCTAAATTAGATTAATGTTAATCATATCAAAGTACGCTAATCAATGGATTAAGGATTAACACTCACTGTTTATGCTAATAGAAATAGGATAGAAATCCACTGTTTAGTTTCCAATTCCCCTTCGAGCGCTTATTTCTCCACAAGAAAACCACTTGGAAAAGATTCAAATATAAATCTTAAATAGTCCCTAGTCCTTAAATATGCACGATAAGTTTAACGAAGATTCAATCAGCTTTTCAAAAGTTAGTAAAAGGGAGACTCACAGACAGACTTGTTGATCCTCACATTCCTAGGAAAGTAAGCTAACAAAACAAAGAAAGAACTTAAAGCCTACTTTCCTTAAAAATTTTATTAAAATCCGACCACGATAACGTGACGATTCGACGTCAGCCCTAGCCTCTCTCAGAGGTTCCAAAGAATATTACGTTACAGTTATCAATCAAAACTTAAAAACAAAAATTTAGTTTTAACTTTAGCCCTCCATTTTTTAATACCTTTCGGAAATAATCTTCAACCTGTAAAAGAATTTTTCGAGCATCTCTCTAAAATACCTGGGGTGACATTTTGAGGGAAATTAATAGAGACCTATGCTTTGAGGCGAGCTTGTTTGTGATTGGCTGAAAGACAGATACGTCATAATCACGTGGGGTTCCTTCCGATCGTCAGGTTATCATGGTCGGCCTATACTTAAAATTTCCTTTTTTTAAAAAAAAAAAAAAAAGTTCTTGCAAAAGGCGAAAACAAAAAACCTACATTCACATTAAAATTATAATACCTGCTGACAAAAAAAAAAAAAAAAAAGAAAAATTTCCACTTCCTTAAAAAAAAAAAAAATAAACCGGATTAATTTTAACCACACCAAACCACCCTCAATGGATTAGTTAAAAGCATTGTTTCAGAAAAGTTAAAAGAAATGGGGCAGGGCATGCACTACGAATATGTATCTATCAATATCATTCGAACAACACTGATTGTGCACACTGATGTACCGGGGGTTGGTAAGAGTAAGAGCAGGTGGTAACCCACCTCCCACTCATTGCATCGGAAAATGGAAGAAATCTAGGATTTTTTGGACCTCTTTTATTGGATGGAAATTGTAAAGGAATCAGTCCAACCGTTTAAGAATGAATTTCGGGGCTGACTTTTTGAGGGATTTGGAAAGGTGAAAAGGGGGGGAGAGGGGTTTGGAGACCAAAATAATCGTATTTATGTTTTAAATTAGTCCAAAATAAGGTATATACCAAATTTTATGGAAATCAGCCTAATAGTTTTGGCGTGATGTGCCTCCAAACAGACAGACAAAGAGAAAAGGTTTCAATGGAAAAATAAGACTACGCATGCCCAGTCAAAAACTGGCGAGAAGTGAAACCTGCTGTTTGTTATTTACAAGACACCGTGTAACTTCGACTTTGGTGAAAGCAGAGGATTCCTAAGATTCAAAACACCACGCAAGGGATTGCTGTTAAAAAAGTAGTTAATGGATCCGAAAGCTACCAATTCGGGACTTGTCTAGATATTTTTCCCGCCCGCAATCGGATAAGAGGAGACTGACTAATTCTGTTCCTCCAGTTTCTTTAAAATCTCAGCTCCTGTGGGAAAGATAACATGGAAGTGCACTTCAACTGTAATTATTTAACTAAAGCAGCGCTCCCTGGCGGCGAGCGGGCGCTTCACTACTTATTAATAATTGGGGTAAACTTAAACGACGCTGCAGGGGCGGAAAAAAAGCAAAGAAAAGCAGCACTTTTCGCGGGAAAACACGAGGAATGGATTCTTAACGGATAGCCTTCTAGAATATTCCAGGCCTTGCAGATTACAGTCGATTGAAGGCAGCGCTTTTGGGCGGCAAAAATACCGAAAACATCAATAAATTGACATTTATTTCAATAAGTTGATATACCTTTCATCAATGAAAATTATCAATTGATGATAAGAGAACCAAGAAAAACTTCTTAAAGAACTTGGAGCATACTTTCAGTACGAGGTCAGAAATGGATTCTAAGGAGCTTTTACTGAAGCCCATCACGTTGTTATTTATATATCACTCTGTCATTATTAAAGAAAAGATTGTCATCCGCTATTTCGGCAACTTCACGATTTCATCTCGCTGTCGTATTAAACTTACATAGGGAAAACTTTTCAAGTAATTTTTTAAAGGAGTGTGTGTGTTTATTGTCTTCAAATATGCACGCCAAGGTTCAAGGATTTAAGTTCAACGGTTCGAAATTTTGGGAGAGGCATAATAATCTTATACGTGTACGGGCAGTAGACTAAAAGCTAAGACTTAAAATGTGAATTGCTATTAAATATGTTCATGCCTCGGTTTATGAAATTAAATATCCTGAACAAAAATCTCAACAAAAGTATTACTAATTTTCATAGATTTTAAAAAAGCTTTCGATTCAATAAATCATAAGATACTGATTAAACATTAGATAATATAGGTATAAGAGGGAATTTAAATAAATTTATTGGAAATTACTTACAAACTTCAGAATTAATATAGAAAATTCTACAAGTAAATCCATTAGACTACTTGTAAATTCCATATATTCCAACACGATATTTGGAATTGGTCTGCTCGACCATTCTTCATCAGGTGACATTAATACATTAAAAGGGAATCACTAATTAAGTTATTTCTCTTTTTACAAAATTTAAACAAAAGAATTTCACTAATTCTAGTTGACAATGGTAATGTATGATTTGATCACATCAGGAAACAATAAAAATTACAATGTTAAAAATGACAACATATTTATATATTAACAAATTGTCCTAATTAACCAATTGTCCTAAATAGTTATTACTCATTGTCCTGATGTGATCAATTCATACATTAACATTGTCAAGGAGAATTAGTGAAATTCTTTTGTTTAAATTTTGTAAAAAGAGGAATAACTTAAATAGTGATTCCCTTTTAATGTATTAATGTCACCTGATAAAGAATGGTCGAACAGACCAATTCGAAATATCGTGTTTGGAGTAAATGGAATTTACAAGTAGTCTAATGGATTTAATATATCGATATAGATAAGTATATCTTAATATTCTACAAGTAAGCTTTTCAATCTCAAAAAAGGTGTTCCTCAGGGCTCCAATTTAGGACCATTATTATTCATCTTATTTATAAACTCAATATTTAAGACAATTACGTTTTTCTAACATATGCTGATGATGTACTATTATTAAATGATAACATAAATGAACAGAGGAAGCATATAACCAAATACAATGGGATTTGAATAATGTAAGATTTCTCATGGTCAAATATAAATAAAATGTCAATAAATCAACAAAAGACAAAACTTATGATTACAAAGACAAAAAATAAACTAATACAGTAAAATATTGATATCAAATTACATAATAAAAAATGTAAGAGTATTAAAATTCAAATTTAGAATGTAATTGTAAAAAAATTGAAAGTGTTAAATGTATATAAATACTTGGGAATTATATATGTTGACAACAAATTAAACTGAAATAACCATTATATATTATTAAAAAATTAAGCTCATTTATGCATATGTTTTGAAATAGAGATTTGTTTCCACAAAAACATAGGATTATGATATTATATAAAGCTTTTATTGACTCTTTCCTGTGTTATGGTATCATGAATTGGATTTTTCTGAACAAAACTCAAATCAAAAACATTGTTAGAATATTTAACAAAATATTTAATATGATTATTAAACATTACAAAATGTTAAATAGAGAACAAAAAAACAACAACTTTAGAATATTGATTAAAATTCTGCTACCGCGGGGAGAGTCATGTAGATTATTGAATGACCACCCTTTTAAAAAGCACGGGTGAAAAAAATAATACTATAAATGTTTGGACAAGTTTAATTAAATTTGATTAACCGAAAAATAATTATGGATTAAGAGTAAAGGAAAGAATTTTGAATAAAATTTTTAGCCAATAGATAGAAATATTTTTAACTGTAATTCATAAAAAAAAAGTCAAACATTACTTAATACGAGATTTAATTCATGGTAAAATAAAGTGGAATTTATAAAATATTTTTTTCTTTACTTCCTTCTTTCTTTTGTCAGTAGTTGTACTTATCCACATATTTATGTTTTTTTTTTTATTTTTTTCAATAAAAAAATATTCTTAAAGTTTGTTGTTTTATTCAAATGTTATAATTGACTTGTACTAATAAATATTAAATGTATTGATTATTCTGATTGACATTGGTTTACGATAAAGGGTTGTCATTTACGTCTTTAAAATTGAAATCATTGTTTGTTTGTTTTCTTTTAATATGTTTTTAGTTATTTATATATTCACATATTATTTTTGAGTATTATTAATTTCTAATTTCTATTGTATAATAGAAGGGATAACATTATTGTTCTGTATTTCGTTTTAATATTTTTTATTTTGATTTATTCAACTATTTTATTGTTAATTTAATATTAAAATGTAATATTAGAAGTGGGATGTGACCTCAAACTTGTTTCATGAATAACTGTTGTAAATTTTGGACTTTTCAGCTAAAGTTGATGAAAAGCTTTTCAGCTAAACCTTGACTTCGGATGACTGAATACAAACTTTCTTATTAAAATAAGAGCTGTGCCCCGCGGTGTCACCCGCGTTAAATTCGGCCCTTCTCGGTAATGTTCGGTTCTCGTCGTGCAGCCAAGCCTCCCCGCCGCCGCACCTGTTGATTGACATTTATGTTTACTGCTCCGCTCCTATTGGTCGTAGCGTGATGTTATATAGCCTAGAACCTTCCTCAATAAGCGGGCTATCTAACACAAAATGAATTTTTCGAATCGGACTGGTAGTTCCTGAGATTAACGCGTTCAAACACACACATTCTTCAGCTTTGTAATAGTAATAGGATTAACAAATGTTATTCACAAATCTCATGGTGGTTGACCTGTAGGAAATACACTAAACGCGGTAGATGCGCGACAGAAATATTTTAACCTTTAGATAAATGACTTTTTTTTTTTTTTATCTTTATGCGCTAATTCCTTAACAAGGACCCATTCGGAAAAGACTTTAAATATAAAAGATAGATATTCTATCACCTTTAAATATGCAAACCACATTTCAAGAAGAGGTTCAAAAGTTATTAGAAGGATCTTTGTTTTCAGATGTGTGTTCATCGCCGTGTGTCGTGAGGGTAATCTCGCCACTAAAAAACGACTTCACACTGTATTCCAGAACTTTGTCTTTCAGCTCGCTCACTGTAGTCATAAAACTACAATTACAATGATTTATAAAAATTTCACATTTAAATCTTAAGTTACTGAATGGCAAATTATCTTTTCAAAACTGGCAAATTATTCGAATTAAAATTTAAAGTGCATTGATTTCACAGATTACTTCTTGGTTTTTTGTTCTGGAATTTTCTTCTTCCTCCGTTACAGTCATTTTTATTACCAGGGACGCCATCTGTCGTCCATGTTTCGAAACAACGAAGGACGGTTCAACTTACTTTCGACGCTCACACTTTTGAAGTGGCTTATAAATCGAACGACAGACAATAAAAACCTAATAAGGTTGGGACAACAAATTTAAAATTTAAAATCTGATGATGATCGGTACATTTATCTTAGGTTATTTATGTTTCAGTGCTTTTGCCCTTATGTAAAGTCAATAAAAGAAGTCTACAAATATTAATTAAGAAACACAATGAACACGCACAAACTACGCAAAGGATTCGCACCCTCGAGCTGTCATCGTGAAGAGACTGGGACGGACCGTTTCGCACTTATTAGTGCTCATCAGCCAGCCACACTCCACCGATAACATGCTCAGGAGGTGCGAAAGGTTAACCACCCCGGCTCTTGCTCCCAAGAGCGGGACTTCTCCCCAAAGAAATACAAAACAAAAATTAATAAAATTAGAAAACACAAAATTTCCTTGGCCTGCAACTCGCAAAGCACAAAGCAAAGGAATTTAATAATTTCTACAAATACTAATGTAATCAGATCTACATAATGACAAATATAAACTATTAGTTTAGTTTGGAGTAGAAAGGTTAATTATTTTTTTTAAAATACCCTATAATTCTCAATCTCTCTCTCTTACACACACACACACACTCGTCTAAATAGGGACAGGATAACATGAATTTCCGTTTAAATTTGGAAATACATTCTATATTAGTACGTTCTATTCAATACAGTATAAAAAAAAGTGATCACTCAAAAAGAAAATAAACACAATTACTAATATTTAAAAGCTTAATATTTGGAAACCAAATAAATCAGACAAATAAGCATTTTTGACCATAAAACAAAAATAAAGTAAAAAATTATTATAGGTAAAAACTAATAATGAATTCGTATCAAGAGAGCTACTGTGTCATTTCGAGATCCAAGGGGAGGCGGCAGGTGATTCGAGCCTGTTTGGCTCTCATCAGCCTAGGCTACCCAGCATGCAAAGATCCAAATGCATACGAGAGAAAAGGCAATACCACAACCCCTGAGTGAGTGGGAGATCCATAACCTTTCACACCTTTCTGAGCTTACCATCAAAGGTGCATCTGGCTGACGAGTCCTAAAAAGAACGAAACAGCTGTCCCAGGTTCCCGTCGATGATAAGCTCTCAAGGCACGAAAGCTAACCTGTGTGCAAGCTTTTATTTTTCATCTTTATGCTAACTGCCTGCACGCTTAAAAACGATTATTAATCAATTTATTTTTCTTTAGTTTTGTTTTTTTATAAAGTCGTGCAAACGACAAAACGGAAGGCCTATAATCTGTCCAAAGAACGGTGGACCCTGACCAAATAACCTGCACCTCGCAACTCCACGCCCACAAGCAATTACACGATCGCCCATCCTACCTTCGGCAATTCTTCTTCCTTTTTCATCTACTGGGCCTTTTTCTACAAAACTACGTTTTTTTTAAACTGTTACCTTTACTTAATTGTTATTATAATTATTAAATTCTACATATTATCCTTGCAAAAAGAGTCTAAACACGGTGCAATTGTGATACTTCCAAGCATTTAAATGGTCAGTGGGTTAAAAAATATAAACGACCATTAAAATGCTTAGAAGTATCACAATTGCACTGCGTTTGGACTCTTTTTGCAAGGAATGATAGGTAGAATTTAATAATTGTCGTAAAAATTAAGTAAAGGTAACAGTTTTAAAAAACGTAATTTTATAGAAAAAGGTCCAGTAGATGAAAAAGTAAGAATTGCCGAAGGTAGGATGGACGGTCGTGTAATTGCCTGTGGGCGTGGAGTTGCGAGGTGGGGGTTATTTGGTCAGGGGCCACCGTTCTTTGGACAGATTATAAATTCATATCCAAGTTACACCTACTGAACACAAACAGTACAAATCTTCCACTTTCTGAAAAAAAAAATAAGAGCATAACAAACCAGGCCAATAAATGGATTACTCGCAGGATTAATATTCATTCTTTAAGGTCCTGGACTCAAACAAATGCTTTTATATACTGTATTTCTTTTTCCAATGCACCTAAAATTCTGAATATTTAAATATGAACTTGTGAAGCATCTGGGAATTATATTTTCTTGTTTTTAATTTTCAAGATATTTTGCAATTAATTAAATTTAAATTCAAACCAGTCAATTTTTGGGGTGTTTTTGAAGGCATTACTCGGTATTCTCCATTTTAAAAAGCTTGACAAAAACCTGAAATGATAATAAAATTCGTAAAAATAATTGATTTGTATTTAAGATATTTATTATTAATAAATTATTGTTAATTTTTTTTAATTGTGAGAGATTAAATTATTTTTTTAAAAAATTGACTATTGCACAAATAATAAATATTTTAAATTTTATATTTAAGTCATTTATATCATTTAAATCATTTTAAATTTTACAAAATTTTTTATCATTTCAGGTTTTCGTCAAGTTTTTTTGAGTTGAAAATACCGAGTAATGCCTCTAAAAACCTCCAAAAAATTCACTGTTAATGAATTTTAATTAATTGCAGAATATTTTGAAAATTAAAAACAAGAAAATAGAAAACCCAGCTCTTCAAAAGCTCACATTTAAATTTTCAGAATTTTAGATGCATTGGTAAAAGAAATAAAAGGTTTGCAGTCGCCTGCATTTGCTTGAGTCAGAACCTTAAGGCATCCATCGTTTAATGTCTTTTCTATGGGAATTTGAGTCCCTTGTCGCGCTAAAGGAACAAGGATCTGCTTTCAGGACAATTTCCCGACAAAGGATCCAATCGGAAAAGATTTCCAATATAAAGGTGCGATTGTCTCCATTCCTTAAAACATGCACGCCAAGTTTCAAGAAGATTGATCCATTACGTGGATGGACACGACTGAGTGAATGAGTCAAACTTTCATAGCTAAAAAAACCGGTACTTGTGTACTAAAGCCACCGCAGCCAGAAGTGTCGTTATTTATCGTTGAATTTGCAATGGCTGGAAATAGTTGGGTTATTTTTCAATACATACATCCTGCAGCTAAGCCAACCTAACTTAACCTAACCTAATCCAAATGTAACCTTTGTAAATTGAACCTTAGGGGTGTAAATGTGAGCTAACCTAATTCTAACTGTTTTTGGTTGTAAATTGAACCTTATGGTTGTAAATGTGAGCTAACCTAATTCTAACCGTATGTATACACGCCGTGGGCAAGATCGCTTCTCATGATTGGCGACACTTCCGGCTGCGGTGGCGTTAGTACACAAGTACCAAAAAAACCTGTATTTGCATGGTTACTACGCTTCCCCAATATTACCGTAATTAAACATGTATCTACTCTACGTTTTATATTACAAACTAGTTGACCCGTGCGAATAATTCGCAACAAAAAATCATCTTTGAGAAATAATAAACAACTCCAAAGCTGTCGTGCATTTTAGTTAAACACATTGTCACTAGTTGCCGTCAATATTTTTTGTCATTAGCGGTAAACGGATCTTCAAAATGATATCTCAATCATTGATTTTCATGAAGTATTAAGGGAGATAAAAAAAAAATTAAAAAAAAATCTTTGAGAAATAATATATGAGAAGTTGACAAATTTTTATGTTTTTTATTGGAATAAATCGTTTATTTGTATTAAAATATAAATCTTTGTTTGTTTTTTATCTGTTCTTATTAAATAAACGATGAAATATCATTTTAAAGTGCATTTTTATTCATGAAAGGATATATTTGAAGTTTACGGCGCTACAGAATTATTTGAAATGTTGTTTCGCTTTCGAAATATAAGCCGCTTCTGTTAAAGCGTGTCTACATTTTTATAAAAAGGTTTTTAAAATAAAGTTTTTTAACGAAAACATTAATTTTCAACAATTTGTTTATTTTTCGTGATTAGCGGTGAACGTAATCTTCAAAATGATGTCTCAATCATTGATTTTGATGAAGTATTAAGTGAGATATGGCGTACCCACACAAAAACACCTTTGAGAAATAATATATAAGGTTTATGTAACATAATAGGCTTTAATAATTTGGTTAAACAAAATGATAGATACAGTAAACTCCCGATTATCCGCGGACCTCTCCTGTTTCCATCTTTCTTACTGTACAATAAATTACGGAATTAAAAAAAATAAATTAAATCTAGGATAAGGTAAACAATAAAAAAGGCTAACAAAGTAAATGAAGACAAATAAAAATGAAGATCCGCAGTGCGGATTATCCGCGAGTGCCGCGAATTTTTTTTTTACTTACGAACCTCAAAAAAAACAATTTTAATCCAAGCCAACAACAGGGAAAATAGGCCCTACAGTGCGAAGGTCGACAATTACTGACAGGTTTATTGTGCATCGTAATCCTATAGGCCTTCTCGGAATTTGTGGATGAGTGGCAGGTTCTTGCTCTTTTGTTTTGTAGAGCAGAGGTTTCTGTTGTACTGTACATATTTTAAAAGTTTTACATATTATGTTTTTTGTACAATAAAACAGTTTTTATGCTGAAATATTTTTTTTTCGTGTTTACACCTCCCTTTTAGTCTTTTTTCGGGTTATCCGCGATTTTCACTATCCGCAGTGCCCTTGCCACCTAATTCCGCGGATAATCGGGGCTCTACTGTATCTATAGATAAACAATTTAAAGAATGACCTTGTGGGCGGAGCTTAGACCGGCAGGGAAAAAAAGCAAAATAAAATAATTGTTTATAATATATACTGTAACTGTATGTATTGCCATTTTGATGTAAATAAAACATGTTAAAAGTATTTTTGTGTTGATTTTCGTCCTTTTTTTCAGATTATCCGCGGTTGCCGCGCCATCCAATTCCGCGGATAATCGGGAGTTTACTGTACGTTGTTTTAATTACATAAGTAATCTTTATAGAATATATATATTAACTATTTGCTATAATGTTAGTTCGGAACTATAAATGGAACTTGAAAGCAATATGGCGCCATTGCTGAAAATCAAATCGAAAATGATTATTTAATAACCTTGTCATACAATGAAGGGGGAGAAAAACAATATAAAATGAAAAAGAAAAAAAAAATAGAAAACGAAATTTTATTAATTTTGCGAAGAAAAGCAGATTCGGAAAATTAATATTTCTATCCGTACTGTGATTTAATTTGTAATTCAAAAAGGTCCGACGCCTACCTTTTTTTTTTTTTTATTTTTTTTTTTTTTTTTTTTTTTTTTTTTGTGATAGTTCACGAATCTCCCGTTCTTTAATATTGGCGTTAAAGTTGCTGTGTTGAAATGCTCATTCGCCTTATATTAAGGTGACCAGACGTCCCGATTTTTTTTTTGGTTATTGAATTCTTTTTTTTTTGGTGGTGAACTGGAGATTCCGGTTTTTTTTTTGGTTGTTGAACTGGAGATTCCGGTTTTTTTTTTCCTTTCCGGTCTTTCCCCCACCCCCCCGGTCGATGGTGTCCCGCTTTGCTAATGTAAAAATCTGGTCACCTTACTTATATATAAACATATAAACTAACAATCAATAATAATCTAGTATCAACTTTGAAGATTTCATTTCTTTCATAAATCCCTGTGGTAAACTAGAGCACGAACGTGCTGGGAATTCACTGTAGAACTGCGGCCATGATTTATCATCAAAGTTGCTATGTTGAAAAAACAACAATGGACGAGACCAAATTATTCACAAGTGACATCCTGGAACAGCTGTTTCACGCTCGTTGGCGACCATCAGCCAGGAGAAGTCACTGTAAATAACAAGGTCTCGCTACTGAGGCTAGTATGAACAATACATCGGAAGCGCAAGTGGTGCGAAGTCTTATACTTTAAAAAAAATTCAATGAGGTCGCTCTTTGTGGCAGATGGATTTTCTCACTCGTTTTTTCATTGGTGAGTTTTTTTCATTGTGTAATTTATTCCTTGAGGCACCACTGCGCTATGTTGCTCGGGTACTTTCCTACAGCCTTCAACTGTTTTAATTATATGCTTTCAAACAATTAAAAACAATGGACTTCCACAGGTCAAATACACAGATTGAACCTCAAGCCACAGATTCAACAGAAGCATGGGACCTTTTTAACGAGATTCTAGGACAAATGTTTCAAGTTTATTAACGTTCATCCTTTAAGAAATGGTATATGCATCTAATGGTTAAAGAAAATGATATCAAGAAATATCAGAAATAGTTAATGAAGATTTAAAAAAAACGACAAAAACCAATACTTTATATAATATCGAAATCTAGGATCACTACATGCCCTTATGGAAATAATGTTATATACATAAACAGAATAAAACACTATGGTAAATAAGAAACAGTTCTCTAAAGCCACGAGTTATTTTTTAAATAAAATACAAATGTCTAGTACAGTGCAACTCTCTGTAAAATGGGTACCGGGTTTCTTTCCCAATGGTTCAAGGCAGGTGAGTGTCGGATTGACCATCTGACCTCAACTGAATCCCATTGCCCAAGAAAAGCTTGGAGCCTTACATCCCTCAACCCCAAGGACCATTTACGTTTTAAGGAAGAAACTCTAACTTTAAGGATAAATAGGATACATTTGATATTATCTAAACATTACTACTGCAGAAACAAACATTTTAAAATGAAAAATGAATTCATTTTCAAGGGCTTATATAGGGTGGGCAAAATAAAAGCGGCCCGGAAAAAAAAATGTATAGATACATTAATGAAATACATCATATATTTACATTATATTTCAAATATTGTCAATAGGACTGACCCTTATTAATGAACATCACAGAAGATGCTGGAAATGGCCACCATTGACGTCAATGCAGCGCTGTGCTCGATTTATCATACTGTGAAACACGTGTAGCAGCTCTCCCTGAGGATAGCAGCAATAGCGTTTTCAATGTTCTGCTGTAGCGCTTACAGTGTGTGAGGATTATTGCAGTACACCCGACCCTTCAATTTGCCCCACAGGTAAAAATCACAGGGTGAGAGATCGGGCGATCGAGGTGGCCAGTTGATTGCACTGCCTCTGCTGATTGTTTTCTGGTGTTCGAACTCTTTTCGGATAGTTACGGTGTTTATTCGCTACCAAGCCCGTTTCCCGCCATTTTGCCAATATTTTTTGCATTGTAGACTTTGCTGGGGGTTTACCCAAAACATGTCCAGTCTTAAACTCTTGCGCAAACAGTTTCGCACAGGTTTTCCACGACTCGTGCATCGCATAACACTCGATAATGAACACGTGCTGTTTTATAGTGAGCATCATTCTGTGTTGCTTTCAACTGGTCACAAAACACATCTGCTCCTCTCACTCATTAACATGTAACGACACAGCGACGTACTCGGGACAAGCATGCGGGAGATGCGTATGCGCCGACATGTGATAGCAACCGATTGGTGCATCGCAACTATGGTTTCCAGCATTTTCTGTTCATTAACAAGGGTCAGTCCTATTGTCAATATTTGAAATATATCTATACATTTTTTTTCCGGGCCGCTTTTATTTTGCCCACCCTGTACATCAAGCTGCAAGCTTCTTATATACACCTATTGAACAACAGTGGTTTATTTAAATAAAAAGGTAGTTCAGTATATAATTGTTACAATATTTTAGTACTATCCTTTTTGTCTCATCTATTGATTTAATTTATTAATGTGTAGTTTATTTATTAACTGCTTCTTAGTCACAAGATGAAAACTGAGTGATACTAGAATTCGCAATGCACGAACTAAACTCAAGAGTGAAATATATCTGCCAATGGAAGACTATTGCAACTCCACAGTGAGAGATCTAAGAATTCTGTCAGTTTTGATTTCTGTAGAATGAAGAACTTTCATCTTTTAAGTTCATTGCTACAATATATTCAGTAGTCCTATGCAGAAAGTTTCCATATCACCACTACTCTATAGAGTGGGTGAAAAGTTCGTATAAATATAAATATATTTATATAAATGTATGATAAGGAGACAGTCGTATATATAGCGTTTCTGAAAATAAATTAATCAGGGAGCAATGGAAGCAACACTACAACAATCGCATACTCACACATTGACAACACTTGAGCAATCGAATAATGGCAATAATCAGAGATGCAAGCAATGATGGAAAGTACGGCTGATTTAAGTAGATTCTCGATTGAAGAGCATTTAGTTAGGAAAAATTTGCTGCTGTTCACAAGAATCCATAAAGCGATCTCTTGTGAAGTTGACTCGCAAGCGTACTGCAGAATTGGATATCCCACGGTCAACCATGAGAGACCAATGCGAAAGGCTTGAAAGTAAAACCTTTCCGCCCATTGTCAGTGAATGAGCTATCAGATGTGGATTTAACACGGCGCGAAGAAGCGTGCAACCTGCTTCTCCAATATTTCACACCAAGAGAAGATCAACGAAGAGTTCTGTTTAGCGATGAATGTGCTATCTATTGAAGTTTGAAAGATCGGGACGTTTATTTTTGTTCAAAGAAAAATCCACATTTCTTTCAAGAACTCGAACAAAATCCACTGCACACTATGATTTGGGAGGGAAAACAGAAGAACATCTGCTTGACTGTATTTCTTCAATGGCCCAGTGAATCAGCCGACTTACCTGTATATGATTAATGAATAGTTGCTGCCTGAACTCCAATTGAAAGGCTTAGTTGATATACTGTGATTTCAACTATGCACCAGCTCATTTTGCCATGAGTGCACCATGCAATTGCACCTTGAAGAGCTTTTTCAAAACAGGTGGATTGGACTGGGATCCGAGAACATTCCTTCACATTTGCTGTGGCCTCTACACAGCCTAGATCTCACCCTGCCACACAATTCTCTGTACGGAATCATTAAACAGGAAGTTCGTATGTTTCCAACGCTGAGATGCAGATTGCTGTGTACAATGCCTTCACAACTGTCACACCACAAATGCTAAGGAAAAATCAGCATATGAACCTGGAGACGCATCCCTCTTTGCAGAGACCATAGGGAGTGTATACAGATAGTTTGGATCCATACTAGGCACATCAATTCATTTCAAATCCAGTTTACTGACAGATGTATACAGACTTTTCGCTCACTCCGCATAGCCCTAACTGAAAAACGATTCTCTTCTTTGAGGTTTTTGTAATTTTTCAGTTATTTGTATTTAAGATACTATCTTTCATGCATAACTTTTTAGAAATATTTTCCAATATCATTTTATTCAATGGATATTTTTTTTTCTAGAATAATCGTTTTGTTTGGTTCTGTTATTTCTTTTTGAATTTAACCCTCATTAACAATTATGCCTCGGGAAGAATTGAAGTGTGGGGTCGTAGTTAGCAAAAACTTGTTTCTTCATTTAATTTTATTTTTGAATGTCTGATAAAAGTTCTTTGCCAGTCTTGTCTGATAAAAGTTTACAAGATATCCTTCGGTTAATACAGTTGAGGTCAATATTTTTACATATGTTAAATAATTTACTACAATTTGTGTTATCAAACACTTTTGCAATGTCACAAACAGTCAAATATGAGGCTGTGTCATATTTTAGAAGATTTCTTCACTATCATTCAAAGTGAAAAATATAAAAAAAATAGAATTTTATCGAACGCCACTAACACTGAAGTTGAATTATCCAAACAAATCCAGACCTGCTGACAATTCCCACATAGGATGTGAAAGCCTCATCTGTCTAATCTTCATAATATGGATTAATTCTCAGAAAACTCTTCATTTTTAGTAACTGCACCCATTAGTAAGATTAAAATAAACAATTATAACTGTCATTGGTTATAATAGTTTCTAAAATTCAGTCCACAAAAAAAACTCAGATAATTCCCACCATTTTCATCGACAATAAGATAACGTATGATTTAGTATTATTAAATAAAGCAACATATACTTGGAAGAAATCTTTGTCTGACAAGCAATCAGAATAATACGGTAAAGTATGCTTTTCTCTATGTGTATGGTATGTTAAAATGACATATGTTAAATGTTAAAACATTTTAACTACATCTGTCTTCTTCTATACACAGCAAGATAATATAAACTTACGAACACCAGGTATGCATTCAAAGCTTCAAAATTTCTCAACAATCTGAGTGGCCTTCACAATCTTAATTCGTAAATGTCTTGCAACCCAAATTCACGACACAAGATTTTCAAGGAACAGAATTTTTTTCAATTTCTTTTTCAATATCAATTAAAACTTTTCATAAAAGTTTTTCACTGTTTTTACTATTTAACTTGGTTTTAA